>CM022102.1:6385200-6985200 GCA_011114355.1 Carex littledalei
AAATTTTACATTTTTTGGAAATTTTTTACTATTTTTTTAGAATTTTTCAAAATCAGTGTTTTTTCATTAAATAAAAAAAAAATTCAAAAAAATTCAAAAAACACTGATTTTGAAAAATTCTAAAAAAATAGTAAAAAATTTCAAAAAAATGTAAAATTTGGTCTCCAAGCACATATTAATATGAAGAACACGTTGGAAAGTTCGAATCGACTATTTGAACTTTGGAAATGCGTTTTTTGGAGGTGTGCTCACCAAATCCGTTGGTGAGCACAGCTCACCTTAGTTCTACTCATATTTATAATGAGGAGGGATCTAGTTATCACAATTTTGAGTTACAATAAAGTTACCACAATCATTTTCTACATTTTTAAATTTCAAATCGTCGATCCAAACCGTTCAACATAATCTCTACAATAAAATGTGCTTTCAGATCAAATTTTACATTTTTTGAATTTTTTTACTATTTATTAAGTATTTTACAAAAACTAGTCAAATTCAGACCATTGAATTTTGTAACCATCTTAATAAATAGTAAAAAAAAAATAAAAAAAATGTAAAATTTGATCTGGAAGCACATTTTATTGTGGAGATCATTTTGAACGGTTTGGATCGACGATTTGAAATTTGAAAATGTAGAAAATGGTTGTGGTAACTTTGTAAAGAAAACAAAAATTTTCCTGGAATGTGTTTGGTTGACAACACTATGTTGGAGGTGAAGGGTACAGGAGGTGAAAGGTTTAACCTTGCACGATTATAATCAATATAATTGATTTCCCTCTCAATTTGAGGTGTAACGGATGGAAATAAATTTTGTTACAAATATTTTCAGAAAAAATGACATAAATGTCCAACCCTATATCTTACCTATATAATTCTCATTTAAGTTTCTTTATTACAAACCTACAACAATCACTGAATTTTTCATTAACCTTCTAATTTTAATTAACTAAATAAGAAATAAAATAGAAAAAAAATTAAATTTATTTTCTCTCATTAATCATCCAAACATGAAGATGTTAAATATGTTAACCTTCCTTTCTATTTCATTTCATTCCATTCCATTCTTCACCTCCCTTCCCTTCCTCTACTCTCCATCCAAACAAGGTTAGTGGAAACTGGAAAGATTATGCCACTACTGGCTGTGCTACCACAACAATGATAAGTAAGAAAATATTAAATAACAATATTAAATGGCAATGAAACGAGCTATTTTCTTTAATTAGATTGTTACTATTTCAAATTGAGGCTGACCGCCTGATTTCAATTATAAAACTATTTTCTTGCGTTTGATAAGTGAAGTAGACATTATATCCTTTTAAAAGTATTGATGGTTAGTAGTAAAGGAAGTACATAAAATAATATTGAATAAAATAATTGAAATATCCTCATACACTATACTAAAAGTAAAGGAATAATATATTAAAATTAAGAGATTTAGTGTTCTATTATTACTTCACTTATGAACGTTTGTAACCATAGATTCCTTCCGTTTAATGCATTATTAAAGTGCTTTAAACATTTAAATCATCAATACTTTTGAGTTACAAAGTCTAGAGAGGAAATAAATTAAAAACTTAAAAAGCGAACATGTGAATGAGAATTAAATCTGAGGGCTGTTCGGCAACAAGGGATTAAGTCTCCTTCTCCTTAAGACTTAATCCGTTTTTTTAACTTCTTTAGTCGCTTAATTCTGCCGAACACTGATTCTTTAGCGCGGATTATCACCTTCTTTAGCCTCCTTTTGCTCGAATCTTAATACTCTGTCCGGACCTTAAGGCACCTCTACCCCTTCCTTTAGCTTCTTTAGCTTTCACCTACGGATTAAGACAATCAAACATCGATTCTTTAACACTCCTTAAACTCTTAATTCTCCGCTCTTAATCCCTTGTTGCCGAACGATCTCATATCTAAGAGTAGAATCTTAGACCAAAAATATTTCGAGACAACAAGTTGTCGTTCATATATTTATAGATTAAAACTAAAAAAAATAAATTCAAATCGTTAATAAATCAAATATTATATAAAGGTAGCGATCTTCAAAAAATCTCCAAGACATGTCAAGTCACAAACATTTCAATCATTGGATTAACCATTAATTATTATAAAAGTTAATCATATGTGGCTGAAAATTATTTGACTTTTAATTAATAAACATTCATCTTTGTGTCGGTGCACCTAATTTAATATACATAATTAATAGTTTATTATGAAATAATCTATTAATTTTTTTATACATTTATTGACATTACATTTTATTTGATAATATTTGTTTTATTTTGAGGCGAAATACAAAAAATAGCGTTAGTAAAAAATAATAATTGAATGGTTAGAAAGATCCTTAGAACTCGGACTGATGGGTTTTTAACTTTTAAGAAGCCAATAACTTGAGGAAACCAAAAGGGAAGAAGCTTCTTTTACAGACATGATACAAATATCTTTCTAGTCAAATGCTATGTCTCTTTCATTTATTAATTATTTGAGTTGAGTGGCTACTCTACTTACATAAGCACATGAGAGCATATGCTTATAAGTTATTTTTGCGTTTTCAATGTCTAGTTATTTTTGTGTTTTTAATGTCTAAATGGTCGATCTGAAGCGCTCAGCATGTTCTCCATATTAACATGTGTTTGGAAACGAAATTTTACATTTTTTGAAATTTTATTACTATTTGTTTAGAATTTTTCAAAATAGTATTTTTCAGATTTTTTTTTTTTTTTTTACCATATTAAACCACTGTTTTGAAAAATTATAGAAAAATAGTAAAAAATTCCAAAAAATGTAAAATTTTGTTTCCAAACACTTATTAATATGGAAAACATGTTGAGTGCTCTAGATCGACCATTTGGACATTGAAAATGCAAAAATAACTTATAAGCATATGCCCTCATATGCTTATGTAAGTAGAGTAGCCAACCTCTTATTTGAGATAATAAATGCGTTGGAATAATTATATTTTTATTGAAGGTTTAATATTTTTTAGATATTTTATGCTAGAATTAAACATGCGTCTCTTTCTAGAGTTGGAATAAAATATTGTTATAGTAAAGTAAAAGTTGCTTAAAAATTATATGCAATAGAAAGGAGAGAGAAATGAGGTTGCCGAACTTTTTAGAGAGAGGGTGTTGAAATTTTCAGAGAGGAACAAAGTCGGAGGGAAAAGAGAAATATCGCTGAAAATTAAATTCCAGCAACCAGCTTAACTGTAGCGGATATTGTTCACTCCCGCATTCAAAATTAATATATAAGATAGATTAGTTATAATATGTTGGGATTATATTTAAAAATACTTGTTTTGTTGTCCACTACTATTTCTTTATAGATGTAACATTTAAAAATCAAATTATATAACCTACTTAATTAATTTAGCAACCTTGTAGAATTTAAAAATCTACTCAATAAATCTGTCCCGATAATTAATTTGAGGTGTGACTTGATATTACGGAGCAAAGTCCGAATGATCGTAATCGAATGGGACTGTACAACAAACAGGAATTCCGAAATATTTATTGGATTTTATTTAATTTATAATTAATTGTCTAATTCAACTTGCCACAGTGTTATAAATTGTGCCATCAATTGAGTAATTAAATTCGACGTCTTTTATGTAGCCGAGAGAGAAATATAGGAATTCATAAAAAAATTAGCACAGAGAAATATTTTGCCAGTATCGCTCGACGGATTTCCCTTTTCATACTATTTTAAATTTTTTGTAAGTACCGTTCAACATATTCTTCCCGGTATTATTTGAGAAAATTCCCGCCAATTTATAGAAAATTATTATTTTCATAGAAGGAAATTCAGTCCAACTGAAATTTCTCTTTTCTATGATTTTTTTCATGTCAGTAAGTTCTGTAGAATTTCGGATAGGTTATATGTGCAACAATTTGATTCAGTTCATGATTTATTTACTATTTAAGTATAGAATTGATTTCAAGATAAATAGAGCTTACCACTCGACACGCAGCAAGACCTTCGTCTAGTCGTGGGAGCAGTCAGCCTCTTCTCTTCTTTTTCCGTGTCAGATATACGCACCAACGATAGCAGTTGCATCTCTATTAGTATTCACACGAACAGGCTGTCAAGCTATTGTAAGTCATATGCTAGTACCAACAGACAATTCCCTCTTTCTCTGTTTCTCTCTTCTGTTTTTTTGTAAAATAGTGTAAACTGAATGGGGTGCGAAAATAAATATATCACTGCATATTTATAAAACATATGCTCCAATTCAGATGCATCATTTCAATCGCACCAATTCAGAGAGACTTATTCAGAGACAAATATCAGATCATCAGGCTCATAATATATCCAACTCAATATCTTAATCTATTAATTTGACCCAAATCATTTGGCCCCTAGAACATTTTGTTAGTGTTGGTGTCCTAAACTCAGATCATATGTATGATATGTTTAGTTTATTAGTGAATGATTTTATCATTTTGTACATTGAGTATTCATATTAGTGGATCATTTGAGTTGATGACTTAAATTGTAGAACTTCACAACGAATAAATTTGTTTACTCTTAAATGTCCCTTATCTTGGCAATCAACAAGGTACACTGGTTGACCATATAAGATAAGTGTAGTAATTAGATGATGGCCATGTTTTACAGGTTATACGATAAGGAGTTATCGATCTAATCACACATGTGCATACATGGAGATGTATGGCACTGGACAGACCTAAGAATGAAATATCATATGGATTGTGTTCTGTGTCATTGATATTTCATTGTGTCTAGAATTCTTTAGTTGAGATATTTATTTTTCTTACATAAGGGATGTGTATTGTTGGTACTGTCCAACGCTCTCTTTAACCAGGAGTTATAAATGCAGTTACTGCAGTGCATATAACTTATGCGGAAGAACGATACTTATCAAGAAACTATTATCCCTTATATGTTAATATAAGCGATGATATCTCTGGGGCCCTTGATAAAGTTTATATTATGTGTATGCAATATGATTATATGATAATCATATCATAATTAAACTTCAGAAAATCAAGAAAGAATAATTGGTAAGGATGACACATTCCTACCTTACGATTATTTGGATATCATGAGGCAAGGAATTGACACAACAATATTTTTAATGTTACAGGGATCGTGATTTTGCATTGTGCTTTTTCATCCACATCATTTGGGTAATCAATATACCAAGGTTAGTTGTATCATTGATTTATGGAATTAAAATGTTTAATTCCATTGCCATTATGATGGGATCCCATAGGGTCACACCATATGAAAGATTAAAAAAAAATATATTAATAAAGCATATGTGATATGTATATAATATGTGCTATGTTAATTATAAGAAATTATAATTAATTTGTACAAATTATATGTTATTAATATATGAACAATTTTATGACATGAAGATGTTATAAAATAATCCTAGTAATATTTAAAGTATGTGTGACATATTTTAAATGGGTTTTTGACACATGAGAGATGCATATAAATTAACATAGAATATTAATTTATATGTTGGCATTTTAATGTATGGGATTGTGGACTTAATTAAATATTAATATGATTAATATTTTTAAGCCCAAAGCCCAAATATATGCTGGAGAAAATTGATTAGTGATGGCATGATTTAAGGGATATTTAAATATGTCATTAAATCTAATCAATCTCATTAAAGAGGAAAGAAATTTCTGGACAGATTTTTTAGGTAACTTTGAACTGGAATTTGAAAGGGTAAATACTAATTATTCTGGATGTATCACCTTTCACCTATGTAATCTGTAGCCCTTGGAGTCTAGAATCCAGCGGTGAAGATTTCAAGTCATTTGGAGTTACCTAGAAAAAGATATAAGAGTTTTAGTACCGAAAGGTCAGAATTTTCTGTGACAGATATCTTGGCTGAAATTTGCTCTTTTCTCCTCTCTCTCATTTTTCTCTCATGTGTTGAGATCTAGAAATCCTCTAAGATTTTTCAGAAATTACGAAGAGGGTTAAACTAGGATTAAGGTTCTACTTGTTAATCTCTTACTAGCCTTAGAGATATAAGTATTTCTTTAATCTTTCGGTGGATACCTAAGGAGGCTCGTCATTTGAAGGGCTAAAACACAACCACCGTTGAAAGAGAAAGGGAATAAGAAGTTGCTAAGCAAGACAACCATTCTTGATTTGATTTGGAGATCAAATCCAAGATATTATGTTATTCCCTTCTTCATTAGACTAATTAAGATTGTTTTTTGCACTTACAATAACTAGATCATTTGTTTTGAGTCGAATAAAATTTTTGTTTTATTTCTGGCTATCTAAGCATCAAAACTTTCACATTTCTTACAAGTTCTTGCAAATTACTTCAAATAATCTATGCTCATTGAATTATTCAGCTGTATAAATGCGGGTCAAGATTATAACAGAGTAGTTTTGATTTCATGCAGCACACAAACCATTTGTGGCGCCATTTTGATTCTATAGTCCGTGCCTTGCATGAAGCCAAAACTGCTATGTTAAAATCTTTACCCCATGAATGCCACGCGCCAAACTGGTAACTGTTTGGTCGAAATCAACTGTACCACCGTCAGACAATTTGATGTTTTCCTCTTTGCTCCAACTGGTAAATGGGCACAACTGCCTGAACTTAAATTTCTACTGCACAAATTCCTCCTCTTTTTATCATTTTTTTTTTTTGAATGAACACGATTTCCACTCACAAGTCATACCAATGGAGGGGTATTCGACGAGTTTGTGGTTACGAAGATTAGGATGCTACAAAATGCTTCATAAATGATACCAACCGAAAAACCCAACAAAGCTCACCGGCTGTCTATCAAAATGTACCGACAAGAGGTGTTCGATGAAGGTTATGTTTGTTTGTTGAAGGCATTTTGTATCAAAGGGAAGGTGAAAAATGCATGACAGGTGTTTGATGAAATGACAACGAGTAAAGACTAATTGTTGGTATGCCCATTAAAACTTTCCAAATTACCAATTTCTATCAAAATAACAAAAGATCTTATTTATTCATTCAAACTTAGATGCCCTTTTTATATCCCCATTTGTTGATTTAATCAAAAACTTTGTGAATTTAATTCATCATATCCTTTCAATTAAAAGTTTGAAATTTCTATTTACCCTTATTCTAAAAAGGAACAAATCCCTTGTATATTTCTTACTTGAGACAGAAAACATCTGTATGGGAAGGTGAGCATGCTGAGTTTCCTGGCAAGCGCTCCAATCGACATGTATGGGCACCTTCATCTGTCTCACGAGTAGGGGTGCACAAAAAAACTCATAACTCGTTCGGAATCAATTCAGATTCAACTCGCCAACAACTCGAGTTGAAACTGACTTGAGTCAAAACTGACTCGAGTTCAATGACTCATTTGTCTCACGAGTTGAATTCAAGTTGCCCTAAACTCGGTTCGGAATTAACTTGGTTGACTCATTGACTTGGTAAACTATGTAATGTTCTGTTAGACTTTGTACTATTTAGTAATTTGGTAAACTTTGTACAATTTAATAATGTATTTGTCACTGTTTCATTATGTAAAGTTTTAAATTGTATACTATTTTGATAAATTATGTACTATTTATTTTGTTAGACTTTATTTTGGTAATTTTTAATTTGATAAACTATGTACTATCTACGAATCACGAGTCGACTCGAGTTGTTAGCGAGTTGAATCCAAGTTAGAGTTTCTGACTCGAAACTGAATTAGCAACTCAGACTCAACTCAACTCATGAGTTCACGAGTTGAATCCAAGTTGCTCTTAACTCGGACTCAACTCGGCTCATGAGCAGCCCTACTCATGAGCAACTCTAGCTGCTTTGAATCCCTCTGTCAATTGTGGCCTTTTTACCTTGCAGCAATGTTGTTACGTACTTACGTTGCTTCAGTTTGTATTGAATAGATAGCTTTAAAACTACTATTGTCCCCTGGGTTATTTAGATGTGTTCGGTAGCTAGTTTAGGATGTCCCCTGGGTTATTTTAGTTGGGCTTTATTTCTCTAAGTAGTAGTTTGTAATGAATAGTTTTAGACAATGAATTGGGCCTTTTCAGGCCTTTTTTTTTTTTTTTTTTCTAAAAGGAGAGCTTTAAAACTGATAATCATGTACTGAACTAAAGTCCCTTCGCCTGAGGTGTAATTCTTGTATAATAGAAATGTGTTCATTTGAACTTGGTCAGTTCTTCATCCAAGACTCGCAATTTCTTAGCTTGAGCATGTTCTCTCATTTTTTTTTTTAATTTTCTTCTGTCTCAGTTTTAAGCACGAGAGGGTTAAGGCATTAAAAGGATAAGAAATAACGGACATGTCATTATTTAAAGGGCGGGCAAATTAGACATTTATAAAAAGTAATGCTTTTTAAAATTAAAAAAATTTAGATTTAATTTAAAATAGAGGAGATAAGAAAGACTTCCAATTTCAAGTGGAGTTAATTTTTTTACCAGCTTTTTTACTTCTAAATGGCAACATGATTTGGCGTGGTCAGATTTTGTTTTTTTTTAGGAAAAAGAAACTGGAAACTAAATAGAGAAAGTAAATTCATGAATTGAAGTATGCAATTTTTTTTATCATCTCAATTTTAATGTAGGTGCACTGCACTTAACATTCACTAGTAAATTTGCTATGGGTTCCATCATATATTTTCATAATATAATGTTATTTAGTATCCTATTTGGATACCATTATATGATGCGTTCAAAATTCTCATGCTCAAGGGAAAAACATAATGAAAAAACAGAAATGATGGATAATACTTGTCATTAATTAGGTACAAAATTTTACAGCATCTCAAAACTTGCTGATAGACAAAACATAATAAACCGATGCAACCTAGACATCTCTATAATAAATTTAATTGTACTTTACATTGCTCTGTGGCATTATTTTACTCTAAATTAATATTGTGAAAGTATAATTAAAAAAAAGAAACAGCATCATAGCTTCTTAGTAATCTCTTCCAGTGCACGGTCATAGTATCTCATTCTCTGTGTGCAATTAATGGCAGAGTCAAAATCCCGCTTGTAAAATGCTTCCTTGAAGGATTTCGACCATGCTTCCAGTTTCTTCTTCACCTATTTACCAATAAAGTGCATCTAATTAACTAGAAAAAGTTATGTACTAATAAAAATGTGCTTTCACAGGAAGTGGTCCAATCCAAAGGACAAGGGTTGATTTTCATTGGGGCTCTACAGGGGGTTCTTTACAAAGAATGGAAAGAATTATTGTCCATCATAATCTCTGTACACATGAAGGACCATTCTGACATTGTCAAATGGAAATGGGGGCAAAAAGGGGATTTTTGTACAAAAGTTACCTATAATTTTCTTAGTTTTAGAGGGGTTCCTAACAAGGATTCAGGGATCTGGTGGAATTTGAAACGGCCTCTTAAAAATAAAGTTTTTATTTATTTACTACGTAAAAACAAAATTTGCAAAATAAAGGTTGGCAAGGGGATGTCAGTTGCATGTTGTGTGATACAGGATCCATGGAAACTCATACTCACTTGTTATATCTTGCCCCTATGTTAGAAATATCTGGTTCTTTTTAGGTATGGGACAAGAGTTGCAATGTCAATGGCACGAGATGACAGATATATTTGACTTTGCTCTATCTCTTCAACATGTACAACAGAATGCCTTTTACTAGTATTTAATGCTGTTTGTTGGAGTGTATGGAAATTGCGAAACGATATGTGTTTTAGAAATGGACAGTTGTCTACTGTTAGAAATATCATTATGCTTATTAGATCTCTTATGTCATATTGGGCAGGTTTAAACACAGAGGAGACACAAAGCATGTGCAAGACTGGATGCCTATAAACATGGATGAAATACCTCTTCAAAGTGTGCCTCCTACCAATACACCAATGCTTACTGGCACAATGGTACCAGATCTGACTACTGGTATTGTGTCGGGCGGTAGAGCAAGCTATGACTAACTGACATTTCTGCTTGTTGCACAAGCTGCCAATTGCCATAGTTTTTGTGGTCGTATTAGTTGTTTGAATCCTGTTCGTTTTACTTTAATACTAGTTGCTTTTATGTGGTTGTTGTGCTCCCTGCGAGACAGTTGTAAAAGATGCTAAGTAGATACAGGAATAGCTAGGCAGGGTTTGTTTTTTAGGAATCAAAGGTCGATGATGTCAAATTGTTGTGAGACTTAAGCTGGCAGCTTCTAGCTCCTATACTAGTACCGGTACAGTCGAGCAAGTAGTTACCATGCTTTGTCAATGACCATAGTGTAAGGTACTGAGACCTTTGAGACCATGGGTTTATTATACAGGAGGGATTTTGCTCTCTTTTACATTTCGTGATCAGTTGTAAGAATTACTTTTGTTACATAATAAATTGGGCTATATTTCATAAAAAAAAAATAATTAACTAGAAAAATTAGATACATAGAATTTATTGCTTTCACATGCCACACCTACCCTAGACACATGGAACTGCTTATTTTAAAAAGGCTCAGTAAATCAGATAACACTAAATAGCTTCATAGAGTTGACATGAACAAAATGATAATTTATATTACCAAAATTAATTCATGTTATCTAAAATTAATTTATAAAAATATTATTTGATCACTCAATAGGAAATAAAAATCAAAAGAAAAATTAGACCTAAAGGCAGACCAAACTTAAGCCACCTCTTTAGGTTGCTTACGTTCATCCTCCTGTAGCCTATAGGGCCTAACTTAATTTTAAACTTAAGCCACCTCTTTAGGTTGCTTATGTTCAATCCTCCTGCAGCCTATGGCCTAACTTAATTTTAAACTTGCACCTAGTTAAATCAACCTACCTAAATCACATTTGGTGACGTTTGGATGAAGTGAGAATAGCTAGAATAGCAAAAAAGTTGGGGTTAGCTAGAATAACATGCTATTCTCTATCTAACAAAAGGTTGGGTTAGGCTATTCTAAAAGTTGGAGTTAGGCTATTCTAACAAACATCCAAACAAAATCACGTCTGGTGACTTCAGGAGGCCTAAGTCACATATTTCACAGTTTAGGCTTCCTTCAAACATCACCAAATTAAAATTAAAGAATGTTTAAATTAAGAAATGGCAGGGGCGGCGCGAACGCGTACCCCCTCAACCACAAATTATGACGTCCACTCTGCCACTTGGGCAGATGGTAGGCCAGGGCTCAAACCAAGTGCAATGTGGGCCCCTAACCCAGGCCTTGAGTCTTGCTGATCACTCATCGACTCCGTCCAGGTAAGTACCTTTGTACGCTGCACCCCTTCCCTCTTTTAAAACCCCTGCTCCCCTCCCCTCTTTTAGTTGCAAAAATGAGACATGTACCATGATATATGCCAACACAGTTAGATACTTTGCAATTAAAACCCTAAAAACTTCCCTCGTTTTACAGGAAATTAAACAGTTCTGAACCAACCTGAGATTGGATCTCATATAGAGATTTAGAATCCTTGGCATCTTCAACTGCTTCACGCATCTCCATCATCTGCACAGAGCATGATATAGGGGCTTCAATTAATTATCACACTTGACAAAATATACACTCTATTAGAGATTTAGAGTATAATAATATGAAAAGCATGTTGCACTATACCAAATTACCTCGATGAGTAGTTCTGGATCTGAGACTGTTTTCTCTTCATCAACATGTACTCCCTCAAGTTTTAGCTGTCACAACAAAAATAACACAGCAAGGAGTCAGAATTCTTTTTTATAATATGCGAGATCTTTTTGAATCTTTGCAATTGCATCTGCAGTAGAGAACTCAATATTGATGTCTAGTTATTCCAGTGGCAGATTATGATAGGGAAATTAAGGTCCAGATATGAAAATTGCAAATTATATCCTAATTTAGGCATTTCATCAAATGTACTAAATTGAGGTAAATTAGACAAATATCGGTAAAATTGAGGAATGTAGGATCATTGCATAATGAGGCGAACAGCGACAGGCATATTCATGGATATATAATTAGACAAGGTTTAGGCCAAGTAAGGGGTTAAACCGGGCTGGCAAGGTCTTGAACTAGGGCCTCAGATTGGTTTGAGGCACTCTGAGTTGGGTAAATTTGACTTGCATGTTTTTAATAAATATTTAAAAAGAACATTTGTTGAAAAGGAAACAAACCAGGTAAAGAGCTCTTGATAAAGGTTTCTTGAGGGTGCGATATGCATCTATCACTCGAGCCGACTGTTCAGCGGCAAAAGCTTTCTCCTTCTGTATAAAAATAATGTCATATGTAGTAAGAAAATAAGAGATATATTTATTTTATTTTAATGAAGTGTCCAGAATTGAGGATTCTTTGAAGTTACAAAATCTGAAACCTGCAAATTAACCATGTAAGGCACCAAAACTGTAGTGTACTAGTTAATTCTTGGTTACCATTAGAAGTTTTTACTGCCACGTACCTCAGATTTCGAATGGACTAGATCTGGGTGTAATTTCTTTTGCCAGTTCTTGTAGATGCCTTCTAGATCTTCTTCCTTTATTTCATATATTTTTTTGCTGAGTAATTGAAAAGAAAACATATGTCGTTATCAGTGAAAGAATATTTACACATGAAGCAGCAGAAGGCTTTTTACCAAACTCTTAACAATCAGTTTAACGAGTTAATCATAACATTTACAACTTACTGACACCATTTAGAATGCAAGAAAGCAAATTGACTATACAGTCTATACTGTAATTTTATTGTACAAAAAAAAACAGCGCTTGTAGGCATTGTATCAAGCACTCAATAGTCATTATCATTTAGAGCAAAAGAAACACACCAGATACTATCAAATTCACACAAAAAAGTAACAAAACATGCAATTTCTATTCGTAAGAACCTCAATCATCAAAGCATCAAAATAAAGCTAGGTAATGGATGAATTAATAGAAAAGTGCAAACTTTATCAACCGTCGATTGTTAAACAACTATCTCCAAATTGAAAAGCTAACTTACATTCCAAAAATATGAAAATAATCGACCGAAGTATCCACTGGTTGAACAGCGCCGCAAGAACCGCACGCAAGGAAAGGCCCAGACTTGGGTCCTACCGTGCCACAATTCCAGCAAGAGGAGCACGAGTTGGATGAAGTGAGGTTGCGTGAAATCGTACCAGCTGGCAAGTCAAGGAGGTGATTTCTCCCTTGCGAGTCGATTGGTGGAAGGAAGGAATTGTAAGGATAAAGGCATGGGGAGGGTTTCAGAGGGCGGAGATGAGAGAGGGGCGAGGTACTGGACACGTGCCGGAGATGAGACAGACTGGAGAGGAGAAAGCGGTTTCTTTGGCTCCACATTTATAGGAGAATAGTCTAGAAGAGGAAGAAGAAGAAAGGTGGTTTTATTCTACTTAAAATTGCAGGTGAGGATTATTTGGGATTCTTTCTGTTCGTGCAAAGTTTCGAAATGGAGATTTTGAAGAAGAGAAAAGTGCAGGACTTGAGAGTAGGTCCGATGTCGATGGGTTTAATCACCGTCGATTTGCTTTAAGATTCGTGCAGAACGCTATAAAATTCGTGTATTTTGTTTCAATGTCCGTGTGCACAAATTTTTAAATAGATCGGACGGTCATCATGCTCGTGCGCACAAAAAAAAACCAGGCCTTTATAGTCCATAACGTCCATCTACAGTGATTTTTTTTTTTCAAAAACCGCAAATTAAAGCAAACAAGCAAAGAAAAAAAAAAAAACACTGTAGCTGGACGTTATGGTCCATAACATTCAGCTACAGTGTTTTTGTTAATTAGAGATCACTAGTGTAGATTAACTGGATGTTATGGACCATAACGTCCAGCTACAGTGCCCTGGACGTTATGAACCATAACGTCTTTGTTAGAACGTTATGAACCATAACGTCTTTGTTAGATCTCGAATTTCCGCGGTCAATATTTATTTATTTTATTTTCTATTAATAAAAATTTCGGCGGAACAGGGACCGGATCCTTTGAATGTGACGGAGGCGTCACTCTTTCACGGCAGAAAGCAATAAAGAAAACGGAGCGCTAGACGCCCCTCAAAAGATAAGATAATAACTCGGCATAATGCCATAATCCGTGAAATTTGTTTTTTTTTTTAAAATTTTATTTTGTGGTTTGAAGTTTAAGTAATGTCACCTTCTGCAAAGACAAACGAAGGTGAAGTCATAATCTCAATTTGTACTTTCACAATACAAAATTATTACATATTTATTCATGTTATTCGTAACTAATATTATTGTAAATATTTTAATATAATTTAAATTCGATCAGAAATCTATTAAAATAATTACCGGTTCAAAATTCAGATGGAAAAATCTCTTGTAAATATCAAATAGTTAGATGGTTTGATTTCCAACCTTTACTAAACAAAATATTTTAAAATAATGAATATATATTTAGTGAGGCTATGGTACTATGTATAGCGCATATTGGTCCGAATAATCAATTCGAACCACACAACATGATCTTCATATAAAAATGTACTTGCCGACTAAATTTTATATTTTTTAGATAAATAGAAAAATCACTACTTTTGATTAGTCTAAATTTTTTAGATCAAGTGATTTTATCAATCAAAGAAATAGTAAAAAAATTCAAAATATAAAATTTGATATACAAATACATTTTTAGATGGAGATCATGTTAAATGATTCAGATTAATTATTTGGTATACGCTATGCATAGTAGCATTTAAATTCTCAAAGTTTAAATAATTATAATCTTCACACTTAATATTAAAGAAATTTAATAAAGCTTTTATTTAAATTGTATTAAATTCAATTCAAATCCAATTCTTAAAATTGTATTTAAATTGTATCAAATCACTTCGAGCCCTCTCCGCTCGCTCTCCCTCGATGCTTCCTAATTTCTTAAAATTATTACTTGGTATAGCTGAATTGCATATTTCATTTGTTACCCGCATTAGGCAACAAACACTGGTGATCTGAAATTATCCCTTGAGAGAATTTCTTTACTATCTCAATTTAAAGAGATTATTTATTTTTTTATCTGCATTAGACAACAATTATTGAATTTTCTCAATTCTCGGAGACTTCTCTTTTGTTGCTGATGTTGTTGAGGCTGAAATTTAAGTTGTTCGTCATTTTATTTATTTTGGTACTTCATTCAATTTGGGTTTTATTGTAATTTAGGAAAATTGACCATAAAAGCTTATTTTCATGTTGTACTTTTTTTAATAGCCCAAGGAGGAAGTTAATGCTAGAATATTTTCTTTTTGGGTTTTATTTCTGAAGGTATATTCAGTTCTATGTTACCCCGATACTCCACCCTGGGTCCCGTACCCGTATCGGGTGCGTATCGGATATGAATACACACCCGATACGGTCCCGATATGTGTTTGATACGCCAGCTGGTGTACCGGCTTACGTGGCGTATCTTACACACCTCTGATACTTCACCGATACGCTCCAATACTTCCCGATACGCCACAGATACTCCCCGATACGTCACGGATACGTTGCAGATACTTGTACATCCGGTGGACTGCACCCGTACACCGCGCAAGAATGGTGTACCATGAGCTGTGCAAGAACCCAAAAATTTTTCCAGCAGCGTGAATCGAACCTGGGCTTGTTTGTTGAGAACCAAAGCAACTACACTACACTACACAAGCCTTTGTTGCTAATATATGTAACTATAGTACAATATAAGTGTTTAATTAAATAATATAATAAAAATAAATAAAAATAATATATTTAATTGGCGCATCGTATCTGAGATTTTTGAAATTGTCGTATCGCCGTACCCGTATCGTATCCGATACGATACCCGTATCCGTATCCATGCAACATAGATTCAGTTAAACATAAAGTGTCGTTACTTATGAGTTATGACCAATCCTGCAAGGCATTTGAGTTAATGGTTTCTTTTTCTCAATAATCTTTGTTGTTTTTCTTATTTTCTCCTTTCATCAAATGTACTTGATGCTTTAAATATTATTTGTACATATGAGGGTGTCCTAAAAAAAATCTCTATTCTCTGTCGCTGATGTTGGAATCTGCATTTTCAATGCATAATTGAGCACATAGAATTTAGTTTGGTAATCTTATTGTTAGTTCAGTTACTGCTCATGTTAACTTAAATAGTTATTATTTAATTTTTTTTTGCAATTTTACCTCGTACAGGTTTGGTGTGTTCATGATTTGATCATCAAATCTGTTGTCACTTGACATTATTGTAAGAGCATTGAGCAGCTGGAAATGATTTACAATGAAGGTAAGTATTTTGGCTGATGAATTATAACAATTCTTCTTATATAACTATTTTTGAGAATAATTAGATTGCAATTTTTTTAAATTCTTTTATGACCTTGAATAGATTAATTTTCTTTCTCTCTTTAATAATTGTTTACAATTGTCGTCATTATTCTGAACGCAAGTCCTATTAGTAGTGTATGGCAAAAATAATGTTCTATTTGTTTGGTTTAGTTTATATTTCTACAAACAAAATTGGATTATTACTTTTGGTTCAGATTGAACTGACCGACCAATGATCATCTCTTTCTGGTTCCCTATCCGTCAAAATGGAAAAACATAACTAGAAATTTAATATCATGGGGAAAAATCCAAAATAAATATAAAATTTAAAGTGTTAAAGAGAGATGTAGTATAGTGTTGAGAATGGAGGTGAACCGAGGTGATGAACAAGAGGTCAATTTGGGTCCGATGTCTATTGGACTCAAAGTGAGTTTGATGGGCTCGATGATCGTCCGATCTGCTTTAAGATTCGTGCCTGCAACTTTCGCGACTGCTTTAAAATTAGCGCACGAATCTTAAAGTAGATCGGACGGTGCCAAAACCCATTGGACCCAAATTTGAGTCCGATGGGCATCGGACCCAAGCTGCTCAGGATGAACAAAGTGGGAATGCAGTTTAAGTTTTGTTCTTGATTTAGGGAAGTGAGAAAAAAACATGTTCAATTTAATTTTTACTAGATAACTTAAATGAATTTTAATTAAGATTTTTCTGATTGAATAAAGAAAGAGAAAAGTACAATTCATTTAAAAGAAAACAAACAAAAAACGAGAGAAGTACAAGATGTTGTTCGGACCTACTCTGATTCGATGGGTTTAATCACCGTCGATTTGCTTTAAGATTCATGTGAAACGCTTTAAAATCCGTGTGTTTGTTTCAATGTTCGTGCGTACAAATCTTAAATTAGATCGGACGATCATCGTGCTTGTTGAACCTAAAAGTAGGTCATCGGACCTACTCCGTTCTCGTGACCATAGTGACAAATCAAAAGTTCGGGTTCGGTTCGGCGAGATCAAAAATTCGTGATTCGGGTATAATTCGGGAATAATTCGGTATAACAAGGAAGCAAAAAAAAAATTCAATTTTTTTTTCGCGAATAATTCGTCAACTTGCGTTTTATACGCATTTTATCGCGAATAAAACGTATTATATGTTTTTCTGCATTTTATACGGAGTTCGGTTCGACAATGTTGAAAAATCGAATAATACACGAATAAAACGCGAATTTCTCGCGAGTCTTGTCACTATGCTCGTGACAAGGACCCATTTTTTAGAGGGAAACATGTGTAATAATATTCATAATTTGTGATCAAAGCTGCAAAGGATCTTATGACCTCTGAAACCTTCCATTTTATTTTCTCCAAAGGCTATATATTAGGTAAACTTAATGTAAAGGGATCAAATGACAATCCTAATTGTGACATATTATGACAATTATCTTATTTACATCAATAAATCATATGTCAACCTTCAAATGACCAAGCCGAACACTTGATCTTGCTCTATCACTACTACAGAATTGCAGTTGATGAAACCGGTGTTGTATGTATTTTAGCACCGGTTAAAAGTACCACTAGTGCTAAATGTTTGATATACAACACCGGTTTATTTGCTAAAACCGGTGCTAAACATTCAGCACCGGTTTATTACTAAAACTGGTGCTAAACATTCAGCACCGGTTTATTACTAATAACCGGTGTTGTAGTGTCACACATTTAGCACCGGTTTTTTAAAATAACCGGTGCTGAATGTATCTAGTGTAATGTTTTAAACCCTACAAGCCTCTTTCTTTCTCTCTCAACTGATCGGTTCCAGAAAGCTGCGTGAAATTTGATTGTTTCATCTGTCTCTCCACCCTCTCTCCGCTGCACCGGCCGTAGAGGGGCCCGATCCGAGCCAGCGCCGTGGAGGCCGCACGACCGCTTCTTCGCCGCACAACCGCCGTGGAGGAGCCGCACCCCCCGCCGATTCTTAGCCTTGATTTGGAGGAGCCGCCGCACCCGCCGCACCACCATGAAAGAGCCGCCACGGAGTAAAGGATATTTGGTGGCTATTGTAAGTTTCAACATTAGCCTTGATTTCTTGTCCTTAATTTTGTTTTCTTTGAACCCAATCAGAAGGGAGCTAAGTCCCTTGATTTTGAGGAGCCTTGCTAATTTCTTGGCCTTAATTTCTTAGCCTTGATTTGGTGGAGCCTTGCTAATTTCTTGCCCCTAAAATGCATAGGGGAGTTTTGTACAATGGCCCAAAAATGCGATAATATTAGACAAGGTAGAAAGCTTAAATTTCATAATATTAAATATTTTATTTATTGTCGTGTCTCATATATTTCCATTTGAGAAATGAAGATCCATGTGTGACAATCGAATCCTTCCAATATTTTTTAGCGGCAATTCTGGTCTTGACTTAGCCACTGTTTACAGTTCTTTTATTTTTATCAACCAGACTTTAGAAATTTATTCCGAACAATCTACTAGACCATATCTTCCAGTAATATGCAAAGCCAGTCAAGCTCTTTCTCAAACTTTTCAAATATGGAGTCATACTGTATTGCTCTATTTCTTGTTTACATTAACAGTTCAATATAATTTCATGCAGTGCTTAAGTTCATCACCTTATTCGATGGAAGATCTTAAACAATTTCAGACAATGTGGGCTAAATTCTTTTTGGAAAAATGTTTGGCATACTATGAAATTTAAGGCAATGTGAGAGATATTGTAAAGTTAGCTTGTTTTTGTTGAAACTATCAAAGTTAGTAAAGATGATACTTTTAAATTATGTGTTGTTTCATTTGTATAATGTTTTGTCCATTCTATATTGTGTGCATGTGAATATTTAATTTATGGCTAGCAAATTCGGAGGCTAGCCTAATATAAACCGAATTCCAAACAATAAAAAAAAATCAGCACCGGTTATTTAACCAAACCGGTGCTAAATGTAACAAATCAGCACCGTTTGAGTAACAAAAACCGGTGTTGAATGTAACTTTTAGCACCGGTTTTTATGAACAAACCGGTGTTGAATGTAACTTTTAGCACCGGTTTTTATGAAACAACCGGTGTTGTATACTACTTTTAGCACCGGTTTTTATGAAAAAACCGGTGTTATATATTAAATTTAGTACCGGTTTAAAACCGGTGCTAATCTAACATGGAATCAGCACCGCCCCGATCAACACTGGTAGGAAAACCGGTTTTGAATGTAAAAAAAAACCGGTGCTGATTTGCAATTATGTAGTAGTGTATGTCACAGGCAATAATTGTTCCCTGAAAATTCTACAAATTAGATTTCATTTGGTACAACAAGATCAAGAAGTCAAAAAATCATTGCACAGAATTATTCACAATAAACCATTGATTTTTTGAATTTGATCTTGTACTAAATGAACTAAATATTCTAAAACTTTTTTATGCATAGGCATTGCTCGTGAAATGAAACAATATCAATGGTTGTGTTTGTCATTTGAAGTTTTAAATTTAAATTATTAGGCAACAAATAATGTTGTCATGATTTGGCAACCAAAGAACTTATATCTCCAGTCTTTCCTATAGAAGGGTACAAGCATTATTTGACTTAGCAAAGTCTGTACTAGAATTGGACCACAATTCAGTGAAATGATTGTTTTTTTGAAGGTTGGCGGAGAACCGCCAACAAATTTTATAAGAAAAAGAGTTTTTATTACAAAGACTCACCCCAGATTTAACTAGAATGAAACCCCCCCCCCCTCGCTATATGCACACAGTGTTATTTGAGTCTAAACCGCTAGACCGGAATAACACAATGGGGTTCCTACTAGTTAAAAAACACTACGAACTCATATTATAAAACCGAAATTATCCGTGCTATATCCAAAGCATGATCTCCCCTATCGTATCCTCCAATAATTGGGTTACCATCCGCCGCTTGTTTGAGAATAGTCTTCGATTCCGCTCTCTCCACAGTGTCCATACGCCTGCCGCCCATATGACATCCCAACGAGTTCTTACGTTTGGGGTTAAAGTACATCTAGTTAGGTCCCATACCTCCACCACGGTGCTGTGACCCCGGCTCACCCTAAAGTTGAAATGGGCGCAGAGGCCCCTCCAAAACCTGTCTGCAAACCGACATTCCCAGAGCATGTGGTCCCTTGTCTCCTCCAGGTTCAGGTGACAAAAATGACATCCAGATTGGACGTGACATCCCCGCATGCTGAGCACTTCTTGAGTCAAAATTTTGTTGTCGAGAATCAGCCAAATAAAAATCTTCACTTTCATCGGAACCCTGATCTTCCAAAGATGTTTATAATATGGACATATATATCCCTTGTGGTGCAAGAAGTGATATGCCGAAGAGGTGGTGAAGGTGCCTGACTCAGTCCATCGCCACTGCAAGCTATTATTCCATTCGGTGGAGCACCTAAGGAATGGTAGTAAGCTGACTATGTCCTTTAGGAAAAAGGATTGATCCTGGTCCCGACTTAGGTGTGAGGCCGAGGTAATGCCATAGAGCGTACGCACCGTGGTGGACCATAGTCCGGTTGGCTGGTGTGTGATTGTCCATAGCCACTTGGTGAGTAGAGCTTCATTTTGTGTCTGCAAATTTATAATTCCCAATCCCCCATTTTCTTTGAGCGCACACACTCTTTCCCAGTTAACCAGGCAGTTTATTCCCTTGCAAATGTCATTGCCCTTCCATAAAAAATTCCTTCTCAGTCTATCAATGTGTCTGATTACCCCAATCGGTATGTGCAGTGCTTGCATGAAGTGCAGTGGCATTGCTGATAGCACCGACTTGACAAGCGTTATCCTGCCACCGTAAGACAAAAATTGGATGTCCAGCCTTCCGTGAAATGATTGTTAAAGGTGCATAAAAAGGATGCATGTTTTAGACAACAACTGCATGCAAAAATTACATTTGCAAAATTAAATAATTTTACATTGATTTAATTTAACAAATATAAGGTATTCGCGGTATGACCAAACTAATTGTTACGGATAGAGAAAATAAATAGCATTATTTTTGTATTCGCGGTATGACCAAACTAATTTTACATTGATTTAATTTAACAAATATTAGGTATTCGCGGTATGACCAAACTAATTGTTACGGATAGAAAAAATAAATAGCATTATTTTTGTATTCGCGGTATGACCAAACTAATTTTACGTTGATTTAATTTAACAAATATTAGGTATTCACGGTATGACCAAATTAATTGTTATGGATAGAAAAAATAAATAGCATTATTTTTGTATTCGCGGTATGACCAAATTAATTGTTATGGATAGAAAAAATAAATTGCATTATTTTTGTATTCGCGGTATGACCAAACTAATTTTACATTGATTTTAATTTAACAAATATTAGGTATTCGCGGTATGACCAAACTAATTGTTACGGATAGAAAAAATAAATAGCATTATTTTTGTCATAGTAAATTACTAGAAAGCGCTGGATTATTGGATAGATTCAGTGACCTTTATCTATTAAATATCTGCATATATGGACGTAACGTTTACTCGGATCGATATTTTTCACCAAACTAATTAAGATTTTCTTATTTCTTCTGTATCGGACAATTCATTTCAGTGCAGATGAAAAATTTCATCTAAATTCTTCAATAAATAACGTGCCGTGGTGCACAAGGTTAAGTAGTTTGCCAAGGTCTTGAAACTCCTATCTTAATTGTGTTTTTCTACTCTTTTTCTTTTTATTAAACTTGCCTCTTTTGAATTATCTGTATGACAAGGAGCAGATTCATGACAGATATCACCTCCAGTTTGCAAACACATAACAATGGACCTCATGCATTCACTGAACGGAGTGCATCGTTTGGGATTCGGCGTGCACTACTTGTTGGTCATAACAATTACTCTTGGACGATACTCAAAATATTGCTCCAACAATTTGGATTTGATGTTGTGGATTCAGAAAATGGACTATCTGGCATGAAGCGTTTCCATGATGGAGAAAAATATGATGTGGTGTTCATAAATAGGTACATGCCCATCATGAATGGGTTGCAGGTATCTTTTTAATTTTCATACTTTTAATCTAATTGTATACCTAATTTTCCAAAAAAATACCTAAAAAAAAGGTAAAAGTTCATAATTAAGCCAGAGGCAGACCTTACAAGTATTTTTGCAGTTACAAATATTCTAGATTTTCAGAAATTCTATTTCTTTGCTTTGGTTTTTATCTAAAACAATGTTTTTAAGGACGGTGGCATATCACACGAATTTCATCCTAATTATCTCTTCAAGAAGAAAAACCAATTCAGTTCAAATATCATATTTGTCTACTGTCTACAGGTTTTGTTTAGTACTTTAGTAACTGTAAATTTTGCTTTCTTTATTTGGATAGGCAACTCATCTTTTGAGGAACATGGGGTTTATGATAAAAATTGTCGGCATTTGTTCCGATGATTGCCATGAAGAATTTCTGGAAGCTAGGGCTGATGCTTTCCAGATTATACCCATGGACCGTATCGAACTTGCTGCATTGCTTGAAGCAATTGGCCTTATCAATTGAACTAATTTTTATATGTTTGCTGTAAGATGGTTATGGCATATTTCTGTTGTTTTTCTAAAAACTAGCTAGGTATCAGAAATTCAGGGTAGTTGAAATTGCATGGCCTTCTCCATAGTGGAGATCATGTTACAAAAATAATGTGTGTGGTTATAGTAGTTGTTTGTTTGTATCAGTATCAGTATCATTTCATCTGGAATTGAATTATTAACTTGGCTTGGTGCATGTCTTAATTACTAATTACAAGAAGGATAACCTTTTTGAAGAAAGAATGTACTTCATTTGCTATGGAACGGTACTTTCAAGACTTCAAAATGCAATGACTCAAAATAATTCACCCAAAATTATAAACTTCATAATAAGGGTATGAATTACCAAACTTCAACACCATCAACACAGATAATATATTTAAAAGTCAAACTGAGTTGAACTGGTATGAATTACCAATGCAGACTTCAACACCATCAACACAAATACTATATATCAAAGCTTGCTATTGAATCAAGTACACACATCTGGTCAACAAGCTATATATAACCTTAAAAGACCTTAAATAGAGAAATTAAAGATAAGTTCCTCTCACAATCCAACACAAAATGTTCTCTGCTTTTAGCCTTTTACTTGACAGTTAAGTACATCTACCAGCAAAAGCTAACTAGTCCTCTGCTTCTTTAGCATTGTCACAACATCTGACAAGATGATGACCTTCTTACGTAACTCAACCAAGAGGGAAGGGAAAGATTGCATCATGTGCACATATCCTTCAGTGATTGCCAATTGTGTGAAGTTGTCTGATTTCGAAGCAAACTCGAGGCACTTCTCCTTGAGCCAAGGAGAGCTGTGCTGCTCTGCCAAAATCAAAGTTGGCAAGACATTTTCAATAGATAAATCCACCCACAACCTCTCTTGACATTTTGCCTTCAGCATTTGTAAATTGTAGCGATCAGAAGCTACAAATAAATCCTGGACCAATTCATCTGAGGGAGGTTCAAAATCGTCAGTATATATAAAACGAAGTAGAGCCTTGAACACCTCAGCTTTCATGTCATGGATATTGATGACACAGATTGAGTTAGATTCTGCAAAGGGGCCGTGAAGCTCTGCCTCAAACACTGGTGATCTAGCAGCCAACATGAATCTATGAGCGGAGATTCTCTCCCCTTCAACCTCAAAAGTCACATCAAATTTCTCTCCCTTCTCCCAGATCTTCTCTATATCCTCATACAACCCACCAGAAGAGTCATCGACTCCACTTGGTGCACTTAGAATTCTAATGTTGCAAGAAATAACAAGCATGCCATCCTTACAATAGCAAGCTTCTATTTTATCCCTAGATATGAACTCAGGATAACCCCAGCTACCGCAGTCGTCAGGACGAGTAGTAAAGGTACCTGATATAGGTTCACGAAATGGCACAAGCTTCCCTTTGTTGTCAAGTATGTCAAAGGAGGACTCCGCATGTACGTCCTTTGTTTCAGTCAAAAGAGTTAGGTAAAGGGATGAATGGGACCCGTCGTTTTCTTGGTCTGAATTTTTTCCATGCGGGTAAAAATCTAGAGCCCAATCATAGCCTCCAACACTGAAGGGAAGGGAGATGTAATGATCAAATGTGAGATGTTTTGAATTTAAGTAGTCGAATTCAAAGTGGTGTGTTACGCTCTTGATTCTGGCACGAGAGCGGCTTTGCAAGCATTGCACTGCCATTGGAAGATTAATCTTCAATCTGTGAATTAATCAGGTAATTTCATCAGACATGATCATTATTTAAAGTACAAAGCACGGATGATCATGTGTGTAATTAATAAATTGTTTAATTTTTGTTGCAGGAATCCAACTGGATAATTGCTTCTATCAGAATAGAAGTAGAACAAAAGTTCAATTCATTTCAATAAAATAGAGAAGAAAATAAATTATTTGGAATTGAATTTTGATGATTGGAATGATTTATTCTAAATGAAGAATTGATTTCAGCGGCATATTAAAAAAGGCTTAATTGAGACCTAGAATGTTACTCCAGTTAGTAAGATAAATAGAAGGGGGCAGGCATACATCTTACACATCAAATTCAGAACATGTAAAATAAATTTAGTAATATGTGCAATAATTGTTCTTTATCTTCTAGTTACTCTGGATTAATGTGAGATTGGCCCGATTTCCTAATATCTCTTCTCCTTTACCTGGAAATAAAATTAAACCCTTCAACCAATACTTATCGCCATTGTTGAAAGCTAAACTTTGCTTGCTTATGACGATTATCAGAATAGGAAGAAGAAGATGAGAAAGGGGTAATTTTGTCTTTTAACTTGAACGAATTCTTTTCTCGCCAAATCCGACCCCTTTTGTCCGGATTTCAACTGGTCACTTTTTCCCTCTTCAAATCGCGTGAATTGAACTCCGTATCTTCTGGTCTTCTCTTCCAATCATGAAATTTACGAACACCAGAATTCTTTTTCTTGTTTTATTGGGAACGAAATGGTTCCGATCAGAGGGTTAAGGTTTCAAAGGATGACTAGAAAGAGAAGTACATTGATGTAAGTAATCAAGATATATGATGAGTCATTTGAGAATTTATCAAATAATAAAAATGAATTGGTGTTCTATAAAACATGAGAAACACCCATGGAATTGAACAGAGAGAGAGAGAGAGAGAGAGAGCAACCTGGTCAAGAAAGAGTGCTCGTCGTGGAGAGAAGAGTATATAGAAGACGGAGCGAGCGAACCATCTCGAAATGCATGCGAACTGTGTTTTTGAATTTTGAGTTTGAATTCAAGACTTGGAAGTTAGGCGGCTAAATTTATTCGGGTTTACTTATTATTGGGTTGATACATAGGGACTTACAAAAATTTCAAATTATATTTTTGTTATTGTTTTTTTTCAGCCATGTATCGATAGGGAGTAGGATTCAGATCAGCTGAAATCCGAGATCTATGAACAGTAATTCTGAAATCTCTGAAATCTGAGATCCAGCTGTCCAACTTTTTCTGTACACATATTGAAACAGTTAGTTTTTCTGTGTACGCATCTCGAAATAATTCAATAACTGAATTCGGAATTTCATGAATTTCAGGGTTACTGTTGATGATCTCGAATTTCAGCAGATTTAGATCCTAGGGAGTAGAGACTTACCAGATTAATTCTCCCTGCCTTGTACAAATAATATCTGATTTATAACTGAAATATTTGCAATTTTCTTCTTTTTCTTTTTAAAATATTATGAATTTATATTGCTGCATTATTAATTTATATTATGAAAAAAATAAGTTATTTCTTAATCATCCTCATATTAAATCGGAATTTTATGGATTTTATACCTCACTGAATTGCATTTGAATTTCGAAATTTACTCATGCTATTGTTAAAAATATAAGAAACAATACTAATTAAATAATTAATGCTTTCGCCACCTTTCCTAAAGGGAAAAATATCAAAACCTAATCTACCTTTATGGGTTCGCTTTCAAACAATTTATTGCCCTATCAAACAATTAACATAAATACAAAGTTTTAATATGCACATGATATAGATCAACATCAAATCAGTATTTCAAAACTGAGGAATAGTGGGGAGAAATTGATCTGGCCAGCTAAGCAGCATTAAAAATCAATGTTAAATTTTGTAAATAAATTTCTTGTCAATAGATCCCGACATTTTTATTAATATCCATAATTAAATACAAATTATTAATTATACCCAGCTTAGCTGGGTATTTTTAAAAATGTCCAAACCGGCCAAAAAATGGCCGGTCGGGATTAAAATTAGAACCAGCTATTTTTTGGCCGGTTGGGAATTTTTTTGTGTGTTTCAGAATCTATAAATACCCCATTTTCTCTCTCCTCCCTCTCACAACTCACTCAAAATCACAGAAGAGAAAGAAAGATAGAAAAAGTTAGAGAGAAAGAGAAGGTGATTTTTCGGGTGACAATAGGATGAACAGTAGCAACCGATGTAGATCGTCCCATTGTGGCATATTGAGAGGAGGGTCAATTAGTGGTTGAGGTAAAAATGAGTGGACAAAAACTGTCAAGTATGCCGTGATAAAAATAACTGTCAAGTATGTCTGATGGAGGAATTTCTTAGACGGCCTATTCGGTATGAAATTTCAGACGATGACTTTGTGGAAAACCCCTATGGCTACGGTTTGAAAAAAAAGAAGGTTGATCCAGAGCCTCCAACATCGGACGATGAGTTTGTTCCGTGTACTTATACTGGTAAGGCTAGCACTTTGTCTGTTGTCACTGATCCAGAGCCGCCTACTAAGGAGTAGGATTACTAGTGCTTGTTGTGTTGTAATTTACTCTACAAAGTCTATAGCTACTATAATGTCCTATTTCATCAATTTAGTGATTCTGTTGTAGGTTGGATGTAACATTGTAACTGAATCTTAATGTATTTTTGAAGTTCATCTATTTAGAATGACAAATTATCTATTTTGCCCCTGCCTTTGGACAAGATTTTGACCCAGTTAAGTACATCAATAAATCACGAAAATTAGCATGCATGTAGACTTGATGTTTCTCTACAGTTTCATTAAAAGAACTAAATTTTTGGTTTTGTAGAAATCCCAGAATTAATTTTTGAATATGGTAAAAAACAGTAAGGTTATAAAAACTAACATTCAACTAACTCATAACTTAGTCTAAATAAAAACCACACAAATTGCAAATAAAATAGTTATCAAAACTGCATCTAAATAAACAAGTTCACAACCTGCATACAAACATCAATTTAAATCACCTATTACTACGCCTAAACGGTATTCCGAGAAACCGACCAGTTCCAGAAGATGGCCTACCAGATGGCTCTACATGGCTTCCAGATGCCCATGCTTGGCTTCCATATGTCCTTGTACGCCTACCAGTTGACCTCCTTGGTTGGCTACCAGATGACTCTCCTTGCACCCCAACCGCCTCTCCTCCCATGACAACTTCCTCTCCCATTTCTTCTGCAAACATAGCAGATGCATCTAAACGGCTTGTAGTTGTGCTACGCTGTAACCCTTGTACCCAGTTGCCTCTGCGATAACTCGCTCATTTTCTGTTGCATTTGCTGCATTTCTGGCATCTGCATTGCATTTGTTACTTAGTAAGCTAGTCAAAATTGGAATGAAATATAATTTTTGACGATGTTACATACCTCTTCTATTCCTGTTGGCAGTGGAATGACGAGCCTGATGCATGCCCCATTCGCCTACCTTGTATTTTGTCCATGGTCATTACATGACATGTGTGTTTTCTCCTCCCAACCCTAATCCAAGGCTTGCTAGGAATAATTCTAGGAGACTGACAAACTGGCCATTCACCCATATTGCCATAAGGAACAAACACCCCACTCCAAGTACTTTCAAGATAATTCACAGTATACCAGTCTGCAACAAATTGGTTCTCGCTCCAGTTTCTTGCACGACAAACCGCTAAGACATGAGCGCACAAAATAGATGCTAATTGGATACCTCTGCATGTACATTTCATTCTGTTGCCGGGCCTGCGTGTCACAATGTACTGAAACTCCCTATGAATAATGTCCATACTTACATTGGAGCCGCGGGTGACTAGAACGTACTTATTTGGGGATGAAACTTGGTACTGACCTTCGCCGTGCGTATAAGGTACCAAATGCATTTCTGCAGCTTTGAGCCATCGTTTTTTGAGCTTGAGCTCCACCCGTTCGAAAAATAACTGATTTGCATCTTTTAAATCCATGGCTCGCTTCCGCTGCTCAACAAACCAGATGTTGCACTTATATAACATATTTTCTACAATGGCAACCACGAGCATTCTCCGGCTCATCCGAAAGACATTGTTCAGCGACTAGGAGCAGTTTATTGTCATGATACCAAATCACTATCCTCCATTACAGGTTTGAAATTTTTTCTCATAATTGGACGGCTCCATCACATCATTGGGACGTACTTTGCCCACATTCTTTAAAAATGCATTACACCTTGGATTTAGCTGCACAAGAACAAAGAGGTGTTACTTCATTTGCCTCATCTACTTATAAAATAATTAAACAAAATGTTATAAATTAGACATACTACAGCAAACTCTTCGAACATCTCTTTCAACCTTCTTGGCTTCTTCTTCCTGGCTCCTTGTTTGAACCTCCATCCGAACCACTTGTCATTTCCACAATTCTGGACCAGGTTGTCAGCAACATGCTGCATACAAAACCTGTGCACAACAAGTTCTGGAGACCATCTGTATTCTGTTGTCAGTACAGATTTGATCCCCTTGTGCTGGTCCGATATAACACAGACGAATCTATCAGCTCTAAGCACTTCATTCCTCAACTACTGCAAGAAAAAAATCCAATTCTCACCATTCACCTTTTGCACAATTGCAAATGCTATAGACAACAATTGGTCTCGGCATCATAGTCGCAAGATATCAAAAGCCTCCCCTCATACCGCCCAGACAAGAAACATGCATCTATACTAATCACTGGTCTCAAGTACTGAACCGCTGTAATGCATGGACCAAAAGCCCAGGCTACCTCCTTGAATTGAACAACTCATAATAAGCTCTCCGTGTTTATCGCATATAGGAAATGTCAGAAATTGGTACTTAGAGCCGGAATTCTTGTCATAGATTCCCATTAGTAGTGGTTCTAGCAAGCTGTATGAATCCTTCCAGCTTCCAAATTGTCGGGCCATTGCAAGCTCACGACCCCTCCCCAGTTGATTGTATTTCGGGGGTTACATTGCCATACTTAACCCTCACACAGTTTGCCACCCCTAGATGCTCATACAAGGGTCCTTTTTAATGGAGGTCTCAATGATATCAGCAATGATTGATGCCGTGAGACATTATGGTTTTCCCTTGAGTATTCAGACTTGCATGTGTGAGGCTTGTCTTGCTTCGTTATAACCCATGCATATCTAAAACTCGTTGTTTTCTCCTAAGTTGGTAATCACACGGAGTCTTGCACACCACCTGAATGCAATCCTGTCACTTTTCTTCATTCTAATCTCCTGATTCTTATCAATATGGTACTCTCTAATCTTCTTTATTAGCTCTTCTTTGCTTTTAAAATATTGTTCTGGTGCCAGCTCACCTTTGTACTCAATCTGTCTCCCATAATAACCAATATCTGCTTCTTTAAAAGCAGATATATCATTGAAGTCTGCGAACGGGTGCGTATCAGTCCGGCCACTAAGCGACATATTCTCATATTCTCTGCGAATGGGCACTGGACCATCTTCATCACAACCCTCCAGGTGATCAGAGTCCCAGTTTCCTCCCTCAAATTCATCCCCAGTTTGCAGATCTTCCTCCAGAATTTCGTTAATATTTTCAAAATCCGACCCAGTTTCGTCGTCTACTGGTGCCGGTTTGGGGTGAGGTGCTGGTGCAGGTAATGATAAAGGCGCCACATGCACGGGTCTAGATTGGGGTCTTGTATGAGGTGGTGGTTGGGGTGCTGGTGGGGTGAAGTGACTGTATGTTTCTGGGTCAGGTACGAATAAAGGAGCCACGGGACTGTATGGTTCTGGTTGTGATGTATAATTTGGCGCAACCGAATTTCAGCGGTCTTTAACCGCCTGTACAAGCCTCTCCATGCAGCATCACTTAATATCGGACTTCTGGTATAGGTTGGGGGTGTTCCAGCGTTCCATCGGGTTGCCAATTCTAAGTTTCACCTTTCTGGGTTATAACCAGTACATTCGTAAATCATAGACTTCAAGTCCCAAATTGATGTATCATCATCAACCATGAATGAATTAATTGCCTCTTTGGAGTAATAAACCTCATATATATTAGTCAAAAACTTCCCACCACAGTGTAATGAAATCATCATTGACATGACCAACAAACTATATTTTGGTAAATGGTAAACAGTTGTCAGGTTACTAATTTAAATGTATAGGTTGCTGAAAAAAAAATTAAAAAAATTAAAAAATAAATAAAAAAACTTGAAAATCACCTTCTCTTTCTTTCTTTCTCTTCTGTGATTTTGAGTGAGTTGTGAGAGGGATGAGAGAGAAAGAGGGGTACTTATAGGGTCTGAAACAGAATTTTTTTTTTCTCAACTGGCCATTTTTTGGCCGGTTCTAATTTTATTCCCAACCGGCCAAAAAATGGTCAGTTCTAATTTTAATCCCGACCGGCTATTTTTAAATACCCAGCCAAGCTGGATATAATTAATAATTTATATTTAATTATGAATATTAATAAAAATGTCGGCAATAGATCTATAAGATAATTTTGATAATCTCAATTCAAAAAGTAAAATTTTAAAATAAGTTAATAAATTTGTTGTTGTTATATGGGACAAATGACTAATTTGAAAAAAAGGTTGCTTATTTTAAATTGTTCAAAATTGAAATAATGTAATGAACAGTATATATATCAAACATTAAATCTCATAATTATTCGTATACTTTTCAATTAATGAACAGTTGCTTATTCGTGTATTTTTTTTTCCTCTTTATATAAGCTTTGACCCTAATTAAGATTCTTTGTATATATTTACTAAGATCCGTGAAAAATTAATACCTTGCTATTTACGAAATTTAAAAAATGATAATATCTCAATTACTTCTATTAATGAGATCTTTCTATTTTGAGTTCATTTCTTATCTTTACAAAAATATTCTAAAATTATTAGCTTCATTTGTCCCACTTTTTTTTTTTTTTTTACATTGATATAGAAAATTTATTCAAATTAGTACATTTGAAATGGTAAGTTGTTCACGCCAACACTAGAAAGAAAAACATACATAAAAAAATAGATGCATTCAAACCTTGGAAAAAATGTTTTATCTCTCTAACAAGTTTTACAAAAGTTATCATTTATCACATTGTTTATTCTCTTTCATGACAAAGGAGCCCAACCTTGATATCTAATACCTGTCTTGTTTTACTTGAGAGTAGGTCCGATGGGCATCGGACCTACTTTGGTTTGATGGGTTTAATCACCATTGTTTTGCTTTAAGATTCGTGCAGAATGCTTTAAACTTCGTGCATGTCTATTTCAATTTTCATACGCACAAATCTTAAATTAGATCGGACGGTCATCAGCTCGTTGAACCTAAAAGTAGGTTCAATGGGCATTGGACCTACTCCGTTCTCGTCTTGTTTATGAGACAACTTTTGCAGGTCATAATATTATTTCTTTTTGTTGATTTACATATTAAAATTTAATGGAACTTCAATTGCTCAAGTACACTCACTTTATTATTTCTATAAATTGTTTTATTTAAACTGAATATTCTATTTTAATATTTTTAATCTTTTCAGAATTTTTCATTTACACTTTCTAATTTTTAATTAACTAATTGTGTCGTCACATGCAAGTTAATTTCCTTGATATCTTATATATGTCTTGTTTATGAGACAACTTTTAAAGGTCAAAATATTATTTCATTTTTTCTAATTTACATATTAAAATTTAAGGAATCTTCAACGGTCAGCTACACTCACTTTATTATTTCTGTAAATTGTTTTATTTAAACTGAATTTTATTTAATATGTTTTATTCTTTTCTGAAATTTTCATTTACAATTTATAATTTTCAATTAACTCATTTTTTTTAATTTACATGTTAAAATTTAATAAAATTTCAACGGCTCAGCTACACTCACTCTATTATTTCTATAAATTGTTTTATTTAAACTGAATCCCAGAAGTAAATTTTTCTCCAAAACCCCTTAATTGAAGTACTTCCAATAAGAAACCCCAGTTTACTCGATCATAGGCCTTTTCAAAATCGAGTTTAAAAAGAACCCCTTCAACTTTATTAAGCCTAACAGTATGTAAAATCTCATGTGCAACCACAATATTATCCATAATATACCTACCCTTAATAAAAGCATTTTGAGAGGAATCTATTAAGTGATCCATACACAGTGCAAGTCTATCAGTCAAACATTTGATAATTATTTTGAGGCTACAGTTGATAAGGCTTATTGGTCGAAAATTCTTAATTTCTTGTGCATTATCTTTCTTAGGAATCAAACAAATGGAAGCCATATTAATTCTACTCAAATCCAACTTATTATAAAAAAAAGCCTGAACTAACTTCAGAAAATTAGATGTTTCAGATATACTTCCGGGGTCAAATTTCAAATGCGTTTTCACATCTGGAATCAATACTGGATATCAATCAAGGAAGATCTCAGTTCAACAGATTAAATGGATTTTTGGCGAATCAACCATCTCTGGTAATGGGTCTGGATGCTGCCATTTGGAATAGAGAAGCATCAAAGAGTTTTACTGTCAAGTCTGCTTATCAAGGGCTGAAGGATCAGCCAAGACTTGATGTTAAGATTCATAGAGTGTGGAAACTTCAAGTACCACCAAGAATGAAGGTGTTTGCCTGGTTAATTTTTTATGATAAAATCTTAACTGCTGATAATTTGGCAAAACGGGGCTGGAGCTTACCAAGCATGTGCTTCTTGTGTAGAAGAGCCAACGAGAATGTCCAGCACATGTTCTCTGAGTGCAGATTTACCATGAAAGTATATGAATACTTGTCAATCTGTTTTGCTTTACCAGAAAGAAGATGGAGTTCACTTTTTCAAAATTTACAAGCTCACCACTGGATTCTTCGGAAAGGGGGTCAAGCTAAATCGAAGGAGATAATTTTGATAGCTATGTTTGTGTGTTGGAGAGAAAGATGCTCAAGAATTTTTAGAGAAGAATGTAAAGAAGTTCATCAGCTGACGCAAGAGGTTATTGATCAATGGTCATGGCTACAAGGGTAGTGTTCTAGAGAGATGAGTTTTATATAACAGCATTTTCTTGTTTTACACCAGTTTTGTTTTTTTAATGTTCAATGTGCATTGAACAACTCTAAACTTCCTTGTAAAAGGTTTCTGTAAGGAAGCCTATAAACTTTTTCAACAATTCAATAAATTCAAATAAGGACTTTGATCCTTATTTTTCCTCAAAAAAAAAAAAAAAACTTCAGAAAATTAGTGCTCACTACCTGCCAAAAACTTTGATAAAACTGAAATGAAAAACCATCAGGGCCTGGTGCCTTAGATGGATTACAGGAAAACAAGGTCTTAGTAATTTCATCGAGTGAAAAAGGTCTTTCTAAGCTCTGTCTTTGATCATCTGATAACAATTCAGATTCATCCCAAAGGTTAGGTTGAAGAGACACTAGCCTATCAGAGGTAGTACCTATGAGATCAATATAGTACTGTGAAATATGTCTTTTGATAACCTGTAGATCATGAGTCACAATCCCCTCAATATTCATAGCAAAAATTGAATTTTTCTTTTTGATAACCTGTAGATCATGAGTCACAATCTCTCGGAAGTAGAAAGCGGCACTGACCCAAGGGGCCCAGAGGCAGCCAGAACAGGAACGGAAGGAATAGGTGAAGCACTGGAGACGGAAGATGGGAGCATAGTAGGAAGATATCCTGCGGCGGCAGAAGAAGGCACATTAGTGAAACGAGCACCACCTAACAGCTGATTGACGAAAAGCACAAATCGCTGCATCGCCAACTCAAACTCCCCGGATGTAGAAGAACCCCCATCATCAGGCCCAGGCCAAAAGATGGCCCAAGCGCAAGAAGAGAAATGAAGGAAAACGAGAGAGAAAAACCAAATCTTGAAAGCCCGATTAGTCTTCTTGAAGCGCCGGCAGCCCAAGAATCTTTTTTTTCAGTCTCTAACTTTTCTATATTCTCTATTTCCCAATATAACCCTAACTAGATCTCTTCAACATTAAAGTTTCTATCCAACAAAAATAATCTATGCCAGTCTAACGTCGATTTTCTTTATTTTTGTAGTATAATTTGGATCGGGCCGAATATTTATTTTGAATATATGGGCTGGATTTGGGCTAGAAAATCAGCGGGCCGGTTGTGTTGCAAGGTCGTTACTACTAAAATAAAATAAATTGCCAAATACTCTTTCCCAATTTTCTACAGAAAAATCTCCAAAGAAAAAGATAGCGCGGTAAAAGCGAGTTTTTAGTACGTGGTAAAAACTTTAGTAGTATGGGGCACTCACATTTACAGCCGAACTGGCCAAACAACTTATTTTGTGATATGGATTGCTGATAATGTCTGATTGTAGCGAACTAGAAACAAAAAAGGTACACGATATGACCTTTCATTGATGTTTGCAAGCAGTCAATGACATGACTAATCACAACTTGTGTAAAAAGTCACCACAGTATCCATTTCTACAGTAATTTTATTTTATTTTTCTGAGGATGTCACATCATGACCAGCTATCCCAACTCTTTCTTTTCATTATATTGCAATCACATTTAATTTACTGTGGAAAATTGCACTCCTGACCGAAATTTTTATTAATACCCAAGAAAAAATAGTAATTATGCCCTCCGCATTGAATTTTTTTTAAAAACACTCTAACCGTCTCACGTTTGGACAGTTTGCTTTTGATACCTTACGGCCCCACGTTGGGGCGGTCTGCTATAAAAACTCCTATATAAGACAGTTTTCTCTCTTCTGCCCACTCACAATTCATTCTTACTCCAGATAAAGAGAAAAAGGAAGAAGACGAAGAAGAGAAAGGCAATTTCGGGTGATTTTTTGGCGACCGCAGGTTTTTATTTTTAAATTTTAATATTTTTTAATATTTAAAAAAAAAATTAATTCATTTTTTTTAATTAATATATAACTGATAAATGTTTATTGGCTAATGTAGTTCGTTAAAGAAAAAATGCTAATTGCACTCTATGTGGGCGGGAAGATTACCCGGGGTGTTGAGGGAGCACAGTACACGAAAGATGCAACCTATGGCTTTGAGGTTAATGAAAATACCACATTTCTGGAACTTAAGCAAATAGTATACGAAAAGACTGGTGTAAACCCCAACCAGTATGACTTAGACTTAGTTACTCGGATTGACACACAAGGGGGTAATAAACCTTTCTTTGTCAGGTATCCTATAACATATGAGGGGTTATGGAGGGGTGTTTACAATCAATTTGAGTCGAGAAATATTCCGGTAATGGACTTATATTCTAGGAGAGTTCCGCGTCAATCCGATGTTGGACCTTCTAGGGAAAATACGGGTTATGACAACCCGGTGTACCACAGCTCGGGTTATGACTACCCGGGGTACCACAACTCGGGTTATGACAACCCGGGGTACCACAACTCGGGTCATGTACCACCGTATGTACCGTATGTACCACTTGTTTATGACAATTATGTACCTGATTATACCCCGAATTATGCCTCCGAGCTACCACCACCACCACCCCTACCTGAACCTGTAATCCAAGCTAGATTTCCATTGTATCAGAGTCAATACCTAGACTATTACTCGCTGTTAATCGGTATGATACTGACATTGATGGTGAATGGATCGATGCCATACCAGAAAAGGAAATGGACACGAATGATGATTGGGAAGGGGATTGGGATTCTGATCACTTATCAGAAGGTGATGCAGATATAGTACCCCCTCCCAGGGAATCGGGTCGCCACATTCAACGATACTAGTCTTTTTTAAGAAGCAGACATTGGTTTCTATGAGAAGCGTGTTGTATATAATTAGAAGCTTGCCTCACACCATGTTTATACCAACATAGATGAACTTGTGAAGAAAATCCATGAGGTTCATGTTCACGGCAACTGGGAGTGTAGAGTACAAAAAAGGGACTAAACAAGGTTGGTTATGGTTTGTCAAGACGCCCCGCGTTGCGAGTTCCGTCTTTTTCCAACCCCTACGGGTAAGGGGGAGGCATGGATGATTAAAAAGTGTGAACCACCTCATACATGCAAGTCTGCGTCATCAATGACAGACCATGCACAACTGATGGCATCACTTATTGCCGATGTAATTGAGACGGGCATTAAGAATGACCCATCGATAAGCATTAAGGAGGTCGCTAGGAGTGTCAGACTCATTTACCAACATGTAACCCCAAAATACAACAGGTTGTGGAGATGGAGTGAACTTGTAATTTGCAGAATGTTCGGTAGTTGGCAGGGTTCATACAACTTGCTTGCACCATTGCTCCAGGCCATAGCAAGTACAAATTCTGACACAAGGTATGAGCAGTGGAATGTCAACGTACCCGATGTCACCGAAGCTAAACAATTCAAGGCTATAGCATGGGCTTTTGGTCCATGTATTCAAGCTGTGCCATACATTAGACCGGTCATCAGTATCTATGCATGCTTCATGTCTGGCCGTTACGATGGGAGGCTGTTGATAGCATGTGCATATGATGCTGAAAACCAGTTATTGCCTTTGGCCTTTGCAATTGTTGAGAAGGAGGATGGTGAGAATTGGGGATTTTTCATGAGATTTTTACGAAGAGAAGTGGTAGGGAACATGTTCTTTTGTGTCATATCAGACCAGCACAAAGGAATCAAATATGTTTTTGATCGTACCGATTTTGGATGGTCAACAACGCATAGCGAGTGTGTGCACAAGTTGTGTATGCAATACGTTGCATAGAACCTAAACAAGAATACCGGATACGATAAATGGGTTTCAGACACATTCAAAATTGGTTGCAAAAGAAAAAGACCAAGAATGGTGGAAGAGATGTTCAGAAATTTTGCCAAGGTATGTATAATTTATATTTGAAATTTAACATATTTTAGATGAAATTTTATTCAAGTATTTACTTATATTTTTTCGTCTCTTTATTTGACATAAATACTTATCTTTATTTTTGTGTAGTACTGTCCAAAGGCAAATGCCTACTTACTGAAGGTGGGCAAAAATAATCCCAGAGATCTGTCCAAAGGCAACCAGCCGTAGACCAGATGGCACTATAGAGTTTGTGAAAAGGGCTTTCAAGTACGTTGTTATTTTCGGAGCTGACAATACTGTAACATGTACATGCCAAGGAATCCAATTAGCTCACCTACCTTGTTCTCATGTTATGGCGGTGTGCCGAGTGAGAAACTTCTGTGAGGATGATTATGTCGCCGACATGTATCGTACCGAGTACCTTGCGACTAATTGGGGTGGATATTTCCATTCTTATCCCAACCAGCATGCGTGGTCTCCCTATGTTGGAGATATAATCCTTCTTTCAAAGGGGTGGATCAGGTTAGGGAGGAGGAAATATAAACGTGCTGTAATGACCATGGACCAGATGCAAGGTAGGCGAGTGGGACATCCGGCTCACCGTTCCACTTTTGACAGGCAGCGAGCAGGTATGTAACATTGTACAAAATTTATATTTGATTTTAAATTTTACTATCTCAATAACTGACAATGATTAGTGAATTGAAATGCAATGCAGATGTCATAAACGAAGCCAAATGCTAGAGTTGTTGTTGAGGCAACTGGTAGAGACAACCCACTCATGGGAGCCAAGCATCTAGTAGCCAGGCAGAGACAGCTGGTAGTGTCGCAGAGGCATCTGGTAGCAGACCCAGAACTCGTCGACTGAATTTTTCGGACGTCGTCACTGATGAACTTATTTATCTAGATGCAAGTTTAGAACTTATTTATTTAGATGCATGTTGTGAACTATTTTTTTGTAGTTTGTGAACTTATTTATTTTGCAATGTTGTGAACTATTTTATTTGGGGTTTGTGAACTTAATTTATATGCTTGAATTTTGTTACTATGAAATAAAGTCCACAAAATAAACACTCAATTCAAGAAAATGGGGCAACCATTTATCGAGCCAATTCGCTGAATTTAGGGGTGACAACGAACTGGTTCGGACCGAGCTAGGTTCTCATTTAGCAATCGAGTGAGCTGGACTAAGATGGTATTAGGGGGTCGAGCTAAAATTTTAGTCATAATCGGACTGAGCCACTATCGAGCTGGCACGTTTAGTTCGCTGGACCTGACTGGACTTTGTTTTAAGAAGAAAATAAATTGTACAAACTTTTTGGACCAGCTTAGACAACATAAAATTCATACAAATTCTTTTTTTTTTTTTAAATCTTAGTAGTGGCTACTAAGCTTAGACCTAGTCAGAATTGGTCCAATTCGCAAGCGAGCTAGACCTAGCTCAAACTCGTTTAATCTGGACCTAGCTAGTAACAAGCTAGCTTGTTAACAACTCGGACTAGTAGCGCACGAGCTGTTAACGATCGAGTCACAGATTGATCCCGATCGATCGACGAACTACGAATTTTTTTGTCAGTCCTAGCTGAATTACAATTTTGCATTCAATTAAACGTAATACATGTTTTGCATTCATAACGCTCCACATTTTCCTGAATAGATAAATTTTCCTTTTGTTAGTATATGATTAGATTTTGAGTAAAAGAACAATTATGTTACTGTGCATGGCGTGGAGCTGGCAGCTGCTAATAGTCCAAATTAACCTGGGCCCTTGGATCAGGATATATTCGAGAAGAAATAATTAATTTAATAATTCGTACAGAGTGGTTGTGTGTCATTCCGTTCTCCGTACTGTTTCGTCTCTTCTGGTGTGTTTTTATTATTAAATTTTCATCCTTTGAGCAATTAAAATTACAAGACGTTTCATAAATCTCTGGCGAATTTAAAGTTACCAGCGAGAGAACACAGAAGAGGAAAGTGAGACGAATTTCATAAATCTCTCTCCGCCATCAATCCTTCCTTTTAAATTAATTTAATTTAAGCTCTTTGGCTTTATCCTTTGTGTTTCTTTATTGTCGACCTCGGTCTCTCTTTGAAACTTTTCCATGTAAGACTGTAACACTTTTTTTTTTTATTGTTATTATTATTGCCACGTATATATACCGCTAGCTGCCGTATCTCCTTTCAGATTTGATTTTGTCTTTCTTTGTTCTCACTTTTTCTGCTACCTTTGGCCGTTTCTTCTATCAGATTTATCGAAGATGATAAATAACTAAAACATGTGGGGATGTGAATTCCGGAATAATTTTGGACCGTCCGATTCAATTGTACGGTGTTGTTGTTCTATGTCAAACACAACGTGCGTGGTTGTTATATGAGCCGTGCTGCTGAGAAGTAGTGAAGAAAAAAAAAATGTGATGTGACTGATTTATATTAAGTTATAGTATATAAATAATTTTTTTTTCAAGCGATTAAAATGAAGAAAAATAGTCATATGTTATATGAATGACGTGACTGGTTCTGTTTAATTTTTTTTTCAAGATTCATAAGAAAATATAAATAAAAGATGTTAATAAAATGAGAAAATAAATTAAAATAAAGAAATAATGTTAGAAAAATTAGTCACATAATGTGATACGTGATGTGACATGACAAAATCATTTTACATGACATGATATTTTCCATCGTAGACAAACATATCATACGACACTCGAGTCACACTACGTGACCAACAAATGCAATGTGTCATACTATGACAGAACCACAACATGACTAATTTTTTTCTCTATCGAGGAGAGACAAGCATGACATGTCTCAAATTAATATGTCAAAATGTGCATGCACGTCACTTGCTATATTTCATTAATATTTTTTTTTGTTATGAGTAAATCACCAAGCAATATTTAAAAACCTATGAAAATTATTTATCTGTAAATAATTTTTGTAATTATTTTATAATTTTCAACTATTCTCCAATTTCCCCCCTATTTATTGATTTATTTCACTAGTATTGAAATAAATACGTACGATATATTGAAAAAAAAATAATATATTCCCTTATTTTTAAAACAATGGAAATAAAATTAGAAACTACGTATTTTAGCTGTAAATGATTTCTGTGATTTTTTTCTTTTTTTTCTATTTTTTTCCCAATTGTTTCGGCAAAAGAGAAAAAAAAAACAACAAACAATGTATACTAGCACGTGTCGTGATTTACACAAATGTCCGAAGTTTTCTATATATTATCCGGTACATCTCTTGAGACAACACGTGGCACAATGCACTTGTGGTTTGCCAATTAACATGTTGTGCCTGTCATGTCTTGCATGGCACGCCGTGCAATATTTAAAATCATAGCCGAGTAAGAATTAATTAAGACAAATAGAACTTAACAATAGCTATGAAATATGAGAATTAGCTTTTAATTTAATAATAGAGATATGTTTTCTAAGTGAAGAGTTATAAGTTTAAAACTCAAATGAGAAAATATTTTATTGTAATAATAAAGATATGAATTTGTAAGACATAAACTTCATTATAACATGTGTGAAATTTAATATCTCACTAGAAACCTTGCACCTTCCGTGGTGGTGGTGTCGTAACTGCTTCATCTAGCTTCAGTTTCTTGTTGCTATCGAGTGTTAAGCCAAAATGGATATGCGGGAAATGTGCCCACTGGAAAAAAAAAAAATGATGCCACAAACAAACTTTAGTGAAACATAATCTCCAAAATAAATGGATATATATATATATATATAGGAGTTGGCTACGGTGCTACATGTAGCATAGAGGGCCTCTGTGCAACAGCTCAATATTTGAGTTTTCAAAATTCTAACGGTCGATCCGAACAGTTCAACGTGATCTTCATATGAATATGTACTTGCAAACCAAATTTTATATTTTTTAGAATTTTTTTACTATTTTTTAGATATATAGAAAATCACTTGATCTGAATGGCACATAATTTTCATATCAAGTAATTTTCTACCTATCTAAAAAATAGTAAAAAAATTATAAAAAATATAAAATTTGATTTGCAAGTACATATTCATATGGAGATTATGTTGAACGATTTGGATCGACCGTTAGAATTTTGAAAACTCAAATATTGAGCCATTGCACGGAGGCCCTCTATGCTACATGTAACATATTAGCCAGATTATATATATAAAATTGGATATCATTAAATTTTGCATGAGTAAAAGAAGTGGCAGATTAATTTCCAATGCAAATAATTAAGTATTAGCAGTGGATCAATTAATATGCAGGAAATAAATCACGGGTACATATCGACAAGCTTAAAAGTCATAGCATTGCATTTGCTAGATCATATAAAACATATATTCTCTAAGACTTGATGATGATCGATGGTAGTAACGGCCACTAAAACTATAGTGAAAATTAAGTAACAAAGTACATATATTTTTATAAAATGTACAATATACAATCTGTAGAAGTGCAAAACATCTAATGAATTCATCTTAATTATTAATAATCAAAACAATCTAAATTTTCAGTTGACTTGTAATTAATAATTAGTGATTAACCCGACTGATATTATTTTCTGTGTGGAGGCCACATGCCGTTTCACTTCCTTTATTTTGGTCTATTTCATTGGATTCTTTTTAGCAGTATTCTCGTTTTTATCTTCATTTTCATCATTTTTGTTGTCCTCATTTTCTGTATTGCCAAATAGTAGTACCACTATTAACACCACCACCATCTCTACCACTTCCACCTCTACTATTTTGAATATAATTCTCATCACAATCTACCTCTCTTATCCTTAAACTATTTGAGCAATATAGAACTAGCCTGTTTGTCTAGTTGGCATGATTTTTAGAGTGCCGCATTTCTATATTTTATGTAAATTTGATTTAATGCTATTCGACTATGCAACACCATCAGCATAATTTAAAAACCTAAACCCGTTTCAACTTGATATGTTTTCTTTTAAAAAAAAATAAAGTTAAACCATTTTGCAAATTTTCATAAGTATATTTAATAAACAAATTAACTGAAAACTTAATGAACCAAAGAAGCAAATGGGACCGAGTTTACACTATACAGGTGCAAAACTATCTACAACTACATCTAAGATTTATATCAGGGAGGCACTACAAGCATTTAGCTTGGAAGAGCATATATAGATGCGAGTTTGCATAACGGGACGTAGTAAAGCTTGAAGAATAATATTAATGTCGAAAATTATCAGATGCAAAAATGATAACTGAATTATTTTTTTATTGTCAAGAATAATATAATTTATAGGTCAAAATGATGAGCCTGGCTTAATTAGGTATACTGTAAATAAGTACAATGCTCTAATTAAGGATTTGTTGTCTGTACAAAGGTGCAATTTTTTTGTGTTGTTTGTCAAGTAATCCAGCTTAGAGAAGAACATCCAGCAAGAATTATTTTCTCGATGAATTCACAAAAATGCTTATGGATCAGGAAATTCTAATTGGAACTCGAACAAAATCATATCCATATATGCAAATCCTTCATCATTTTAACTTTGAATCACCAAGTTTAATTACTAGGTCATAATTATCTTAAATGGCTAATATCTAATTAATTTGAAATCATATTTACATGTTAAGCTCAAGGAGCCCGTTCGGCAAGTTGGATAGGCTTAAATTTTAATCTCGGCTAAGGAAGAGGTGTTTGCCAACAAAAAATTAAGAAAGTGAATGCTTAGCTTTCTTAAGGAGACTCAAATACTTAAGCCATGTAGAATTAATGATGACTTAAAAATTGGGGCAAACTTAGAAAGCTGGGCAAAAGAAAATTTAAGAAAGCGGTTCTAAGTTTTGGAATGGAGCTTGAGTTTAGCAAGCTTAAGACTCCTTAGTCTCCTAATGAGTTCTAAGGAGCCCTAAGAAGGGTGTGCGGAACGGGGGTACAAGCAGCTATTTTGATCCATGATTATCTTGTGCATAATTTTTTGTGTGATAAAGTGGGTATATCCTGTGCATATATTCTTACAGAAATGTCTTGCTATGTCAATATATTGATATCATAATATAATACAATATTTTAAAGGACTTACATTCTTTGCAGCAGTACTGAAAGCCTCTCTGTGGCTGATCTCTGGATTTTTTGCCTTGATACGTTGGATTTCCTCCCTATACATTGATATAAATGCATCAGAACAAATAAGGATCACAAAATTTAATTATAAATTAGAGAAATGTTGAATAGTAACCTCACTTGATAAACCGGTTATATGCAGAAGGAACACGCTGTCGCTTCTCTGGAGCTGGTTAACAACAAGTAACATGTTTAGAATCATTAATATGTGACGACACTCCAATTACTTAAATTGTATTTTAGAAAATACATCCACTGTATGATCCATATTTGTAGGAGACTATAACAATTTGGTAAAACATTTCATTCCAAAAGGCGTAGAGTTAATCATTACTTGTACCCCTATCTCCATCTAATTATCAGGTTTCTCCCACCGAAAAATGGCAGTTCATGAAACCTATTAAAATTGCCAATTTTTTTTTTAATATTGAATACTCCTGGCCACCTATAAAATAGATGCTGTGATCGATTGTTTAATATGCATATAGTCACATAATACTAAGATTTACCGGGTATTAGTTGAAGAAGAAAGATAAAAACTTACGGCGTATAGCTAGCACTGGTTGTTGATCACTTGGTAGGGTAAAAATAACCGGTGTTCTACTGCTTTTAGAAGAAGATCCATTCTCTGTGTAGCTTTCCTGAGATGCTCCACTGTTATGTACCTGAATTTTTTTTATATGTATTAACAAGTGTAAGCTGCTTGATTTAGTGGTAATAGCTCATTAAGCAAACAAATGAGGAAACGAGAGACAAAACAATGATAATGCTGAAAGACATTCAACCAACTACATCTCACTTTGTCCAATTACATTAAAAAATAAAACTGGAATCAGTAAATGTATTAATTAAATAAATGCAGTGAATAGACTATCTTAAGTACTCCAATCGAAATAGAAAATAAATTCAGATATCCATCATTTATGTTACATAAATTGAAGAAATTCCTCTGTAACTAAACTAATAGATAGACATGTCTCTAATCTCTAACATTAACCTGTCAGTACTGACAAAGCACGTATACAAAGTTAGTGAGTAATCACTTAACCTGAACATCTTGAAATTGCATTGAGTGCAGCAAAGCTCCCAAGTTGACTGATAACAAATTTGCACAATGCCCGCAGCGTACTGTTACTATGTTGAACAAGTTATTGCTTGGAACATTGACCTGCAGAGATAATTGTGATTATGTGGATTAGAAATCTTAGAAATTAAATTGCCAATTATTAATAGTTGATATTTAGAGGAGCGGAAAGGCCTTTTTGGAGTGTATACAACCAAAGTAATTCAAATAATTAACGTTTTGAAATAGCCAAAATGGAAACAAAGTGCATATGCGGGGACAGTAAAAGTGCCAAAATGCAAAGAAAAGGGACTGATCATTGCACTATCTAAAAAGGATTGAAAATCGCTAGCTAGTTGAGGCTATAATCAACTTGAAAAAGGTTATTGTTCAATAAAAGTCATGAGAACCAATACCTTTTTCAGATGTGCCTCTTTTTTTTGTCATAGTTCTGACTTTATTGTAGTCTTTTAAAGCGCGCAATAGGTTCACTTTTTTACCCTCATAACCTGGAGTACCGGTTATATTTTTCCTTGGATATAGCTCATAAATTTATAGAGTTACTGTTCTGGTTTTTAGCTAGGTTCCAATTCAGAATCTAGAGCAAAATTGCATCAAGTGTGGGAACTTATTTTCACTTGAATTTTCTTTTTTGTTTTTCTTTTGAGGGATTGAGGGAAGGGAATGAATATCTATGTGATTCACCGTTCGTTTTCAATATACATGGATAGATTTTAGGAGGCAAAGAGCTTTGAAATTGATTAGTAATGAACATGATTGTACTTATTCTAGTGAGGGAATGTTCAAGTGCCATATAAATTAAAAATATATATAAGAGAGGAAGATGATATAAGATACCGGAGAAATCTACACCATGCATGCAATACAAAAAAGAAATGAAAAATGTATAAAGTGATCAATGACACCCATATGACTCATGGGACGTTAATACTAATAGAGAAAAAAATTGAGAATATCTAAGAAAAATGCATTGATAAGTGATTTAAATTGTTCAGCAATATAGGTGTTATGTTTTAGTAGCAAGTAAATTGCAATTACACATGTAAATAACTGTGTATACAAATGATAAATTTTTTTAATCGTATATGAACATAGATCTTGAAAACAAAAATGTTCTTCTTCAAACTTCTCAATTTTGAATTAGGATGATATAATATTTTAATCACTAATTTTAATTTACTTTTAATTTGTTGATTTGCGGATTACAGTAATAAATAAAGAAGAAAAGTTCCAGAACAAAATATACATAAAATTTGGTCAATTTATAAGATACCGTGAGCAATACCGTGAGCATACCGTGAGCAAAGCCCAAAATACACAAAATATACATAAAATTTTGAATTTGGAAAAGGAGAATACCGTGAGCAAAGCCCAAAACAAATTTAAAACAGATACAATCAGTGTAAAATTCTCATCTACAGCAAGTCAGCAACCAAGAAAAAAGAAATAAAACAAAAAAAGAATAGAGTACATGCACTTTTCATATGAATCTAGACAATATCTAAGGAAAAAACCTTGTTACAAAGAAAAAAGTCATTCCTTTCGGCTTTTTGTAAAAGGTAGAGTTAGCAAATACATTTCCATTGACAAGACAAGCAATATGACCAAAAGTACAATGTATTTTCAAGAGCTGACAAATAGATATAACACAATATCGAAGTAATATTTTTAAAATTTATTCCTTAATCAATCATATAGTTAGGAGTTTCATCAATTTTGTTAATTTCCTGCTGGTACTTGCTGACTGTACAATTACAAATTTGAAGCTGTTTTAAACCCAAGTAAAAGGCTATGGACAACACTATAGAAACGGGGGAATGAGTTGTTTATTTATTACCCAATTTGAAAGAAAAAGATGAACAGAGGTAAATAACTAGCTAGAGAGGAAGGGGAACCTTTAAGAAACTAACCGATTGCCAAGATATATAGCAGAGATAACAACACTCTACACCGATCGCGACCATATAGCGATGAATTAACCAAGTGTTTGAATTTTTTTTTTTCACAGCTTCTTTCAAAACTAGTAAATGCATGGAGAAATATCAGGAGTCTAGTTGCTTATATATATATCTAGCATCTCATAGATAGGTTTGGTCAGCGGACTCTATTTTATATAGACAGATACAAAGATTGTCCCCTTAAAGAAGCACAGACCGATTTTATAGTTTTTTAATGGATTGATTGGAATATTGTCACCGCATATTAAGATAACCTTCAATATTGGATATCGTTGCATGCATGGATGATGGATCTTCTTTTGCTTGTTCGTTTCTGTTTTAAGTACTGATCATGTGGGTTTTGCTCGAGGAATCTAATTAATCTGTATATTTATTATAAAAAAATAGTTCGTAATGGATTGAAAGTACTTTGAAAAGTTGCCCACAAATAATAAAAAAATCCAACCATTTGGGCAGTACTAATTGAGTCGAAAAATAAAGGATATGTAAAGTAAATCTCAGGAACACACGAAATTTCATCTCTTAAAATAGAAAAAGTGGAAGAAAAAAAAAAAATAGACTCTCCGTGGAGCAAGATTTGGAAAAAGAACAGATATACACCACTAGGTCTAATTGTACTAAACTAGCTAAACCAGAAGCTTATCCTAAAGAGCAAAATCAAAACCCTTTGGAGGAAGCACCAACTGATAACACTTCAAGGAAAAACTGCTTGGAATAACAAGAATACATGAATTAATGAGTGATATTTCAAGTTAGTTTGAAAATTTTAATGTGTTTCTAACTTATTAAAAATAAATCTTTTTGTTTGTTCCACTTGAATTTTCTTTTAGTGAGTTATTTTCGACTTCAATCTTCAAATAAAAAGGACAATTTTCTTCTAGATCGTTCAATACTCATTGAATAAATTCCTTAAACGACATGACTTACCTCATGTTAGCGATTAATAAATAGTCGCACTGTCAGATTACATAATTGTAGAAAATTATACCAGAAGGCATGCATCCAACGGGAGAGAGAGAGAGAGAGAGAGACCCTTGGCAGCCACTGCCAAGTTGTTCAAAAAAAAAAATAGAGAGAGGGAGAGAGAGATACCGCGAGGACAGTGTTGCAAAAATTGCAGTTGACATAGCAGACTTGGTCAGGAGAGATGATAGATGACATTTTTGTTGCAGTCTGAAGCGCATATATTTTGAAATGTTCCGAGCTAGGAATTAAAAGGAAGATAAATGAGGATGATGATACAGTGAGAAAGTGGAAGTTTTATGCATATGTATATATATATATATGTGCTAGGTGAGGAGAGGAAGGAGCTATCCTTTTCTGTTTTTCGCCTTGTTTTTGTTTTTGTTTTTGGTTAATTGATATAATTGGGTTGTGGAAGAGTGAGGTTTGGATTTAAGAGGCAAGAAGGCACGAAAGGTAGTGGGGGCACAAACATAACCAGGGTGGGTGCAACAGTACGTGTGTGGTTTCGTGGGCTTCGTGGTAGGGCTTCAATTCCTATTTCAACTTTCTCTCCATTTCTCACCAACAATGGAGAACCATCTAGTTTTCTTTTTGATATATGAGATAGGCTATCATGCATGCTTTGGGAAGTAAAGAAGTAAAGAGCCGAAATTTTTATTTTTAACATTTTAAAAAAATTCATTAATAAATTAACCATCGTTTTTGGTCAATTTCAAATTTAACACGGCCGCAGAATGCCGGAGCGGACCCATATGGGGGGTACCGCAGAATGCCGGAGCGGACCCCGGCCTATATGTAGGGCCGCAGAATTCCGATTTCATTACATCTCTTTTGAAGTTTGAATCCCTTCGACCTCGGGTAAGTTTTCTTCTTCTTCTCTTGTTTTAATTTTTAGTGTAGAGTAGTAATTAGGTGTAGGTTTAGGGTTTAGGATTAGGATTTAGGTTTAGAGTTTAGATTTAGTATTTAGAATTAGAATTGTAACAAAATTTAATTCGATTGTACCCAAATTTAAATAGAATTGTACCTAAATTTAATTCGATTGTACCCAAATTTAATTAGAATTGTACCCAAATTTAATTAGATTGTACCCAAATTTAATTAGAATTGTACCCAAATTTAATTAGAATTGTACCCAAATTTAATTAGATTGTACCCAAATTTAATTCGATTGTAACCAAATTTAATTAGAATTGTACCCAAATTTAATTAGATTGTACCCAAATTTAATTAGAATTGTACCCAAATTTAATTAGAATTGTACCTAAATTTAATTAGATTGTACCCAAATTTAATTCGATTGTAACCAAATTTAATTAGAATTGTACCTAAATTTAATTAGATTGTACCCAAATTTAATTAGATTGTACCCAAATTTAATTAGATTGTACCCAAATTTAATTCGATTGTAACCAAATTTAATTAGAATTGTACCCAAATTTAATTAGAATTGTACCCAAAGTTAAACCGGACTTTTACCAAACTCTCATATTTGACCAAATATTATCCAATACAGCATGAGTACCAGTAGAGATATACCATCCTCCAGTAGGGGTACACAGCATGCTCCTACAGCCACGCCATACGAGATGTCTCAGTACATCGAGACAGCGTTGGCGGATGTTCCGGGTATCCGGAGTCGCACCGACAGGGTCAGCGACTTCTTGTGGTACCCGAATGCGGAGCATCGGATATTAGAGGCTGCCACTGGGGTAAGTAAATTTGTCATATTTATAAATTTGTCATCTCGAATTTTTGATGAATGAACTTGATCTGATTATTTACTTAAATGCAGGGTTTGGATGCGGTTACGGTTCGTCACAACCGCCAGCATCTACGGTACCAGTCGGCGTACGGGGGGGTTTTACGCTCGATGGGATTGTACCAGATATCCCAGATGGCCGAGGAGAATGCTGACGAGGGCTTATCTTCTGGCCTCGTTGAGCGATGGCGTCCGGAGACGCACAGCTTTCATCTCCCCCATGCTGAGATGACAGTCACCCTACAGGACGTCAGTTGCCTGTGGGGTATGACTATTATTGGGGAGCCGGTCACGGGCGTCGAGTACGGAGATTTTCGTGCATTGTGCTTAGAGCTATTGGGTATCCCGCACGAGGATCTCCAGAAAGCGAAGAAGAGAGGTGAGAAGACTGTGGTCTCGCCCAGCTGCATCAGCTTGGTAAAGCTGCGGGCGAGATTTCAGGTCTTTCCGGAGCGACCAGATCAGGTATTTGCTTGTACGAGATTCAATCATATTTTCTTGTAAGTATTGTTCTAATTTAAATCTATAACAGGTGGTTATTGACCGATATCTGCGCGCCTATATTTTGGAGATGATCACCTGTCGGTTGTTTCCGGATTCGCATGGAGATCAGGTGCGGCTGTGTTACCTCGAGCTTCTGCGCGACCTGTCCACTGCGGGCAGGTTCAACTGGGGAGGTGCCACGCTGGCATGCCTATATAGGTAAGAAACACCTTCTTATAAATATTTTCAAATAGTATACATCGTAGTGTAGTAAAGCTGACTTTGTTTTCTTGTAAAGGGGTCTTAACACAGCCTGCCTGAAGAAGAACAAGACCTTCATAGGACCGTGCATGTTACTACAGCACTGGTCCTATGCACATCTGATTGTTGGCCGTCCAGTCCTGGCTAGCAAGACAGATGTGCCGCAGTGGGGCAAGCCCGAGCCGGACAACTGCCCTGCATTTGCCGCTAAGTACTGCTATCCCAAGATTTGGGTAGGTGCAGGGCATGGCGCGTCTCTCGGCATCACATTTTGGAGACAGGAGCTCGAGCACCTCAGAGATGATGCCGAGTTTGTCACTTGGGAGCCCTACAGAGATTATGTAAGTTTACTTTTATTTTTATTTAAATCTATACTTCCAGTTCGAATTGATATATGATATTAAATCTATACTTCCAGGTCGAGGTGGATGGCGCACATCGCTCATATCTTGAGATATTGCCGGAGCGATGTCGTCAGCAGGAGCGTTTCTGGCGTGCAGAGGTGCCGCTCATATGTTTTCAGGTACCGTAATTTATTTATGCTAGTTATTTACACAATCAACTTAATTTGAAGTAAAAACAGTCTAACGTATTAATATATATAGATCATCGAGCACCATTACCCCGGACGGGTCATGAGACAGTTCGGGATGCGCCAGCTTGCTCCGCCCCCGGCACCGATCAGCGAGGATGTCTGGCGAGCTCTGCACCATGCCAGGGAGACCACTGCAGGCAAGGACTGGGGGATTGCTCGTGCCGATTACGTGTTCGAGGCAGGACAGGCAGATCCCCCATTGGCCGAGCCCGACCGTCAGATGGATGTCGCGCCAGTGTAAGAAATTTTATTAATTCATTACTTCAACTATGGCTTATTGATTGGAATATCTAACATTTGTTGTAATTCGTACAGACCTTACAGAGAGTGGTATCAGGATCACGGCGCGTACACCATCTTCATTGAGGGCTACATCGCCGACAACCCGCACGAGCGGGTACCGAAGCCGAGGGATCGTAGAGGACGGATCCACGGTATTATCCCCGCCGGCGCACCTCTCGCAGCCACGGTATTTTTAATTTGAAGTTTCAAATTCAAAAATATTAATATTTACAATTGTACAACTTCTTCATAATTTTTTCATATTTTCAGGCATTATATCTTGTCAAGAGTTGCGTCATAGGGGCTACGATGGCCGTCACCAAGGGATGGAAGAGGCTCGGGAAGGTCATCCTCAAGCACAATGTACCCGCAGTGTGCCTGTATGGGTACAGGGCGCGCCTCGACTCTCTACTGAGGTGCGCTGGCTTGGGCGGTGTTGATGCGGTCGACGACATATCTGACGAGCCCGATGTCTATGTCCCCTACACTGGTGATGAGGACGTATTTGCAGGCGTCCATGATGCTGAGACGGTCGGTCAGGCGTTCGACCGAGGTGCCGAGTTGATGCGCCAGGCTGCACAGGACGCCATGGGATCCCAGGCTAGGATGCCTACCGAGGTATAATTTAAATTAAAATACATAACTGTGATTTTTTTCTTATTCAATACATTATCTAATTTGTAAGTTACTACAGGGTGGAGACGGGGAGGACCTGGACTTCAATATTGGGTGCGATTATGGCACAGAGGGAGATGGACTGTATTCCCCAGGTTACAGTCCCACTCAGACAGTACCTCCTGCCTATGAGCCAGGGTATGTTCAGACAGATCCCATCCCGCCGTTCCCTGGCCAGTCCTCACAGCAGGTACCTCACCCTTCCCTCCTCGATGACCCTATTGCCAGACAGGCGTTTTTATTCACGCAGGCTGAGTCTGGACAGACCACAGTTTTTGGTCCTGGGGTCCAGCAGACATCCGAGATTGAGGAGGTTCACCACGAGCCGGTTCAGTCTACGGATGTCCAGGCTGACGACTCTACATCCTCCGTCGATACTGACGAGACGCCACTCTGCAGGCGGGGTCGGGGGTTTAGGAAGAAGAAGGCGAGGACGGTGTTTAGTCCAGAGCCATAGATTGTTAGATGTTTTGTTAGATTGGTAGATTCTTATTTGTAGTATTGGTAGAAGTTTTGTTAGATACTTATTTATTTCGTTGATTAGTTTCTTGTTTGTTTGATTTTGTTGTTATTTATTTATTTTGTTGATTTTATTATCTCAGAGTACACAAAAGAATTTCAAAGAAACCACATATCTAAAATATCTAAAATATTTCAAACGAACGACCAAAAATACGATACGACCAAAAATCAATTTAAACTACATTCGAAACTAAATAACACTTAAAATATATAGTATTTCTAAAATAACACTAAATAACACTTAAAAACTACATTCGAAACTAAATCAATCTAAATAACACTTAAACTACATTCAAAAATCAATTTCGTATTTCTAAAATAAAAAATAAAGGGACCGCTCCGGCATTGTGCGGCCCCAGGGGCCGCTTCGGCATTGTGCGGACCCATATGGGGGTCCGCTCCGGCATTCTGCGGTACCCCCCATATGGGTCCGCTCCGGCATTCTGCGGCCGTGTTAAATTTGGAATTGACCAAAAACGATGGTTAATTTATTAATGAATTTTATTAAAATGTTAAAAATAAAAATTTCGGAGTAAAGAGTGTGTTTTACTTCCCGCTTATATTTCTATTAAAGTTCAAACAATTGATTCGAACTTCTCAACATGATCTTCATATTGATATGTGTTGGAGACTAAATTTTACATTTTTTAGAAATTTTTACTATTTTTTTAGAATTTTTGAAAATCACAGTTTTTCATTAAATAAAAAAATAATAATAAATTCACAAAAACACTGATTTTCAAAAATTCTAAAAAAATAGTAAAAAATTTCCAAAAAATGTAAAATTTGGTCTCCAAGCATATCAATATAAAGATCATGTTGAGAAATTCGGATCGACTGTTTGAACTTTAAAAATAGAGATATGAGCGAGAAGTAAAACACCCTATTTACTTCTCAAAGCATCGTAGCAATATCACTCTTTGATATATATATATCAACATTAATTAAAGTGATACATATACTACTCTCAACTCTGTTGGTTAATATTTATAGAATATATATACTATGACTCTAATTAAGAACTTGATGGGGGCTGATTAATTTGTTCGCAAAGAACCGTTTATAGTTTTCCGATGAATTCTTTTCGAATACTAATTAAATTAACCTAAAGTATATAATAAATATACTTACAATAGATATATATACTCTATTGGAATCAAACAAAATTTTTAATTCTTACATTTATCAGATAATACTTGTAATAAGCGGATACTTGCTTTGAATATGTAAGTAAATAAAATTTCATACTCATCATATCATGCAAATATGGATTGTAGCTAATGATTCGTAATTCATCAATGAGTGAGGCTATGGTGCTATGCATAGCACCAATGGCTAGTGTACTACGGCTCAATATGGTACTTTTTAAAATCCTAACGGTCGATCCGAACCGTTCAATGTGATATCCATATGAATATGTACTTGCAAACTAAATTTTATATTTTTTGAATTTTTTTACTATTTTTTTAGATAGGTAGAAAAATCAGTGTTTTCTGAAAATTCTGGACCATCAAAACTCTACCTATCTAAAAAAATAGTAAAAAAACTCGAAAAAATATAAAATTTAGTTTGCAAGTACATATTCATATGGTTATCACATTGAACGGTTCAGATCGACCGTTAGGATTTTAAAAAGTACCATATTGAGCCGTAGTACACTAGCCATCCGTGCTATGCATAGCACCATAGCCTCACTCTTCATCAATACTATTTTTGACCTACTTGAATCGATAGGTTAGTTATCATTATGCCATAAAATATATTAATAGTAGATTATCTCTAATATTCTATGCAAGCACTGAAAAAAAATGCAGTGATCAATACCATAAACTTTTTAGACACATTTTTAATAGTAGATTATCTCTAATATTCAATTTAACTTATATAATTTAGAATAAATGCATATCAAAAATCAAAATTTCATATTGTTTTGTCATTTTGAAATGATTTTAATGACCTTAATAATGACTATGCAACTATAAAAATTATAGAAAAAGTTTAACAATGCTGTTTAATTATAAAAAAATGGTACATCAAAAATGATATATACAAGAAAATCCAACACCTCTTGCATGAAGAAACTTTCCATTATTATAACAAATGGAGATAATAAGAGACAAAAATGCTGGTGGAAAAGGTTATGATTGAAAGAATGAGTGGGTGGAAGTCTACTGCTTTCTCTCTCTTTCTCTCTCTCCAAGTGGGGGAGTGGGGGAGGCTATTAATGAGAATGAGATACCAAGGTCCATTAGATTAATTTGAAGTGTAATTAAAAGTTAAGAAAAGGAACTAGGTCTAATTCATGAAGTGACACAATTACCCCATTCATTAAAATGGAAAGTGCTTTTGCTAATTGAGTACGTAATCTTAGACATTACGTTGTTGCTTTACTTTATTTGGTTTTTGCTTCAGAAATAGGCCAACCTCTTTAGTCAAACAGGGCCACCGCTAATTTATCTCATTCACTGGATTTTAGCATAACTCTATATTCCCTAGTTCTTATTATTTTATTTTTTACCCACTCATGATCTCTTATAATAAATCCAATATATTGCATTTATATCTATAATAGATTTATGATGACAAACTTCTACATAAAGAATTAAATTCTTGCGAATACAAAAAAGGTAGCATGCTGCATAGTAAAATGTGGCAATAATATTAGAAATGCATAGTTGATTTTAAATTTTTTAACCATGTATATTACAATTTAATTGAAGTTTTTTTTTTAAGTTTTTAAACAATTTAACTTCCCTCATAAAATACTAGCTAAATGTGTGCTTGCAGCTCAGTAGATAAAATTCACATATTTGTATTATGTATTAAACGTTTCAGCTAATTCTCCAATCTAAATTTTCTTGTTCTGTCTTTGTTGTTCAAGTAGTATGTTAGTAAAATGACTTTCAAAATGTGTTGGATTCAAATTTTAATGGGCAGGTATAATATGCAAAACTAAAAACATGCTTTTGACATTGCCAGCATATCAAAGCACTGTACAGCGTCTCTTTAAGTCTCTGGCTCTCTGATTGTATTACTGACTTAAAATTTTGTCCACAGAATCAGAATCTCTCTCACAGTGCATATATATTCGATTAAATAAATCTCTTTGGTATTCTTTTAATTAAATATCTCAAGAGTTGTTTAACCTATGTCACACAAATTGCAAAAATTTTAAATAGCTCACTTATCAATTATCAAATATATTGTATCGATTTAGATACATGACCAATCTGAATGATCAAGAATATAGTTCTGATTTTAATTAGTTATTTAATTTTGAAAATGTTTAGTTCTTCAATTCCAAAATATCCTGTCAAATATCTCAATCGACTATTTTACACGTTGTAAATATCGATTAATTATTAGGAGGAATGCTCGTAGGGGTGTCAACAGGTACAATACGGATAAGGTGAAAGCATTTTCATTCTTATAACGGAAAAAATCTTTACCTATATCTATACCTTATAAGTTCATTTTTATAAAAACTTTTATTTATATCCGTCTTATTGGGTTAAATAAACAGATAAAAGGATTCCATTGACATCCCTAAAATATTTCTCAAGAGAACTAAAGAAAAAATGAATTCAAAAATGGATGAAAAAAGTAATTTTGGATTATGAATATAATTATATCATCTCATGCATTATTTCCCTTAAAATATTTATCTATATATAAAATAATTTAATTTTTTTTAATAATTATCATGTAGGTTAACGGGTATAAAATAGTTTTTATTCATACCCTTATCCATTAAACTAATGAAAAAAAATCTCATCCATACCCATTTTATCGAATACGATACAGATCAGATAAACAAATAAAAAATGCTATTAACACCCCCAAATGCCCGATTTGTCTTTTAAGTCTGAAAAAAATCGAAATTCATATCGATTGGGCAAAGGTTGTTATCGTTGTGGTTTCTTTACTATGGTGATAGATATATAAAGTTATCTTTTGATGTTGAATGAACATGGTGCTCTTTTAATTAATTAATTTGTTTGGACAGATATTGATGTCTGTTTCCAATTTGAGAAAGTGCAGCTCCGACTAATGCATATATAGTCATCTCAATTTGTTAGAACAATTTAACCTTTTTCTGTTGTTCCGCATACCAAGAGGCGCATATGTTTTCTAAAGAGGTCAAATAAAAAAAAAATGAAAAATATACGCGTGAGAAGACTTGATTAAGAGATTTCCTGGTAGTGACAATATATCGCGTCACACAATTGTGTGGTGCAAAAAGATGAATGTAATACTCTCCGATGCTGCAAAATTTCAGTACTATTGATCCGACGTCGGCGTGGATAATTTGAGATTCATGTTATTTAATTCCTAGTAAAAGTATCCCATAAAATGCATGCCTTCTGAGATTCATGTTTTGTCCATTCTGCAACTTAAATGTGTTAAATATTGTGGATCAGCCCCACACCACCAAATTCATATCAGAAAATGCGACCATACATGGTCCGAAAAGCTAATGTCACACGGTTACACAACCATGTCAGCAAGCGTCGTGTATGAATAGAGGGTACTTTGTACACAGTTACCGAACCATGTCTGTATTGACCTAATATACATTGTTAGTTAAACCCAACCGTGTCAGATCACAAAAAAAGGGCGCTGAGAATGGTGATTTGTACACGGTCGAATTAACCGTGTACAATGACTAGTGTTATATACACGGTTTCTACAAGTCACCCGTGTATTATTTTGGACACTGTACATGAATTGTTGTTTAGAACTGTGTATGATTTTTTTTATTTTTACGATTTACAATTGGCTAGCACCCATATTTGCTAGCCATTAAACATAAAATTAATATTACACATCCATCATTTAATAAATATTCAACATCACAACAAACATAATTTGCAAAGTATAAACCCTAGGTATCTTGTTTTACTTCACGCTCATATCTTCGTTTTCAAATACCAAATAGTCGATCCGAACCGCTCAACAATATATCCATATTGAAATGTGCTTGGAGACCAAATTTTACATTTCTTGGAATTTTTTTACTATTTTTTTTAAATATTTCAAAATCACTGTTTTTTATGGTTCGGAACCATTAAAAATAGCAGTTTTCTACCTATCTAAAAAAATAGTAAAAAAATTCCAAAAAATGTAAAATTTGGTCTTCAAGCATATTTCAATATGGATATCTTGTTCAGCGGTTCGGATCGACTGTTTGGTATTTAAAAACGGAGATATGAGCTTGAAGTAAAACAAGATCCTTAGTTCGAAACTCACCATATCACAAAATTTTCAGATCAAGTGATTTTCTACCTATCTAAAAAAATAATAAAGAAATTCTAAAAAATGTAAAATTTGGTTTGCAAGTACATATTGATATGGAGATCATGTTGAACGGTTCGGATCGACCGTCATAATTTTGAAAACTCAAATATTGAGCCGTAGCATGGAGGCCCTCTATGCTACACATAGCATATTAGCAATTTCCTATATATATAGCAAAACTAGGGTGTGATGTGCTCACCAAGAGGGATTGGTGAGCACACCTCCAAAAGGCTATCGGATTGATTTCGAACTATGAATCCAAATTATTGAAATTCATGTACTTTGTGAGTGATGCATGTACATGCAAAAATTTTAAAATTTCGAATTCATTTAGTACATGGTCAAGCGGTCAAAACAATGATGAAAAATGAATACATAAAACAATTTAAAAATTAACTTATAAAATGTTCATTGTTTTGACCGCTTGACCATGTACTAAATGAATTCAAAACTTTAAAATTTTTGCATGTACATGCATCACTCACGAAATACATGAATTTCAACGGTTTGGATTCGTAATTCGAAGTCAATCCGATAGCCTTTTGGAGGTGTGCTCACCAATTCCTCTTGGTGAGCACATCACACCCTATTTTTGCTCTATATATATATATATAGAAAATTGCTAATATGCTATGCGACTATGCGTAGCATAGAGGGCCTCCGTGCTACGGCTCAATATTTAAGTTTTCAAAATTCTAACGGTCGATCCGAACTGTTCAAAATGATCTCTATATGAATATGTATTTACAAACCAAATTTTACATTTTTTTTAGAATTTTTTTAGATAGGTAGAAAATCACTTGATCTGAAAATTATGTACCATTCAGATCAAGTGTTTTTCTACCTATCTAAAGAATAAAAAAATTCTAAAAAATATAAAAATTTGATTTGCAAGTACATATTAATATGAAGATCATGTTGAACGGTTTGGATCGACTGGTAGAATTTTGAAAACTCAAATATTGAACCCTCTATGATACGCGTAGCATATTAACAATTTCCTATATATATATATGTCTTATTAGAGTTTACCTACTGTTGCGAATGTCGACGGTCACATTAATTGATGTATTTGCTGTGTTTTCTTTTATCTTGCAATAATGAATGGGATTGGAAGCTAGTGTAGCAGGTGACAATATATAGGCACTGATGGGCGCATGCTTCTGTCTGTCTATGTAGTGTCATGTCGATGCGACTGTTTTGATCCTTCATGACTTCTGCAATCATTAACATCATACTGTATTTTATTTTATTTTATTAAAACCCGTAGACCGGCAGCTACCTAATTAAACAGTCGCATACTGTAACAACCTAAACCCTACCTATCACTTATTATTGGATTCACCTCATCAATCAATCTCCTTTTTAATATTTTACTCATGCAGTCTGCGTTTTCTCGTTCACAAAATGCATGTACTGCTGAGGAAAAACACAGTACATGTAGTAAAATTGAAGCAAAATATATAAATATAAACTTTGCATTCTACTGGAAAAAATAGTACAACAATATAGTTGGACACATGCACTGCTCCTTATGCCTCATGTTTATATATATATATATATATATATATATATATATTAAGTGTTTTATCTTAATTATTTTTTTTAAATATGGGTGGGGTCAAGCCATCCAACACATTTCAAACTCTTATGTATTAATATAGAGGATTTCTCTACAAAGTGGATTTCGAACTCATGAGCTCTTACATAGGAGCCATGTGTTTTTGCCACTAGATCAAAAACAAGTTCTTGTTTTATCTTAATTAATGAAGATACTTTTTTATTTTCATTATAAATATATAATGACAATTGGATTTGCAAACTTCTAAATTATGTTACGTCCCATGCACTCCGATCTAATTTTTCCTCATCATTTATTTTGATCGAAATATATTGTGTGTTTATGTTTTTCCTCTGCTCATTCTGAATTTTGTGCTTTATGCATATAAGTGCAATAGATTCCTAATAATATTACAACTTTTATATTTCAGTTCAGATAGAATATTTACTCGTGTTGTTGTTCATTATATAAAAATTGTAGTGTTTCAAAAGATATCCTTTATTTATTCTCTAAAATTAATTATTGAATGTAAAATTTTCGATGAATAATAACAAATTATAAAAATTCAGTGATATCTTGTGAAGTTGGAAAAATTATCCTAACTAATCTACAGAAACGTACTATTGGATCACGCGCTGGAATATATTGACCGTTAAATATTTATATCTCGGATGTGACATGGGGTCGTACCTATAACCTATATAATAAACTTGTATAATAAAATCACTGTACCAGTAACAGTGTCAGACAAATTAATATAAGAGAATGCGATCACGGCATGTGCTGCGTAATATATTGATGTGACCATCAATTTCTTGACACGGCTACCGTCGCCCTCCGCCATGTGGAACTCCAGCAATTTGTAAACACCACTAACGGTTGCCAGTACTAGCTAGTTCTCCTGCGCCTTCAACTCTGCAGCATTTCATGTGCTTGATATATCCTCAAGGAATTTTTTTTTTTTTTTTGATATCTTGGCATAAGCTGCCACTCAAGGAAATTTTTTATTGGTAGTAATTAATAGAAAAGAAGAGAGACAAACAGTAATATTTATATTGGTAGTAAGATCGGTAGAATTTCTACCGATCTTAACTTTTTTTTTAATCTGATGTATAGATGGAGAGAATTCTTATATTTGATTTCTAGTAAAATATGAAAAAAAAAATTCAAAAAATAGATGGAATGTTTTTGATATATCTAAATTTTAAGATACTTTATCTATTTTTGTAAAAAAAATATTTTACTAGAAAAAATTAAAAAAAAAAACAAACTGGTTTAGATCGGTAGAAATTCTACCGATCTTACTACCAATCTAAATATTACTGCAATCTTACCATTTGTCTCTCTTCTTTTCTATTAATTACTCCCAATAAAAAATCTCCTATCCTCCACCCATAACAAAAAGACAATATATAGCTAATAATATAATAAAAACAAAAGAATTGCATGAAAGATGAACATATATATTAGGAGAGTTGGCTAAAGAAATTAACTACAATTTAAAGATATATAGTTTATATAATATGTTTTTTTTTCCTGCAGAGAAATAATATTTAATTATTTAGTATATGAACATGAAATTACACTGATAGGAACGCACTCAGCTGTAGGACAAAGAGCATATATATAAAATTTGCAGAGTATTATATGAAGTATAAATTAAAATAAACATATATATGGCTAATAACCTCAAAACCTTTCGTTAATTTTAAAAATACTTGTCATATTTACATAAACTTAATACTCTGATAGTAAAATCTTTCTTTGCACTTGATCTATTGAAAGAATGTGATCAAACTACATTTTTTTTAATAACATCGGTTTCTGATTTTATTTTATTTTCACATTAAATAAATCCAAGAAATAAAAAAATTGTCAAAAATCACGTTATAAATTTTAGTCAACACATGTTTAGGAGCTTGGGCGATCGACCAATAAGTTGTGGAGTTACTTGTGGATCTGTAAATTATAAATCGTAACAGTGAAACAGTCAGTGAGTCTAATGAGGGAAAGAAGCAATAAAAGGGTATTTTCGCACGTTTTATCATTTGTTTTACCACATATATATGATACTGGCCCATAACCAAAACTTACGATGTATCACCCTCCTGTCAATAAATTGAATGTAACATGAATGATGCATTTAATCTAAAAACATGTCACGATAGCTCACTACTACACACACACACACACACACACACATATAACAACACATAATAGTAGAAACGGTTCTCCTATCGTTTTTGATAGACCCATAAGTAATAGTAGAGCCATCACCTAACAGTCAGTGTGGATACACTTTTTACCAACGATTTTTACTATATAATTGTTGGTGATTATACCATTTTCACCAATGATTTTTACTATAGAACCGTTGGTGATTGAATATTTTTGAATAAAATATATTAAAATAAAATAAATTTGAAGATGTAGCTAGCAATACATATTAATTCAACCATATGAAAATATTCTCAATAAAGTATGAAAACATCACATTATCCCAAATCAAATAAAGTATATACATAATACATATGAACTCATTATAATCATTTTGCTAACTAAAAAAAGTTCTATAAAAATCCTATATTTAACGACTACTTACAGTTATACTAACAATTCCTAAAAATAAAATATGGTAATGGAAAAAGGAAAACTAAAAAAAAAAAAGAAAAAAAATAGATTACAAACTTCAACTGATCAAGTTTTGAACTATTAAACGACATCCTTAAACCCGAAGAAAGATTATAGATATCTTCACGAGCTTTCTGAAAAGTAGTCATATGCTGAAATTGGAGTTTTCGGCGAAAAGTTACGTTTGTTTGGAGTTTATTCGTCTCCGGTCACCTCCCTTGCCTCCCTTAATAAATAACAAAAAATTCATAAGAAAAAAAAAAACACACTAACTGAAGAGAGAGAGCGAAGATGCTTGAAGTAGAGAGAGAAGATGATCAATTTGGTGACTCAGAGTAAAGAAGGATTATGTAACTAGAGTTGATGCACTTATAAATGCACAAAACTGGTAACTAGATATAGCTTATTGCTATTACCCCTATGCGCTATGCGCTATTGCTGACCGCTATGCTACATGAGCTTCTTTTTTATTTATTTTTTGTAATTTGTATGGGCTTCTGTTCCTATTTGTGATATTACATGGTCCACTATGCTAGGTATAATGAACCGAACTATGTGCTTCTGTTCCTATTTGTGATTTAGTGTCTCCTTTTATATCAGAAAATATTCAAATATTAATTCTTCATTTTGCTTGCTTTTCGTCTAATATTCACTTGTAAAATTATTGCCACTTCGTTTCAATTAAAAGTTGATTTCGATTATTGTAATCTGTAAAATAATCAAATAGATACTGGCTTCGTTTCACTTGTAAAATTAATTGCTCTTCGTCTATTATAATATGTAAAATGAGGTATGAACTATTAAAGAATGTTATCTTGTAGATCCTGTTGTTGTAAGCAATCTTCTATGATGTTGACTAATTTGCAAAACATATAAACATTGAATTTTATAGTTTCTCTTTTTGAGATGTATGCAGGTTTAGTTGTTACGTCCGAAAATCAAAGCAAGTCAACAATACATATTATGACAAGCTGATGTAACAAGTTGCGTTTGAAGGTCAAAGCAAGTCAACGTGCATATCATGACAAGTCGACGTGACAAGTTGTACAAGATAATCGGATACATGATCTCCTCGAGCTACAAGGAATGATTTGATATAAATGATCTGATGGAAGATTCATACAAGCCATTTGGAATGTCGGATATTGATGAGATGTTGAATCATGAAGATTAAGAAAAATCATAGAGATCGAGGTCATGAATATTATAAAGATCACACTTTACCATTTTGTTTTATTATTTTTAATTTATATCCAAAAGTATGGTAAAATAGATCTGAGATTGAGACCACCCGAGTCTAGCCATTGCATGGCTGGAAGTCCAATTCAAAATTTAAATAACCGGGCATGATCAATACTGAAAACTAGACACAAGCAAAATATGTTAAACCATTATGTTGTAGCTCTTGTGATCTGTATAGAGCCGTTGGCTCTCCCTTCGAATTCCACTATAAATAGTGGGTTATGTCGTCTGTCTAAGTAAAATAGAGAATACCCTCACAATCTTACACTTTAGAATCCTTTGAGAGCTTTAGCCTAGTCCATTGTTGTTTGTTCCTAAACTTCAATTATCTTTCTAGCAACCTCAAATATACTTCACCTAAATTGATCATTGTGATATTAGAGTGAAGCTAGTGACTGTCTGGACTTAGAGCCTTTGTTGCTCGCCTGCTTCAAGCTGTTGTGCTTGTTCTTGAGTTGTTGTGCTCATTTTCTCTCTTTGAGTTGTTGTGCTCATCAGTTTGTTTGTGTGGACCGTAAGAGTGTTGTCTCGCGGTCACAACTTGTATTCTTTTCTTCACTGAGTAAATCAAAAAGCGTGCCGGTTAGGCTGCGTTGCCCTGGAGACGTAGGTTCTCTAGTGGCCGAACTCCGTTAACAACTCATGTGTCAATTTCTCTAACTCTATCTATTTATTTTACTGCACTTTATTATTTATTTAATTTACAAGTTCTTGATTCCTCCAAGAAATCAAAGTAGATAGATTACTTAAACACAGGAATGACTTTTAAACTTGTCTATCCGACCGATAGTTACAAGTTGTAGCGTTTAAATTTTAAACATACTCATATTTAAACCCCCTCTAAGTACCGTTAGGGACATCATATCCTATTTTTTTTCTTATCTGCTAAAATGTATAGACTTATATTAGTTGTTATTTGGTTGTTACTCAATTCTCAATGTTGATAATGATGATAATTAGTAGAAATATAGAATATAATTTTTAAAAGAAAAAATGTTATGTAAGATAGCTTTGATAAATATAAATAATGCTATGCTATTAGCGATAGCTTTTTTTAGCTTATCCGTGACGATGCGATAATCGCTATTTAGAATCTTGATATTATTGCTAGTATTGTGCTTTGATAAAAATTAAAAAATTCTAGGGGCTAAGTTAATAAATAGAAAATAGGCACCTAGCAAGCTAGCTATTATTGTCGCCGTCATTGATCAAGCTCATTTTGGTAGTGAATTATGTAGGATTTTGGCTTAGGTTTTATTTTATTTTCTCACATTTATGTTTAATTATTATGTGAAAAAGGTTATTGTTGCCCTATTTTATGTTTTAGTGCAGGAACCATGTCTTGAGGCTATTGTACATCATTTGAGGCAAGAATTGGGTCGATCGAAAAAACGCAGCTCACCAACTAAGGCTCTGGTACGGACCATATTAGCCAATGTGGACCAGAGCCCCAGTAAGGACCAAAGAAGGCCAAATACGCATTAACTCCTGGAGCGACACAGTGGGAGTACGGACCGTACCCGAGGCGCCCTTTGGTGAAATCTTTGACAGCTGTATTCAGGTCAGATAACTTGGACTCCACTCATCTCCAGACGCCCCTTCACTCCTATCACTAGTACAAAAAACCTCTTCACCGACTGTTAAAAAATCCTTTTACCGACTGTTATTGAGGCGTCGGTGATGGCGGCGACGGTATAGATAACTCTTTACTGACGGTTGAAAAACAGTCGGTGTAGGCACCCAACACCGACTGTTTTTGTAAAAAACAGTCAGTGTAGGAGCCCAACACCGACTGTTTTTTTGAAAAAACCGTCGGTATAGGTGCCAGCACCGAAATTTTTTTTTTTTTTTTTTTTTTTTTTTGCACCTGTAGACGTGACAACTGGCAAGCCGAAATTCAGTGACTTGTATTTTGCAAAGTAATCAAAGGATAGCCCAGTCAAATGACTCATTTAATGCTCTCAAATTCATATATTAGTGCAAAATTACTATGACCAAATAGAACTTTTATACAACAACTTTGATTAGCTACTTTCAATTAAAAGCTACAAAAAAAATTATACATAAAAAATGAGAAATGATCCATGTTGTGGTACAACAACAGAAAACAAACCATTCATTTACTTTACTTCCCTCAATGAATAAATAAAGAACAAATATTTGAATTTCCTCCAATATCACTCTTTCCGCGTTGATCCATCCTGCAATTCATATTTATATATGCGTGTAAATCATGAGTTAGTCATGCTTGCTATATATTTCCCTTTTCACTGATGTCATATACCCAAAGTGTAAGTACCACTGCCGCAAACTAACAAACCATTATTCCTCATATACTTGAAAAGTTGGATTCATCACTAATGCAACATAAATGCTTTAAGCAAGAGAAATATTTGCTAATCATACCCCCAATATTTTACCATATTTGCAAAGTACAAGACAACATTTTGTGGGTTACTTGCACAAAGAAAAATGCCCTTTCGCATTAACTCGAACAAATTACTTTATGAACTACAAGCACATATTATTGTCCGAGATTTTATATTAACTTCGACAAAATCTTGACATCATGTAGAACTGACAAGTGAGAACAAATTTAGGGGTACTCTTAAGGATTGCAAGTTCAGCTGGTGCATAACACCTGCACCTTATAGTGTCAACACAAAAACTTATTTTGGTCAGCTGAACCTCGCCACATTCTAACTTAACCAAAGTTCTGCACTAATGCGTACAAATTAAACCAATTTGGACACATGCTAGGTTATGCATAGACTAAACCCCGATTTTGAAATATAGATACTGTAGGCTGGAGGTGTGTTATGTAAAATCGTCAGAAAGCAATCCTAAATACTGACCAGCATTTTTTCAGAATACTGTTCTTCTAGAAGCCAAATAAATACTAACCTATTACATGAATGTTTATGTTCCATAAGTTGAGATCCGTCAGCAAACCCAACCGATAGCTTGGATCTCCATATGTTATCTGCACCAACAATGCATAAGCCCACAATAAATTGTTAATTATATATAGGCTCAATCAATAATATATATCAATGTCACATTACAAGGCTATAGATACTAATAATACAGGGATGGTCCAAATTGAACTCTTATGTATTGGTAAGAATTGAAAACCTTCCGGGGGCACCCGAACCAAATAAACCAGAGGTCGTGTGGCCGACCAGCACAGTGCAAGGCTGTAAGCATTTATGTTGGCAAGTTCCAGTTCAGCTGATAACCAAAATATACCATTGATTTAGAGTTACAAATAAAGCTTGCGAGAGTAACAAAAAGCTCTTTCACTGTTTCCCTTGCCCTTATGCATGAGTAACAAATAAAGCTTGCGAGAATTGTAAGAAGTGCATATCGGTTTTAATAGTTAATACCTTATTGGTGATGCTTTGACACCTGCATTAAAACCATTAGCCAAATAACATTAGCCAAATAGTTATGACAGTGGTGGAATATGACACTGCTTTTCCCAAACAACATTAGCCAAATAATTGTTGAATCTCTCTATTGTTGATATAGAGAGTTAGTTTACTTACAAAAGAAAAAGGAAGAACAAGAATTTCTGCAGATTCAAAACCGAATATAATAGTTCTAAATAGTGTAATTATCAATTCTTAAAAATGCACGTGCATTGCTAATCTTACTTATGAACTTCGGTGCCATTTCTTCTTTTCGTGATTTGGTAAGCAAAATCCTTATTGGACTCAAGTGCTGGTTGAGAGATCTCCAAGCCATATTTCTTCACCAACTTTATGTATCTGAAATTAAAAAGTAAGCAAAGATACTAATAATCAATGCATATAAAAATTATCCTTAAGTCACCTTATTTTACCATATAACTTCCCTGAAAATTAAAATCAATTAAATTACAAACTCATATCCTTAAAAATTATCCTTAAGTCACCTTGTTAACGGGTCTGGATCTGGAGAAGGCCGTGCGCTGAAAATGAAAAGGGTTCTCTTGTTAAAAAGGTGAGAATGTATGAGATCAACATGCAAACAAGCCAACCTGTTTATTATTTTTATTCACTAGTGAGAATGTATGTGATCAGCTTACATAAAGCATGTATCATCCCAGTCTCAACGCTTTTGTATTGCTCTAAACAAGTTGGTAACTTTGAAGCTTGTGTCTGTGTGGCTCAGTTCAATGCACATTTCTATAGTGTACTGTACATGTTTCATATGTCCTAATTCGGGGGATAAAATTCAAATACATAACTTTGCACATATGTGGTATATAAGAAATAAGACTGAAAGGGTGATGCATAATAGGTTAGCTTGATAAATCACCTTGCTGATTCAACAAGCATTTTCTACGGACTGGAGGGCAGCTAATTAGGAGAACTACACGTGTCATCTCAGATAAACCCTGCATGAGAAGGAACTAGATTTATTAGTACAATCCACAAAAGGCATGCAAATTCAGGTAAAAGGAAAAATACTGTTTGTTCTGTATCAGAAAAATACTGTTTCCATGTGCAATTAAGCTGGAATTTATTCTAATTTTACTACATGCAATTCCCAATTTTGGAAATACGGTCATGTCTTAGTTCGGGCTAAAATGTTGGAAACTTGGCTGTATGCTGCATCCTTTTCTGGTACGAACTGGTATAACGAAACTGTTTTTCCTCAAAAAAAAAAGTATAGAAAAACTGTTGACAGAAAATTCTGGTAAACAGAAAACTGCTGGTAAACAGAAAACTGATTTTTCAAAATGCACAATTGTATTTTCTCATACAACAAAATTACAGAAATTCATACCTACTTAATGTACTACCTAACAATAACCACCCACTACTTTCTAAAAATACAGTTTAATCTAAATATAACATCTACTTTTCCGACACTACCCCTGCTGTGCATTATGCAGAAAAAATGCTATTACATGACTTAACTTAAGAAATTGGTGCAACCAAGTAACAAATACTATGACACAACCCAGATGAAAGTAAGGTTTAACAACCAATTGATTTCCTCAATCATATGAAATATTAATTTTATCCCAACATATTAGCCCAGCTGACCTGATACCATGGAAATGAGCCCCATGAACATATCCTACAATGTAAAACCAGGGTTGAAACCCATCCACCAATAAACTAGGGCAATGCAATCAGTTTACATTTCGTCAGACAAAACTAAGTCAATCTATATGCGTGCATCCATATTTATCCGCTAAACACAAACCCAATAGTCACTATTTTGCAACAGCATATGTGAAATTAATCATTTTTTCTTATGTTAATTTGAGGTTTATTTACAAGTCTTTTATTCTAATTTAGTGTTAATTTAAAATCAAACATAAACCCAATAGTCACTGTGATATACCTTCGGATCTTGGCCCTGAGCAAGCTTTTTATAATAATCAGAATTTGCCCTATAGGAGAAAGAACAGCCACAAATTAGTAAAATCAAGTTGTAAAATTCCTGATTTTCCAAATATAAAACAATTTACATACAAGTTCACTTACAGGTAGTCACTCTCCTTGAATTTGTGAAACCTGTTTTTCAGCACCTCAAGACCATCAATGCCTTGATCCCGAGCTGCCAATTTGTTATCAGCCAAAGTTGTTGGTTGAATATCTGATTCTTGGGAAGCCTTTGCTACATGTCCGCGTTTTGACCTAAAAAGAGGAGATAAAAGACATCTTTCACTTTCAACTAATGAAATTCTCTCTTGTCAAACTAACAGAAAGAACTTGATCCAACATATAAATAAACAAAAGAGGAAAGCACTCCGGATGGTGATGCTGCGGCGACAGAAGGCGAGCTGGAGTACGGCGACAGAATTCTGAGAATGAGATGGGTTAATCACAGCATTAGGAAAGGGCCTAGGGTTTGGGTACGGAGACAGAAGGCGAGCTGGAGTAGTGCTAGTGTTGGCGACGGCGGCGGCGACAGGTCGCCGTTTCTGGTTGACGACAGGTCGCCGTTTCTGGTTGGCGACGGCGGCGGCGACTGGGGACCGATCAAACAATACTTTCCATTTCCAGCTAAGGCGGAGAGAGAGGAGGCAGTAAGGCGGAGAGAGAGGAGGCAGTAAGGCGGAGGCGGAGAGAGACAGCAAAGCGGAGGCGGAGAGAGACCAAGAAATTTTGGTTTCGGGAGGGTTTATCGCAAAGAAGAGGTAAATATAGGGAAATGAAATTTAGAAGGGGAAATGAAAGATATAAACCGGGAACAAAAAATTTCGGAAGGAATCCAAAGATATAAACCCGGGAACGAAAATGTTCGGAAGGAAAATCACCGACGGTTCCGAAAAATTTCATTCAACACCGACTGTTTTTTTAAAAAAACAGTCGGTGCAGAGTACGAGCAACACCGACTGTTTTTTAAAAAAACAGTCAGTGTTGCTCACTGCTCAACACCGACTGTTTTTTCTAAAAAACAGTCGGTGTAGGGTATGAGCAACACCGACTGTTTTTTAAAAAAACAGTCGGTGTTGGTGACTTCTCAGCACCGACTGTTTTTTTAAAAAAACAGTCGGTGTAGGGTATGAGCAACACCGACTGTTTTTTTTAAAAACAGTCGGTGTTGGTTTACTGACGGTTTTTTGTAAGAGAACAGTCGGTGTTGAGATTCTTCTTATTTACGATTTTACCAGCAGTCTCTACACCGACTGTTACATATTAAAACAGTCGGTGATTGAGGGTCGGTGAAGGGGTTTTTTGTACTAGTGTATATAAGCCTTCTGGACTGAACAGGAACATATCTTTGTATCTTTGGTGTTTTCTATTTTCTTAAGTGAGAAGAGAGGAGTGTGTAAAGATTAAGTAGGAGGGTACTTCGTGTATGGTTGTATCTTTCTCTTATCTCTTTGTAAACATGTCGTTCAGCAGCTAAGTTTAGATTCTTAGGGTTGGCAGTAAACCTTATTACTCATGATGTTTTGATGTATACTTTTATTTAATCATTGTTTAGTCTTTTGTTGTTCGATTGTTTTTACGCTCTATGTTCAATCTTACTTGATTTTGTTTATTAGTCTAGACCGTCATGTGATGGCCACACATGAAAGTTAGTCACCATTGTGCTAATTGAATTGGGATAAGAAATAATAAAAATACTAGATTAGTGGTGGAAACCTTAACCGGAGATACCATTAATTGGATCAACAAAAGTACACATGGGAGTCTTGACATTCGTAGATGAATGTCGTATTGTCGTGCCTTACCATGGGGACACCCAATATAACCAAGATAGTAGGGCCACGTACCCAATAAGTGAAGTCTGAATTCTTTTGGGCTAATAAGGTAAGAATCAAAGCGGATTGAACAACGGTGTGCCAAAACCCTAGGAATTCACATCTCTATCTTATTTATTTTATTTACTTTTAATTTTTCCCAAATGCATTGATCAACAACAACAACTCTTTGATTTCAGATTTTGTCTAGTCTTTTGAAAAATTGTGATTTAATCGCTCAAGACCTTAAATCTTATTCCATGCGGATCGACACTCGTTTATACTACTCGATAGGATTATACACTTGTAATCTGACTCGATAGCAAACCGGGTTATAAGTTTTATTAGCCTGATCACAATTTCACCCATTAGTCATAAGCTGAGTGGGTACGATGAAGGAAATTAGTCACGGGTTCTGTTACAGATTCGTTACATATGTTGTCAGTCTTACAACGTGTCTTTCTTTGATTACGACATGTTATGTAAACTGATCTGATCATGTGACACTTTACGTGATTAATTTTTCTAATATTGTGTTTTTATTTAAATTTATTTTATAATAATTTATTATTTTTTAACATTTTTTTATGAACTAATTTAAAAATCTGAAAATAATAATTAAATATGACTAATTATGTTATGACCATGCATAACATGATCATTCGCTTCACATGATCGTCTTTTACTATTTTAGTTACATCATGTCATGTCACGTGAAAAAAAAAGTTACATGACGTGACGTGATCAAATTATGACATATTAGTCTCATCACGTCACATTTTTCTTTCACTACTTCCATATGACAATTGTGCATGGAAGGTACCGGATATTTTTTTGTGTTTTCTTTAGTAGAATTGAGGGCTACAAACCTATCCGCAAATGTTTTTTATTCTGAAAAACATCTATGGCATGTTGAGATACCCGAATTCGCAGATATCTCATATTTTGCGTGACCTTTTGAAAAATCTCAACCGTTCAAATACGTTCTGCACGAATCTCAAAGCTCAAATAATACTGGCGTCCTACGTTCTCCCTGAAATATGAGATATCTGATATCTCAGAGGATACGCACTCGAGATACCCAAGCGCCACAACAATCTCCCATTAAAATATTGATAAATAACTGTATCAAATGGTCCAAAATGATCCTGCCGACCAAATATCTTTGCATCGGACGATCAGAATCTGGTTTTATCCTCCCCATTGAAGTGGCACCTTCTGAGTGGAGAATTCAGATCCAGTGAAGTAACTCAATTTTTGAGTTTTAGATCGGGACCGTCCGATTCGAATCAGCGACAATTCATTCTGAAGTGGAGCGCACACATTCCGAGCGACAGATTCGAATTGAACAGTCCTGATCCAAAATCCAAAAATTGAATTAGTTTAGGGGATCCGGACCCCTCAGTGGGCGAGAGCTCAGAGAGTTCACCCCAGAGAAGCGTATTCTTCGAGATAACTTAACATTGGTGAATTTGCTGACAAATTTTAAACGGTGCCTATTTAGATTCCTAGAGGTGTATTAATTAATTAATAGGAAATAGGTTGCTTTAAAATTCGTATTGGACGGTTTAGATTCGCACATATTAACTCAAAAGTTGAGTTATATTGGAGCCGGGATGCAGATTCGGACCCCACCACGTGCAAACAGCTTTTTACGGAGATTTAATTTGTTGCGCCATTTTATTTTATTTTTCATTTCAGGGGAAACCCGTAGGAATGTCCAGCAGGTACAAATGTTGCCGACATTTTTATTAATATCCAAACTTAAATAGAAATTAATAAATATACCCAACTTATTTGGGTTTTATTAAAAATGTTCAAACTGATCATTTAATGGCCGGTTCATTTTTTTCTCCACCGGCCATTAAAATGGCCGGTCCTATTATTTTCTCAACCAGCCATTCAATGCATGGCCGATGCGGGTATATATAAAAATATGGGAGGGGTTCCGTTTTTTTCCAACAATTCATTCTCACAAAATTCACACTATCTCTCCTCACTTTCTCTCTTTCTCCAAAATTTCTCCTCCTCTTCTCAAATTTGCAAGTAAGTCCCTTTATTTTTCTTAAATTCATTTGAAGTCCAAAACGGTCATAAATTGATATAATTTGTTAGAAATGTACCAAAATTAGTATAATTTAGTTCTCAATTAGTTTTAATTTGTAGTAATTAAGTTTAATTAGTGTTAATTAGTTTTAATTAGTTTTAATTAAGTAAATTTTAGTTTAATGGTTGTAAATTAGTTTAACGGTAGTACCTTCGGTATCAGGCCGGTCCGTTCACAACTGCATAGCAGATTGACTGGATCCCGTACGATGAGCTCTATGAGAGTGAGAAGTTGCCCAGGATTTATTTGGAGCAGCGGGCGGGATGGTGGTACAGAGGTCCACTTGTCTGCTTCTGGATAGTGGAGCACCACTATCCAAATCGGGTACTCCGTCAGTTTGGTGAGTTGCCGTTAATTCCCGCAGATCCAGATTTGTTGAGGTCTTAGATCAAGAAGTTGCACAAGTAAGTCATATTCTATTATCTATTATCTCATATTACTTGATAGCTTTGTATTGCAATTAACGTGTTCCTTACAGTACTAGCCACGGGGCATATCCGGACAAAGACTGGAGTACGCATTATGAGGAGTACTACGCTAGGGCAGCGGCTCCGCGACATCTCGATATGTGGCAGATGCCAGATGAGCTCATGCAGACCCCTGGACATCCCCTCTTGAGGTATCAGTCTTGGTACTTGCGGGTCTGCATGGCTTCGGTATACTTGCAGGGCAATTACGGTGCCTTCTTACGCCAGAAGATCCAGGAAGACCCAGAGGGTTACACCCCCAACGATCGTAAATGGGCTCGCAAGGTAATTGTTCGTGCCAAAAGTGGTGAACAAAGTTTCACTACAGCAAGCTGTAGAGTTTAAACCTTGTAAACCTTCGACTCAGATCGCAAGTGCACAATCCTGTCGTGAAGTTTAGTCGGGTATCGATCCACAGGGACGACTCACTTTCTAAATTTCTACTTTACCCAGTTAGGTACTAGAAGTGTGAAAATTGAGTGTTTGTCTATTCCTAAGTTTTGTAACGAATGTATGAACAATGTATTAACAGAAATGAAATCAATTAAATGTTTGTGTTTTGTACTATTGTAGAAACGGCGTTTCAAGGGTTTCAGATTTCATCTTCAACTTTGCTGCTCAGGACCTGCCACGCGACCCGCATACTCTCGTATGCGACCCTTGTGACGCGACCCGCATGCTCTCGCATGCGACCCGCGTGGCCCTCAAGCGCTCTGGACCTGTCACGCGACTCGCAAGCTATAGCTTGCGACCCTTGTGATGCGACCCGCGTGCTAACTCACGCGACCCACATGGCCCCTTGAGCTGAGTCTGCACATGTCAGAAACTGGTTGTTTAAGTCGTGTAAGGCTAGATTGACCGCACCTAGTGTCACTAATCCTCAACTCTCGTGTGTTGGCTTAGCAGACCTGGTTTGGAAATGCAATTTCACCTTCTTAGGTTTAATCAAGCTGTTTGATCTAAACCTAAGTTCTCAGTTCTGTTTACTAAAGGTATCCACAAGTGGGAATTTCACCTCTCGGCTACTATTGACCTAACCTTTCGGATCTCAGACCTACCTCAAGTACTTAACCTAATTTGCAAGAATGTGAAGGCCTTATTACAAGAAGAAATACCAAAGGCATTCAACAGTAGACAATCAAGAATCAATCAAGCAATTTAGATCAAGCAATCACAAATAATACAAGAATCAAAGAAACACGAAATAACAATCAGAATCAATCCATGTGCATAATCAAACAAAGTATCAGACTAAATCCAAACCCCTGAAACTACAAATCTACTCAGACATGAGCAAAGTCAAAATAAAAGAAAGAGAGAGAATGCAAATCATGATGAGAGGTGAGGGATTGAAGAGGATCGAAGCTTCAGGATTCTTCTTCTCCAAATCGACTCCTTCTTAGCTCCAGATCGGCTCCAAATCGCCTCTCCTCTTCAGATCGCCTCAGGCGCCAAGCTCTCTCTTCAAAATCGGATCGGATCTGTTTTTGTGAAAAGTGTTGGATTCCTTTTCCTGTGCAGGGCCCTCTGTATATATAGACCTTCTTAATGGGCTGCAAATGGGCCCTGGCGCAATTAAATCGACGCGACCCGCATGAGATGGCATGCGACCAGCGTCAGGTAGAGCTGATGTGCGCTATGAGGGTCGCGTCTGGGCTGTGATGCGACCCGCGTCAGGTGGAACGCGACTCGCGTGGGGGAAGTCAGAACTCTGCCTGTTTTCGCTTATTTCCTGCAAATCAACCGCAAACTGCAGCAGTACCATATTCTATTGATTTTCAATGTAAACTATGCAATTTAGTGGTCAAAATCATAAGGTCTGGTCTGAAAATAGGTCAAAATAATAGATCAAATATAGACATATCAGTAATGCACCTAAAACTACAAAAAAAATTACTAACTGATTAGTTCATAAATTTTTTATCTAACAAAATAATTTTTTGGCAACTTTTAGAGTCGCTTAAAGGTTGCGTGCATGGAATCACGATGCTGGAAAAAATGGCTACATAGCTTTTAGGTGCGTGTTATTGAGAAATAATGCCACCACTGTTGAGGATGTCGGGCACGATAGGCAGCTCATCACCATACTGCGAGACGCCGGAGAGAACATCGACTGGCATCAGGTAGATCCGGCAGAGCCTGACGAGCCCCTCGTTAGAGCTAGTCAGATGCCATCTCCCCCCCCCCCCCCCCCCCGAGAGCAGCCAGAGTAGGACTACCATCGTTGGGTATTGTCCATGACTGGCTGGCAGGCATTCTATGACACGCAGGGACGTCCAGTTCAGCCTCCGATATGTTATATTTTATTAGCTGTCAAGTTAGTACAAATTTTTTCTTTCAGAGAAAATGTACTTAATTATTTGTATGATTGCAGAGCCCGGCCGCCACCGCCACCCAAGTAGGAAAGAAGCTTCACTGGACCATTAATCCATTAGTTCAATATGTAATTTCCTCTATCCCTAATTCCTTCATTCATTCAAATTGGGACTATTACGTAGGAATAAAATAAAATAAAATGCTATGAGATCATCAATATAAGCACAAAATATATTTAATATTAGGATCATTATGTTCTAAAAACTGACACGAATATGTCAGAAGCAGAACCGATCTAATTTAAAATTAAACATAAACCATATAACATTTAAGAGGGATGCTTCTATGGATGTAAGGACCTATTTGTAAAATGAACATATTTTCATTTTCAAAGTTCAAATAGTCGATCCGACCGTTCAACATTATCTCCATATTAGAATGTACTTGGAGGTCAAATTTTACATTTTTCTGAATTTATTTACTATTTACTAAGTACTTTACAAAACTAGTCAAATTTAGACCATTGAATTTTGTACCCATCTTAATAAATAGTAAAAAAATTCAAAAAAATGTACAATTTGACCTCCAAGTACATTGTAATATGGAGAAAATGTTGAACGATCGGATCGACTATTTGAACTTTGAAAATGAAAATATGCTCATTTTACAAATAGGTCCTTTCATCCATAGAAGAATTTGCCAACATTTAAATAATTGAAACAATTTTCTGTAAGGATAGGCACAAAATAAATAAATACCATAGGGGCTTAAGTGCTAATGTCGCATTTAAATGACATTGTACGTAAATGCGTACAGTAGAACTTGCATAGTATAATCTTAAACTGATCAAGTATGATCCAACAATAGAAGTCAAGTAGTGTTAAATCTGGTTATGTTTACTAATTTCCGGGAAAAGGATTGCGTGGTGATTTCTATGACTTGATTTGACTAACAATTATGACTTTGTTATGTTACGTGACATGACGAGTGATATAACTAATAATTATGACTTAGTTACGTACATAAGGTCATTATCTATCACTAAATTTTGTTTCACATCGCTAGTCACGGTTATTTTATTTATTTAATTTAAACTAGTTTACAGGAAAAAAAAATGCTAAAAAGTGAGAAAATAATATTGCTAAAATAAATAAACAATGTGGAAAATTTTGATCATCTAACGTGACTAATTTCTTTCACTATATCTGACTCTTGATGGTGGATGAGAGACATGGCAGAATAGTATTCTAATGACCAACTGATGATCTAAACCATTAATTATTCATTAATAAGACTGAACTGTGGAGTAGAGGTGTTATCAGGTCGGGTAGGGTCCGAATACTATTATGATTTGTTTCTTAAAATATTCTATGGATTGTTATCTTTTCATAGTTAATCTATGTTTTTATATTAAATAATTATAAAAAATTTATTAGCATTGTATCGGATATTTATACGGGTATCGGGTCAGATTCGGTTATGGGTCGGATAATTAAATCTATATGCTATCTATTACAATTTCGGTTCCGGTTCGGATATTAAAGTATTAATTTTGTAATTGTACCCATAATTTAACCGGTTAGTTTTTTTAAACCATATCCTATCCAAATTAATCGGCTCCGAATCGGTTCCGTTCCGGATCCAGCACTTCTACGGCTCTACCACGGAGCATAGTAACATAACTCGCGAATAATTCGTGTATAATTCGTGTATAATTTGTTTTTTTGACGTTTCGAATAAAACGTAAAAAAAACGTATTATACGTTTTATTCGCGAATAAAACGTGAAAAAAACGCGAATTTTTTTTTTTGGGGTTTTATATTTTTTTGGCTTTCTTGTGGTATGGAAATATTCTCAAATTATTTTCGAATTACGAAATTTTGACTCCGTCGAACCGAACCCAACTCTCTATTTGTCACTGTGCCGTGGAGAACTGGAGATGACATACTAGCGGATATGAATGCAATTACGACGTTTGGCACATAGCGGATATGAATTCATATCACCGACGGTACCGTAATAGGGAATCTTTTACAATTACTTGATCTGGACCGTTCTTTTTAACTTGGCACGAATCTCAAAGCCCAATAATACTGCCCCCTCAGTCGGCCCGAATCCCAAACCGGCTGAGAGTTAATCTCAACCGTAAATAGCTAATTGTAAAAGGGAATCTTTTACGGTACCGTCGAGGATATGGACTCGTGGATGACAGCTGTCTTTTGCGCCAGTGGGGTGAATTCGTATCCTCTGAGGTGCTTTATTTCAGATTTTCTATGACATATTGTACTGCTTATTAGTATGGTGAACCGCTATGAAGACGGCCATCATTGGGCTCTTCGAAGATCGCTGCATAAAATTCTATAGTGATAACTCCGCACACTTTTAACGAAATAGGAGGACAAAAGGACTTGCTGTTATTTTCTACACAAAACCTAAACGAGAAACCAAAAAACAAAAAAAACAAAACGTAAACGTGATGGTACTAACAAGTTCTGAATTGATCATGTTAATTATGATATGTTATTAATTTTTCATTTACGTAACGTGACTAAATTTTACATAAAACAATTACTTCACATCGAATGATCACATATATCATGCGTAATTAATTATTTCATATTCTAACTAAATTTATAGAAAAAATAAAAATGCTATAAATAAGAAATATTGGAAAAATGTGCCACTTAACATGGCGTACAGTGATCAAGTAAGTTCACGTGGCGTGTTGTGACATGTTATTTGCGGTCAAAAGAAATTAATCTCGACACACACGATTTGCATACCCACATTACGTGATCCAAGGGCAAAGCCAGTCTTTCCAACTATGATGGCCAAACACATAATGAGGATCAATCATATACAATTTTCATACTGAGTGAGGTCAATTTACAGGACCAATGACATTTTATATTAAATTATATAAAAAATCATATATAAATACAAAAAAATTCAAAAAAAAAATGATGGTCAATTGACCCCATTTACCTAACTTACATCTACCTCTGACGTGACCAATAAGCATAACGTGACGTGATCAAACCAGTAAAGACATTGACTAAATTCCTTCAATATTTCCAAAATAAAGTACTACAACTTGGCCTGTTAGTAAGGAGCATTTCAATTTCTAATAACATGTCATTTGCGATCAAAAGAAATTTTATACAAATAACTACGAAAATTTTCGAGGTGTAATATTCATTATACTAATGAGAAATATAACGAAGTTCAATATCAGAGAACACTAAAAGTTAATGGAAACAGAGGTAGATGGTCGATGTTCGATTTAAACGCGCGTCGGATGTTGTGTTGAAATTTGTATGGATGGATTTAAATTTACAATAAAAATAGATAATTTGTATAGATAAATCATTCCGTATGAATCTCAACATCCGATGTTCATCGGAAATTTCTTCACTTCCCAAATTAACTAACAAATATATATAAAGATGTAGAACAAATTAGAAGGCTTCTTAGCATACAGAGAGCAGATGCAAAATTTTATTAATTAATATGAGTCAGTCATTTACAAACTGAGAATTATAATTACAGTATTTATAAATTTATAATTAGGAGCGTCAAAGTTAAAATTTAAGAGGAGGTCAAAATGGATATATATATATATATATATATATATATAGAGATAGGCTAACATGCTTCTGGTAGAACTTCGGCCTCGTGCTTCCGGGGGCATATCTTAGTGTTGGATGTTCAAACAACAAATTCAAACCGTTAGATGTGATATCTATATTAAAATCTGCTTGGAGACCAAATTTTACATTTTTTGGAATTTTTTTACTATTTATTAAGCCACTTTGAAAATTCCAGATCATATGGTCCAGACTGTTTTTACTGTTCACCCGGATCTGGAATTTTCAAAGTGGCTTAATAAATAGTAAAAAAATTCCAAAAAATGTAAAATTTGGTCTCCAAGCAGATTTTAATATAGAGATCACATCTAACGGTTTGAATTTGTTGTTTGAACATCCAACACTAAGATATGCCCCCGGAAGCACGAGGCCGAAGTTCTACCAGAAGCACGTTAGCCTATCTCTATATATATATATATAGAGTATGGCTAAATTGCTGCCGGCAGCATTCTGGCCAGGTGCTGCCGGGGGTATTTCGGTCATTTCCGGTGTTCAAACAACAAATCTGAACCGTTCAACGTGTTCTAAATATTAAAATCTACTTGGAGACCAAATTTTACATTTTTTGGAATTTTTTACTATTTATTAAGCCACTTTGAAAATTGCTGATCACATGGTCCAGAATTTTGGTGCACTGTTCACCCGGATCAGCCAATTTCAAAGTGGCCTAATAAATAGCTAAAAAATTCCAAAAAATGTAAAATTTGGTCTCCAAGTATATTTTAATATTTAGAACATATCTGTATAAAAAAATTTGTTGTTTGAACACCGGAAATGACCGAATTGCCCCCGGCAGCACCTGGCCAGAATGCTGCCGGCAGCAATTTAGCCATACTCTATATATATATATAGAGAGAGAGAGAGTTGGGCTATGGTGGTTGCGAAGTAAGATTGGTGTTTTACTTTACGCTTATATCTTCGTTTTCAAAGTTCAAACAACCGATCCAAACTGCTCAACATGATCTCTATATTGAAATGTGCTTGAAGATCAAATTTTACATTTTTCGAGATTTTTTTGCTATTTTTTTAGATGGGTAGAAAATTGTTGTTTTTGGATGGATTATGGACCATCAAAACAGTGATTTAAAAAAATTCTAAACAAATAGTGATAAATTAAAAAAAATGTAAAAAAATTTGGTCTCCTAACACATTTCTTTCTTTTTATAGTAGTGATAAATTACCACTAACAAATATATTGATAAAAAAAAGTTATTTACAAAATCATAAATTCTATCTCCTCATATAATATAAAAGTAAATATTTATATTCATACTCAATTTTATAATTTAATCTCCATCTCGCTCTACGACCGGATTCGCTTCTCCAACCGCCGCGCCGCTCCGATGACGATTGGATCTATTCACTGTCGCTCTCCGATCGAGATAGAAATTCTATGTTCCGAGCTCTGATGATACCGCACTCTCGGCTCCAATCGGCTCCACTCAGCTCCAATCCCTCCCCTCTCCCTCCACGATCGGATTCGATTCTTTGACTGTCATCGTGCTCCGACAACGACCGGATATACTCACCGTCACCCTTCAATCGAGATGGGACTCTACGCTCCAAGCTCCGATGATACCGCTCTTGGCTCCGATCGGCTCTGCTCGGCTCCGGTCCCTCCCCTCTCTCTCATTCTCCTCTCCGCTCAAGGAGGTAGTACCGAGAGAGGGGAGGTATTGTGTACAAGAAGTAAAATGAACCGAGTTGGATGGAGAGGAGTGGAGGGGTAGGGTCGTCTCCTAACACATTTCAATATATTGATCATGTTAAGCAGTTCGGATCGACTTTTTGAATTTTCAAAAGTTGAAAATATAAGTGTGAAGTAAAACAAAACTCTTACTTCGCAACTCACGATAGCCCAACTATATATGTGTGTGTGCAGCAATTCGTTTTCTAAAAAGTTAAAATATCAATAAATTTGGTAAATAATAACTTTTTTTTCATAAGTAATAAGTAAATAGAATCAATTGATTATCGTTCGTTCCACATAGATAAGCTTATGGCTGCATATAGTTTTAGTTCTATATGCACTATGAAGGTGACAGTAAAATAATTGCAGCATTCTCTTCAGGAAGCATATTACTCTCCGAATTAGGAAATTAATAATCACAAAATCTAGCTACTAACAAATGAAGCGGGCGCATTTAATATTCATATTTTCAAAACCTTTATCATGTTGTGGGTTGAATATATGTTTAGAGTAGAACTAGGGTGTTCTTAAGTTCACTAAGTTTTTTTTGAACTTAATTCTAAAATCTATCAAATTGATTTCAAATGATGAATCCAAACTATATTGAAATTCTTCTACCTTACGAGTTATGCGTCTACATGTGAAAATTTTAAAATTTTAAATTTTGTATAGAGACAAGTGGTCAAAAGGCGTTCAAAAAATAAATGCATTAAAATTAATTTATAAACCTTCTAATTTTGATCTCTTGACTTTATACTAAATTAATTTGAAATTTTAAAAATTTTACATGTAAACGCATCACTTATAAGATAGATAGATTTTAACAGTTTGAATTCGTTATTTGAAGTCAATTCGATGAGTTTTAGAGTTAAATTCACAAAAAGACTTGGTGAACTTAATAACATCCTAGTTTTACTCATATGTTTAAGAAAAAAAAATATTTTTTCTTGCCTAATTACACTTCAAGATCCAGAAATTTTTATTAATATCCTCACAAAAAAAAATTTGCGCTCTGTGTTGAAGCCCGATAAGAATGTAGTGTAGTTTTTACTTAATGCAGCGCACTAACTATACCGGTGCTGTTTTGATTCTATAGTCCGTGTGCTGTCTAAGCCAAAACTGCTCTGTTAAAAACTTTACTCTTAGAATGTCTCATTATTTTGTCATATACAAGATAATATTGCACCAATGCATTTTCACCCAACATCTATTTTCTTCTAGTCTTTTTGAAGACTCTTTCGCCTTTACTTTTCTAGTAAACAAAATTTATCCCATTTGTTCTTTTGTTTTTGACGAAATTCCCAAATCTCAGCGTTCTTTTTTTTTTTTTTACTTTTTTCTATCAGATATTTGTATATCCATAATTATTACTCTAGATCTATGTTGCATGGATACGAGTACGGGTATCGTATCGGATACGATACGGATACGGCGATATGGAAAATTTCAAAAATCTCAGATACGATACGCCTATTATATATTATTTTAATTATATTATTAATTCAGCACTTGTATTATACAAAATAAATATCAAAAATCCTGAATAAGTATTCAATATAAGTTATATATATAAAAGCTAATACTTAATAACAACAAAGGAAGTCTATTGCAGTGGTAAAGGCGCAGGTTTGTTTCCCTCAGATCAATGGTTCGAATCCCGCTGGGAGGCATGAAATTTTGCTAATTTCGCTGGTCCACACGCGGTGCACACAGCAGTTCGGTCCACTGGTCCACGCTCGGTGCACACAGCAGTTCGGTCCACTGGTCCACGCGCGGTTCACAGGAACAAATCAGGAGCGCCTTGAGGCATATCTCGCTGAAACGGCCGTATCCCCAAAAATTTAACGCGTATCGCGACCGTATCTGCAGTTTAGAGATACGCCACGTCAGCCGATACACCAGCTGGCGTATCGGGTGCGTATCCGTATCCGATACGCACCCGATACGGATACGGTGCCTAAATCGAAGTATCGGAGTAACATAGCTCTAGATATATCATTACTATATGAACATATGTACAAAGATGTTCAAAAATTAATTAGTATAAAATGTTTAATCATGTAAGTTTAAATGCCAGGGTAATTCAAAGTTTAAACGCCAAAAAGTTCAAATGCATGACAACATAAATTTAAACACCAGATATATAGTTCAAGTTAAGCAATAGACATTGAAAAAATAACCACCTTAATTACTATACATGTATTAGTACTTGGTCCTGTAATAATTGGTGTACGTATAGTTATAGGTGGCGCATGTCTGATGGGCATCAGTCTCAAATCAGTCCGATGCTAGCTCGAAATTGTTCGATTCACTTCATAATTTGTGTGCGCATCAAGCAGATTGCACGACCACACGATCATGAACCGAATCAGACAGTTCCAAATAGATATCGGACCGATTTGAGTCTGATACCCGTCGGACGCGCCTCGCTCCCATAGTTATAAACACCCATCACCCATGTACCAGTACAACTAATCATTGATAGGAGCTTTGTGTTTTTTTTTTTTTTTTTTTTTTTTTTTTTGGAGACGCAAGGATAGTTGTTTGTTAGTATTTACTATTTAATAATAATAACTGGTACAGTTCCAGGGACGAATTTGCGAAAGGGTACTGTTAGGTATCTTCGAAATTTTTTAGATGAAACCAATAATTCTTCTGTACATCCATCTTTTATCGTTCATTTATTTGATATTTTGTAATTAGTGGTCAAACTCAAAAACTAATTGCAGATGGTTCAATTTTAGATGGGACATGTACCGATTTTGAGTCAAATTGGAATTTGATTGATTATTTATATATCAAGTCATTAGAGCTCAATTTTATATTGAACATGAAAGGTTAAATAAATGTCAATTTAGTTCCAAACTTGGTGTATATTTATTTAAATAATAAGAAATACATCTATAATTTTAATTTTTTATTTGAATTGTATATTTTAAAAAATAAAATAATTCTATTAAAATAATTAGATAGACATTAGAATTATACTTCTGAATAAAATTAGTTGGTTAATTAAGGATGAAGAAGACTGAAGAGATTGAGACGAGAGAAATGCCAAGTCTGAAGTCTCTTTCCACATGATAAGGTCGAGTCGGTTTCAAACTTTCAATAGATGGTTTATGGATTGGAGACCACATCACATTTATAAATAAAAGGCCTCTTTGATAGAGAAAGTGGCAGAGACATCGTTGTATTTTTTTCAATCATCATCCCAAGCCACAAATTAGAACCACTGGTTATTAGCTGGGCCATGCACCATCCACTTCTTTTTCATTGGATATACATTTCTCCATCTGTTGACTGTTGTGTTGTCTCTTAGAAAAGGTTGCATGTTGCACTTTCGAATTTTATACAATGTTTTATGCCCATGAAACAAAATAAATTATTGGGCCGAGCCTTCTAATTTGATTCACAGACAGAGATAGAGATAAAGATATAAAGCATGATGTTCTTCTATACATTCTAATTAATTCTAACTGTACATTTATTCATTATTATCTATCATTGTAACCAATTTTATAAAGTAAATTTTAGTTTAATCTAAACTGTTCAAATTAAAAATAAACGGTTCAAATACATCTTAAACTCTCCAATAAAATTCATTTTGAAGAGGGGCTGAATCCCCATATATTAAATTTTTTTAGAATTTTTTGTACTATTTTTTTAAATGGGTAGAAAATCACTTGATCAAATTCTGGACCATCCAAAAACAGTGATTTTCTATCCATCTAAAAAACTAGTAAAAAAATTCTAAAAAATGTAAATTTAGTGTACAAGTACATATTCATATAGAAATCATGTTGAAGTATTCGGATCGACACTTAGAATTTTGTAAACAAAAATATTGATCCATAGTACGGACCAACCCACGCTATGCGTAGTACCATAGCCTCACTCTTGTTTGTTCTTGTTTGTTTGTACATTTGTGGTGCCTGAGACTTCACATGGGTTCTCTACTGAAGTCTCCTCTCCGGTTGTGGTTAGTGCGGGAGAATTCAGTACATCTTCTCAGCATTTTTTTTTTTTTTAATCTTTTTAAACTGAAAGAACCTGAGAAGGTTTACTGTATAATAACGCACTACACATGATTTCTTGAATATTGTTATTAGATTATTTCTTGTATGTACAAACTATATTATAATGTATTATTTAGTTTTTAATTTACTGGAAGAACATGGCTAGCTAGGTTTGCATGCTACTTTATAATTCTAATACGCTGCATATGACTTCTTGATTATCTTCAATTCCATCCACCAAGAGTAAAAAAATAAACCAATAGTTAAAATGTTATCAAAGTATATTTTGTAGTGTAATTTAATTATATGATATGTGCAAAGCATAAAATAAATATAAAATGGAAAATCCTTGAAATTTATAAAAAAAAAAAAAAATGACGATCCCCTTTTTGCACTTAATTAGAGAGTGAAATAGAAATTTACTTGTAGAAAACAGAACAAGAGATGTACTAAAATGTGCCAAATAATGTACTTGTAGGATTAATGATCCAAACATAATTATGTAAGTTTAAACGCTAAAAAGTTTAAAAATAAAACAACAACATAAATTTAAACACCAGATAGTTCAAGTTAAGCAAAAGACATTGAAGAATATATAACCACCTTATTATATGCAATGTCAAATACTTGTGTAGGATGGATAGATACAAATGACCAATAATAAATTTATAAACACACAACAGTATAGATATTAACAATTAATTGGTGTATATATAGTTATAAACAGTTAAACTAATCATTCAAAAACTAATTGCACATGTATGGATTTGAGTCAAATTGGAATTTGATTGATTATTTATCAACAATCATTAGAGCTTAGTCATAACAATTTTATATTGAACAAAATACATCTACAAATTTAATTTTTTATGTGAATATTATAAAGAGTCCGGTTAGGCTACTTATATAAGCATATCGTGACATATACTTATAAGTCATATATATATTTTCAAAGTCCAAACAGCTGATCCGAATCGTTCAACATGGTCTCCATATTAAAATGTGCTTGGAAACCAAATTTTACAATTTTTTTTTTATTTTTTTGCTATTTTTTTTAGAATTTTTGAAAATGAAGATTGTTAGAAAAATAGTGCATTAAGATGCATACAAAAACCTTAATTTTTTTTTTACTGCTTCACATGATACTAAATAAATTCGAAAATTTAAAAATTTGATATGTAAACGAAGCTTTCAAGAAGAAGATCAGTTTGAACGGTTTAAATTTGTTGTTTGGACTTTAAAAACGAATATATGACTTTTAAGTACATATCATGATATGCTTATATAAGTAGTGTAGCTGGACTCTATTATAAAAATAAGATAATAGATTATAGATATACATTAGAATTATATATCTAAATAAAATTTACGGTACATTAGTATGTATTGTGTGGGTTCATGAACCAGGACAGTTTAAATTAAGTCGAAATTAGTTGGTTAATTAAGGATGAAGAAGACTGAAGAAGAGATTGAGACGAGAGATGGATCTAGTATGAGAAAGAAATGCCAAGTCTGAAGTCTCTTTCCACATGATAAGGTCGAGTCGGTTTCAAACTTTCAATAGATGGTTTATGGATTGGAGACCACATCACATTTATAAATAAAAGGCCTCTTTGATGGAGAAATTGGCAGAGACATCGTTGTATTTTTTTCAATCATCATCCTAAGCCACAAATTCACTTTTTTCTCATTGGAATATTTATCCATCTGTTGTCCTCTTAGTAAATTATATACAATGTTTTATGCTCATGAAAAACAAAGATTTACTAACGAGAAATAACTACAATATCTGTACAAACAAAGATTTACCAACGGGCTTGAATGAGGTTTAAATTGTTGGGCCGGGCCTTCTAGTTTGATTCACAAACAGAGTCAGATATAAACAGAAAGGTAAGTGCATCATCAACTGATAATTGAAAATAAAGGGGAAATCTTTTATTGAAAAAAGTCAAATAAAATATTTCATTTTAAAAATTCTTCACAAAATATCTTTCTGGAATCCACTCATTGATCAATGTAAAATTTTGTTCTCCTTCCTATTTGTTCCCATTCTTTTCAGCTACTTTTTTTTTTCCTTTAAAATTCTTAGATCGATCTAACCATTACGCGTTTGAAGGCCCAAGTGAGGACTAAATTTCTTATTTCCAGGCTTAATTATTAATCAAACATATGCGATGTGTCGAATTTATCTTTAGTTAATCAAGTTATGATCAATTTGATCAACTGATGCTTACAAAATTTAAGGTTTTCTTCATTAGTGCAGAATGTTAAATTTTATATTTTTTTTAATATTAATAAAAATATCAGACATAATTAACAAGTAAAATGCTATTAATGGTGGGTCTGTTTTCTTTTTTGACTGGTTGTGGTCAATTTTCATGCTGAATTAAGTATATAAAAACTAAAGATTTATTGCAGCTACACTATATTTTTTTATAAAATAATTTTGCAGCATTTGATTAAAAATAATATTTAATGACATTTGATTTAGTAAAATTAAAAAATGATTGGCGATTCACAAGAAGGCATAATAAATAGATTAGGCTTTTGAATAAATAAAATGGTCAGGATCCACTTCAGTTAATTGAAATCAAGAGGAGGGTTCAAATGCCTCTATTTTTCATGCCTCCATCATGCCTCTATTTTTAAAAACTTTAATAACTCAAAATTTAAAACTTAAAAGTCAAAATAAAACCGTTGGATATGATCTACATCATTTTATCTATGCACGTGTAAAAAATTATGACATTTCAATTTTGTTTTGGTTGTCATCAAGAGCTTGTAAAAAACGTACTAGTGTGGATAATTTCTAGACGTTGATTTTTTAACTTATTGATTCACATAAAAACAAAATCAAAATGTGATAATTTTTTATGAGTACATAGATAAAATGATGTAGATCATATCCAACGGTTTTATTTTGACTTTTAAGTTTTAAATTTTGAGTTATTAAAGTTTTAAAAATGGAGGCATGGTGGAGGCACAAAAAATGGAGGCATTTGAACCCTCCTCTAAAATCAATGGACCCAACTATATTCATGGTAAAAAAAATTCAGACCATCCAAGTTCATTAACTGAAATCAGTGGATCCTCAAGTATTATGTGGCTTGTTATTCATATGTTAGAAAAATACAATATATATTAATATTAGATATAAGATGTTTTTAACAAGTGTCATGGCTTGTGAAGATTCATACGGAGTGCTTTTTTTTTTTTTTGGAAGGTTAGTGGCAAGAAGGCCAACTAACAATTGTATTGATAAGAAAATTGTTACAACCCATTCATCCGGAGTTGAATTTCAATTTATTTAATACAAATTATAAAATAATTGATCTCATAAAAAAAAATCAGATGAATTTCTGTATAATGAAACATAGTATGGGTAGAATATCACGGCACAACCAATACTTTATGAGAAAGAATAAAATATAGAATTTTGTTCAGCTGCTAAAGCAAAGAATTTGGCGATACTTAAAAATTAACATTAATCGCATTTATCAGTTTTATTTTGACATATAAATTTTAAAATTTTATTATTAATAAATTAAGAAAATGAAGACATTTGAATCTTATCATTTATAATAACGCGCTACTCAGGACTTATTGACTGTCGTTCGAATTCCATCCACCAAGAGTCCAGACAGAAGTCGTCACCATTCAAATCTTCAAATAATAAGATGCCAAATTCCTCACAATCTCACATTAATACTCAAAAGTAGGAACTATATTATAGAGAGAATGATAGTATTCTTTGTACAGGAAAAACATGGGTAGGTTTGCTATATAATATTGATGGTAATACGCTACACATGACTTCTTGATTGCCACTTCAATTCCCTCCAACAAGAGTCAAAAAGTAAACTGATAGTTAAAATGTTATCAACATATAAATCTTTTATTTCTGAGTAAAGGTGTCAAGGAATTCCCCGTTCGGATTTCGAACATGCGACCTCATATACGAGGGCATTGTCTTTACCACTAGACCAAAAGCTGGTTCTTGATAAAAGACACCGAGTTGGCACATTAATGCTCAAAAATCAACATTATACGTTGTAGAATAATACATAAGATATGTGCCAAGCATATAAATATAAAAAGGAAAATCCTTGCAATTTAAGAAAGATGACTTTGACGATTGACCGATCCCCCTTTTGCACGCAGAGAGTGCAATAGAAAGTTTACTCGTAAAAAACAGAACAAGAGATGTACTAAAATGGGCCAATATGCTTTAGGTTTAGATACATATTCGTTTAAGAAAAAAAAAAGACTTAATTTAAACTTATTTAAGCAAAAGAATAAGAAAAATGTAATGCCGCAACCTTTAGCCAAACTCTCTATAAGCCGACTATAATCATACAAAGAAACAAATCACAATTTCATCCTCTCAGCAAGAGTCAAGAGAATAAAACCTTTAATCAATTAAAAATAGTTATGTACATGTAATTGAATTTCAAGTGTCAATAAATTGAAACAAACACTTTCGTTAGTAGAGCAGAGTATACTGGTGTATGGGTTCAGATCTGTTGCATGTTTTGTTAGCAAAAAATCACTAACAATGTCATTAGACTTGATAAACTTGTTTAGTTAATTCATGCATTTTATATTCTTCTATAAAACAAAACATAAGCTGCCGATGTCTTTATGCTTTTTTCTGATATCTGGCTTACACGGCTGTCATCAAAGTTATACCATTTATTCCCGCATTCATGCTACAAAAAGAAAAAAAAGGAAATACATATACACAGAAGTCAATAACTAACGTAGATTCACCATAATCAACACTTACATGTATGATTTCATTCCATCTTATTTTTTGTTTCAATTCTAATTTGGTAATACTTCACTTTTTCAGATTATGACTAGCTACTTGCAAACAGTCTGCATGGTCAGCAACTATGGATGTGGGAACTGTGAGCCTTCATCATTGAACTAAAAAAAACCTAGCTATATTATAAATTTTCTTCTTTGGTGAAAGCGTGAATCGGTATGTGCTATGGATCTATATCTCCATTTTTAAAATCCAAATAGTCGAGATTTGAACCGCTCAACATGATCACCATTTGAAAATTTACTAGGAGATCAAATTTTAATTTTTTAGAATTTTTTTACTATGTTTTTAGATAGGTAGAAAGTTTCCAGAATCTTTAGATCAAGTGATTTTGTACATTTCTAAAAAATAGAAAATTTTGTCTCCAAGTCACATTTTCATATGAAAATCATGTTGAATGGTTTGGATCGACTGTTTAAACTTTAAAAACGAAGATATGGATCCATAGCATGGGCCGACCTACGCTTTGCAAGTACCATAGCCTCACTCAAACTATATACTCAAAATAATTAGGCTGATAGAAGGTGGTTAAATCTTATGCAACTTCTCATAGAACTGAATTTAGTGCAACATAGAACAAAACTAATTGAGTGAAAAGCAAGTCTTACAAAAACATGAGCAGTGTAGTGGCCCCCAGCCATGCCGCCATAGTGATTGCTAACCGCATACAGCCGATAATGCATGCTAAGCCGCTTAATTTCACCCTCAGTGGCAGTTTGAGGTTTATGACTGATGTGCCCCGACAAATCCAAGTCATGTATTGGAAATTCTACAGTAGTATCAAGTTTGTGTTTCATGAAACGGTTATAAGAGAATCTCTTTAGGTGAATTATAAGAACCTCTGGCAGTCTCCAGAGATCGAGTTTTTTATTGGCCTGTCTGTGCTCCTTGCATGACGGACAATACCTACATAGTATTGTTCAACTTTTATAAATAAAACAGTATAAATAGCTGCACTTGTTTATATTGCAACACCTCAGATACCAAGTGGGTCCTCACAAGCTGAAGTACACTAAATTAACCTTCCTTTTTCACCATGCAAACACAAGGTAGTGTTATATTTATGAAATACGTGTGAAAGTATCTCTATATGCCTCGGACTTTCGATAGAAGCCTCCAAAACATCCCTTCTTTCTTCACCATTTTCATGGTACACAAATGGAAAAAATGGAGGGTAATTTGGATATTCTCAAGGAAAAAGGAAAAGTATAGATACCAGAAGCTAGGAGAAACATGCATATGCAATGCATCAATTTTTCAAGAGCATTCACAGAAGCCTATACACAATTTAAATTGATTATCATGATTTGATGAATAAACTTACCACATGTCATCTGGTCCAAGTGGTTCCTCTGACAGAAATGTGTCAAGGCACGAGTACAAAGATACTGGCTCATGGGTTCGCCTAGCAAAAATACCACCCGACTTGTAAACCTCAGGCAGAGAGTTTAGAAGGCCAAGATTGTACTGCTCGAATGCCTTCTCACTCCAGTTAACAAGCACATGCACTTGCTTTTTAGTTATATCATTTGAAACAGGTTCATCTGTTTCTACTTTGGAGAGTTGCTTCTGGCACCGCTCATCCGTCAAGTAGAACTCAAACAGATCTAAATCTTCGGTCATCTCGTCAGGTTCACTAGCATGACAGGTGTTAGAATCTGAATTGCTAGAGCATGAGGCAGAGTGGTTGGAATGAAGGAATGGGTTCATTGCTTTGAGAAACTCGGCCCGAATAGTGGTCCCAGTTAAAGGAAGTTGTAGTCTTGTCACGAGAGGGGTGCCGAATTGCTTCCAGCGTGTCACTGAACGAATGATAGTCCTGGATATAAGTATTCTTGCATTAAAGACCTTATAAAATTTAAAGAGAACAAAACAAAAAAAAACGAATGAAAAGTAAGTGTGCTTACTCCTGACGCTGGTGCACAAACACTAATATAGAAGTAGCATCACTATCTTTTTGTAGCCGGTATGCTGCGAGACGGTCCCCATCTCTAATTAATGAGATTGAATCAGAAGGCCCTTCCAAGTAACCAACTATGCGATTATTGTAAACCTGTACAGTATTCCCTCCCCCGTTACTCAATAATTAAGAAAAGAATAGGAAAAAAAAAAAATCAGGAGTGAGGCTATGATACTTTGCAAAGTGCAGATCGACCCGTACTATGGATTCATATATCGATTTTCAAAGTTCAATCAGTTGATCCAAACAGCTCAAAATGACCTCCATATGAAAATGTAGTTGAAGACCGGATTTTACTTTTTTTTCTATTTTAAAATAGGTTGAAAATTACTACTTTTGGATAGTTCACAGGTGATTTTGTACTTATTTTAAAAATAGTAAAAAAATTCTAAAAAATGTAAAAGTTGATCTCCAAGTACATCTTCATATGAAAATCATGTTGAACGGTTCGGATGACTCTTTAGACTTTGAAAACGAAAATGGATCTATAGGACGGATCCATGTGCGCTTTGCAAAGTACCTTAGCCTCACTCTTTAACTTGTACTCCATCCCACAGGATGTAATCAGAGAACAATATTAATAACTAACAATGTTGTTGGAGAGATGCACAGTGTATTAAAAAATGTACCGAGGCAATCAAAAGGGTTTCAGAATCTCTGAGCGAACATGAAGAACCTAGACCTTGGATGAAATGCTTCAGCTCTGCTGACTTGGGTGTGCTTATGGTGTGTTGAGATGGCTCTATAGTACCGTTGGTACCAATTACCATCACAGTCATTGTTCGAGTATTTGATGGAGATAGAGGCAAAGACAAGTACATGAAAGGGTCAAATGTGATGGATACTTTCTTGCAAATCGGACAAACTAGAGTTGACTTGTACTGGCCCTGAGGTTAAGAAATTACAAAATTAGAATCACATTAAAGAGAAATATGATATCATAAGCTATGTGCCTACAACAGATCAAGTATAGTTACCATTTTAGATACCAATATCATATCAGTCAGGTATTCTTCCAGAAAAATAACAGAATCTGCTGGACCCATTTTGCACCCCCAGTTCCTGAATTCACCGGGGTGCAGTTGGGTGTGTTCCCAATTAAGGTGCTTTATAAAGCATGGGCTCTCTTGTGCTTTACATCCTTATCTCTGTTTTCAAGATCCAAACAGCCGATCCAAACCGCTCAACATGATCTACATATGAAAATGTGTTTGAAGACAAAAAAAATTCATTCTTTGGAAACTTTTTTACTATTTTTTTAGATAGGTACAAAAATAAAATAGCTGTTTTTCAGAAAATTCTGGACCATAAAGACAACGATTTTGTACTCATCTAAAAAATAGTAAAATATTTCCAAAAAAATGTAAAATTTGGTCTCCAAGCACATTTTCATATGTAGATTGTGTTGAGCAGTTCAGATTGGCTGTTTGGACCTTGAAAACGGCACGGAAGGGTGTGAAGCACAAGAGGGCCCATGCTTTAAAGCATATTAGCCCAACTCCTGGGTGATTATAGAAAAATAAAAATATGTGATACTCACTTGACAGGTGTCGACTATGATAGAGTCGTTACGAGATAAATGGTATTGCCAATGTTCATCTGCTACCTCCTCATCAGGCTGACCATTGGCATCTTTGATTTCAATATATGGTTTCTGTTTCACTCGATTGAGATCTTCGTGTAATCCATCCAAAAGAAATGCTAGAAGCTCCTGCAAGGAAAGGACATCAGATAAAGACTAGTACAATTTCAGGGGCGGATTTACATTTGCTAAATGGGGGTCAATTGACCCCCATTTGCTCTAAAACCCTTTAAACTTGTACTATAAATTATAATATTATAGATAAAATTGCTATATTTATGCTAAATGTGACCCCCATTTATTTTATAAAAATTTTAAGCTGACCCCCATACTTCTTTTCAAGAAAAAAAAAGTGTGAGTAATATAAATCTTTATGTGCATATTGACCCCCATAGATTAAAATCCTGCCTCCACCTCTTAGTACAAAGGGATACAAATATTGAGGGTTCCAGTGTCTTTGTGGTGCCACAAGTTCTCTTTTGCAGTAATATTTATTTTTTGAAGGTTCTCTTTTGCAGTAATATTAAAAACAAAAACAAAATTCAAACAAAGAATCTGAACAAGTGATCTTGTTTTTCATCTCCAATGATGCGTCCACGTAATAATTTTTTGAGCTTCTTTTGGATAAGATCAATAATCCATAAAATAAACAGATCAAGTCAAGTATGATACGGTAGATAAAAAATGTAGTGTTTTTTGGTCTGTTAACCTTGTACAAACGGACTCAAAATATCATAAAATATTACCTGCAGACACCATTGGTAAATTCATATTATTACATGGCATTATCACTGGAGAAGAAAAAAAACAAGATTAACCATTCACATTTCTCGTTTGGATTTTGGATTCAGAAATATTACACACACTTGTAAAAGAGAGGTTAAGGCCACTTGTGGTACCAAAAAGTTGTGGCATAAGAATCTCCCTTTAAATAAATTTGGATATAAATACAAGTACACAACCACAAAAATTCTCCCCCGTACTAGCTCCCAATAATTTCTTGATGACAAATTATGAAAACATTCCAAATTTATTAATTTTAGTTTATTCTTTTGTAGACAAAATAATTCCAAAATTTATTTATCAAGAAGCAAAAGACAATATGCACTATTATTTGGCTTATCTTCTGTTATTCCATATGCACTATAAATTGTCCTAGAAGCAAATGAAAATGACCATTAATGACTTTTTCTTTCTTTTTGCAAGAAAGATCAGATGTTATTAAAATTCACTAATTTTATTTCATAATCAACAAGAAATAGTAAAAACATAAACTACATGATAAAAATTTAATATGAATATGAACAATTAAAATGCAGGTATGTTTTGTTCATTCCATGCCAAGTAATTTTTGTAACATGACGGTAGTCAAGGATTTTAAGTTTGGAGTCCTGATAAATACTGTACTTCTAGGTTTCTTTTTTTCTGCTTTAGACTCGTCATTTTAGATGCTACATTTATTATTTTATTTTCCTTATTCGCTTGCACATGAGGGGCGACTTTGTAACTGCACTCTTCTTTCATTTCCAAAAGTTTACTCAAAACCTTTGTCATTTATTTCTTGTTAGGGTAACTTGTTTTCTCTTCTACCTCTTTTGTATAACCCTTCTTCATACCAGTTATACTAATCTGGAAAAAGCACAAATACATGGTATAATACATATATCCAATATGTATAAGTTCCCTGACCTGGGAATCATGCTGGTTATACCCACGGAATTGAGGCGCAAAATGTGCAAGCTTTCCCTTGAAATGACGAGGAGCCACCGGTGTTTTATCAGGTGACCAGAGCCTCCTCAATAAATCCCCGAATGCCAGTGCAAGCTCTCCCTGCCAATGGACCCCACTCAATTCAGACTTATCTAGAACCAAGATTTTACCATACAGATCCTCATACCGTTTCCATTGTGGCCGAAATAGATATTGTATTGGTAGGCATAATTACCGGGATATTTTGATCATTCTGTTTTTTCTTAGTTTATTCTTCTGTGAGAATATATCAGGGTTGGAGGATTTTTTTTCCCAGGAAAACAAAAGAAACCATAACTGATCACTACGAAACATATTAATTTTTATGAGTAGACCTAGCGTGTTCTCAAGCTCACCAAGCCCCCTGATGATCTTAACTCAGAAACCTAAAGGATTGGCTTTAAACGACGAATCCAAACCGTTAAAACCGAGCTATTTCACGAGTGATGCGTTTACATGCAAAATTTACAAATTTTCGAATTAATTTAGTATAAAGTCAAGTGGTCAAAAATGATGAAAAATGAATGCATTAAATAGCTTATATAACATTCTCTTTTTTTTTTACCGCTGGACTTTAATCAAAACAATTAATATATTTTGCATGTAAACACATCACTCATGAAAACGATCGGTTTCAATGATTTGGATCTTTCGTTTGAAACCAACCCGATATGTTTTCGAGTTAAGCTCACTAACAGGCCTAGTGAGCTTACGAACACACCAGCTTTACTCTAATATTTATTATCATTTGAATTACAAAGATTAATAATATAAGCCAAAAGAAAAAAGCATGTAATTTATTTTACTGATTAGACCAAGGAACTAAGAATTCTGTGTTATACAAAATAAAATATTACCCGAGTCCCTAGCAGATTGTAATGGTTTACTTCCTTTGTAAAGTCTCCAAGAAAGAAATTTACAAGCTTAGTAGTATGAACCAAGCACTGTAGAGCACTGTTCAGGTAGCATGTGTTGCCGAGATTTTCTAATCCAACCAAGCCCAAGCCAACTGCTTTGAGACCCCCACTAAATAACTCTGAATCATGATTTAAACTACAGCCATTACCACTGCTCTCGATTGAACCACCATAGAAGAAACCCGCGGTTTTATTTGATTGTACGGATGGTTCATCTTGCTTGGATTCATTTTTGCTGCTCGCAGTATCAAGTGCGTGTACATGTAAAAGAATCTGCTGGTACAAGTAAATATAGCATCAAAAATTACTCCAATCAAATATAAGGTATCATAATCAGGTTCTGTAACATTATTACTCGATTACAATTTTTTTATTTGGGTAACATTTGAATGGGAGAAAAAAGTTTGCTGTAATATGAAACAAGACCTTTAATTTGGTTTCCCTTCTCATTTCATAGCCCAAACTGAGTATGAACCAAAATGTGTCAGTTATCGCCGCAAGAAATTTCTATACTTGCTGTTATTCAAATATATGAGTTGCAACGATCAAGAAGGTTATAGAATAGACAAAATAACTTTCACATACTTTGCATCCAAGTGCACTCCACCCGTTTATTCTTACCAGAACCAGTACTTCAAGTTAAAAAGAATCATATAATACTTTTCTCTCAAAACAGAAAAAAGTTGACTATACCATTGAAACTCAAGAATAGAAAAAAAATAAAAATAAAAGGATATGACAACTCCGAATTGGAATTAGAAATTAAGAAAGAGGGGACAAAATTTCCATTTGTAACAAACAGTATTTAGAAAAAGTCCAATCCATCAGATCCCTAACTGAAGACCCAAAACTGAGGGATAGCCTCAAATTTTAGTATTGAACAAGAATACCTTGTTGACTAAAGTAAACGTCTTGAAACCCCTATTTTCATCAGCACAGACTAGATAAGAGAACTAGAGAAGCAGCACAGAATCGATACAGAAATAGAGAATTGGGTTCAGAAACCGCTCAAAGTTCACAGTTTTACAGAGTTTAAAACAGAGCAAAATAGTAAAGTGAAAGAAAAGAGGCCACTAACAAATGAAGAACAAAATCAAGAATTAAAAATGAAGGGAAGGAATAGTGTTAAAATTTTAGAATTGTCTAATGGGAAGATCTCTTAAGAATCATTTTCTAGATCCTGTAGTAAACTATCAACTTTCTTCATAGAAAAACTTTATATACTATTTTTAACTACTGTCCTTCCAGTGGCCAACTAGGCAACTACCATTTATGCATAAGAAAAAACTTTATGGTATACCAAATTTATACATAGAAAAGATAACATGTATTAAAACTTGAGAAAGAAGATTTCACTGGCACCTCTTGATCAGGCTGGCGAACATCTTGGGGCAACCGATTCCATGCATTCATTAATATAAGTTCTGTTTGCCCCGAAAAATCCCATATACGAACCTATATTAAATAATTAGAAAAATAAAGAAAAGTTTCATAAACCTGTTCCTACTAGAAGCTGAAAATTAAAATAAAATAAAATAAAATAAAAAATGTTCTCAAAATTAACAAACATACTGGATCAGAATCACCACTAAAAATCTTGCTTGCTTTTCTGTGAACCTCCAAAGTGTTGTCCTGGAAATTACAAAAGAGAATTTAGTATGCATAGGAATTAGAGAAGTTATCACAAAATAAAATAGTTAGTTAAGATAATACTATAAAGAGCTTGTCACTCAAGGTGCCTTTGCAAGTTGTCTAAGCATTATACACGCCCAAAGAATTACAATAAAAAAGATAAATAATAAGAAAAGAAGGACCTTTCTACTAATTTTGACAGTTATTATACTTGAGCTCCTTATGACAGAAATACGTAATGATATATCATATACATCACTAAGACCCTCTACCGGCAAGTTTTTCTCCTTCAGTTCTTCTGTACCAAGTTCTCTGTACCTATGAAAAAGCCATGAGGACATAGTTAAAAACCCTAACCAAAAAAAAAAAAAAACCCAACTTTCTGGCACTGCCTTTGACCAGAATAGTACACGCCTCAAATTAAACTGGCTGTTATAGCTAGTATTTTAATATTGCAGCCAGTATGTTTATAGAACTAAAGCCTATGCTATGAAACCATTACAGTCCTGTAAAATCTGGTAATGCAGTAATGAAAGCCAATACAGTAATCCTTGGCCAAAAGATCACAGAGTATCAGTAGCATGAAATTAAACTGGCTGGTAAATGCAGTAAATGTAGTAATGAAAACCATTACTAATATAAGCACACAAAAACCTCAGAAGTCAAATCCTGCATCACAAGTTTACTGGTCCAGTACCAAAAATGGTAATCTTTAAATTTGCGTATTTTTTTCAGAAGGAAGATATAACAGGATCCTTTGGCACCTTTACAACACAGAAAAAAGAAAAAGGAAAAATAAACTATTAGCAAAGTCAGATAACGCACCATTTAAGAGCCTGAGACCACATATCAGAGGCAATAAGAGCATAGCCTCGACCAGAAACATCCTCTCCTTCCTCGTCAATGTCTCGCTGGAGATTGAATACTTGATCAGAATTGAACATGTTTATGAGCTTAGAACTGTACGAGGTGTCCGGTGGAGGGGTTGCCACATAAGGCACCCCTCTCAGCCCCTCAGCATTGATTGACTTGCACACCAGGCTCCACCATCTGTATTTCATTAAAGTAGGCCAAATTTAGAGTATAAAATGAGGCTAGACTGTGAAAATTAAGCTTTGAAATGAGGACCAAATTAAAGTTATTTAAATTGAACTTAATTGACTATTTCAAAGTCCTCTTACAGTAGCCGATGGTCCAACCGACCTCTATTTTGTTTCTGTTTTAGTCGAACTGCAAAATTGAAATCCTTCATACAGTACATGCTGGTCCGACTGACCTGAATTTTTTTCTATTTTAACTTGCTTCTGCTGTTATTAGGTTGTTATAATTATAAGCTAACAATTAAAATTTAGCTTGCACAAACCTTCACTAACTCAGTGTAATCCCTACAATACTTAACAAACTCATTAGGAAAATATTAAAGCACAAAGAGTGCACCGTCAGGTTTCAAGGAATAAACTATAGCTTCCAATGCGATCAGCAAAGGATTAACTATCTCTAGGAACGATTGGGTGAAGTGAATGGAGATTTTGTAATTACCCGTAGGGGACGAGGTAGACACGACCGTCTTCGGTAGGAGGAGCTTCGCCGGAGGTGGAGGCAACATCTCCGCCGGCGATGGTAGCGGAGGCGTCTGAAGCGGTGTCGTCTTCAGCCATTGGCGTGGGGAATGGAGAAGAGTTCTTATTTGTTGTCTAGACAAGGTGGAGAGGAGGATGTAGATTGTAGGGAGATGGCGGAGAGAGCGAGGGGTCGGATTGAAGAAGGAACGAAAATGAAGTTGAACTTTGGAGAATAAACAAAGAAGATGAGGCGTGGGAGATGCGGAGAAAGGTTTGAGGGAAAGAAAAGAAAAGGAACTCATTTCACCTTACGTAACAGAATATTTTGTTTAGATCTAAACCGTCCGATCAAAATCAGCACGATTATTGGAGAGGTCTCGTGCAATCCAGTTCGTACCGGATTGTCCCGAATTCTGATCGGACGGTTGAACAGAAATATTATGTTACCCCAGAGGATATGGAAAGTGGGGAGCTGCTTCGTTCTTTGACTTTTCAATTGCTTGTAGGATTTTGCAGTAAGTAATTTGCACACAATTGCTACTTGATGAGTATAGAAAACCGTTCTCTTCCATTGAAATACAAATATTTTCAAACTGAACTTATTTACTTATAAGAAGGTATGGAGGATATATTATTGTATATCTTGTCGGACCTAAAAATTTAATCACTGGTTAAATTTGGAGTTCTTCCGTGACTTTGTATGGAAGAGGAAAAAAAATAGAGAGAGAAGAAAGAGAGCGTAGGTGCAATTTGTTATTGATCATGTGAGATTAGAAGTTAAAATTTGCATAGCTGTTTTAGAATTTAAACGCTGGCATTGTTGTTATTGAATAAATCTACTTCCAATTTAAGTTGAGTTGAAAGTTGTTCAAATTATTCTAGTATCTTAATCAACTTCGTCATGTTTCTTCATCTACAAAATTCATGGAAAAGTACAATTAAAATTGTCTTAATGAGTTGATATACCAGCTATTTAGAAAAAAAAATTATGACATCTATGCTTGAACAAATTTTAAATTTTTTAACTAAATATGTTTTAATAAAATTGTCTAAATGAATTGGGCAAAACAACAAAATTTGTTTTAGATTGTATTCATTACCAAAATATTGGAGAAGTATAACATAAAATCTTCACTATGGTCATAAGACATTTTGCCACACCTTTTGTTATTTATATATCAGGATTTATAAACAAATAAAATATAGTTATTGAAATTCTAAATAGACTTTTATCTCACGAAGTACTAAAAGATATAAAATTTATTTCAATTTCTTATTTATATGCTAGTCTCTTCAAAATATCAAATAACGAAGAAACCACGGGAGAAAATTAGGTGAGCATGTTGGGAGCAACGAAACATATAAAAGGTTTGCTTGAGAAGGCAACTTTTGCTATAGGACTACGAAAGAGGTTACCAAGAGAGGTCGGAGACAAAAAAATTGACGTGCTCGGAGTGATTCCAGGAAACAGGAATCACGGATCCTATGTAATTTGGCTTCCCTTGATAGAATTAATTGATTTTTCAAAATGGATAAGAGAGGGTCCCACTTCTCAAACCCTGATCCTATGTGACGCAATTTTATGGACCTATAAAAATGCTGTCTTTATATTATAGTGTCATTATTTTATTCATGGGAAGGTCGTGTTCGAAAAGATTTTTTTTTTTTAAGAAAAGTGTTCGTTCGAAAATATTTACTTTTATAAAATTTTAATGTAGTGATAAATTAGTTTTCAAATAGACACATCCCTATTTTTATTCATTTTAATGTAGAGATGTGTCTATTTTACCTCACTAGCTAAAAGAAAATTCATGACGGTTTTATATATGTTAAATTATTGGATCTTGAATTTTATTATGCTAATATAATATTTATAATTGTGGAAGGTCACATGTTCGAAATCCAGAAGGGATAATTCTCTGTGGATATTAAATAGTTAGATTAATTGACCTCCAACATTTACTCAAAAAAATATATAATATTTATAACAACTGATGTACTAGAATTTATTTTTATATGCCATCTGTTTTCTTTTCTAAATCATCATAGTTTTTTGAATTACAAAATGATTACATTTCAATCGGTTCTTAGTGATCGAAATTTAATATGTTTTGAGCAGAAACAATACTCTTCAAGGGAAACTATTATCCTTTCGATAATTTCTTCTATGGTTTATTGGACAAGTCTTGGTGAAGACGATGCAGCAGTGAGTCAATGGCTTCCTTCAGATATCAACCTCATCCCTATGCAAGCTATCCCTTCTACTGCGGACCTCCAACTCTCAGCTGCCTCTGAGGAGACTGACAGCTCTTCTCCATAAACATTCTATTCTTCTACTACTGTGTTTAGGCTTGCCAGTTTCTACTATGTTTTGTTTCTATTGTCTCTTCTGTTTCTTTATTGCTATATTCGATAGATTTGTTGGTTGTGTGTTTGCTGGTGGGTTTGTTTCCCCATGCTTACTACCTATATTTTGGAATACTTAGGTTATGTAACTTTAAAACAGTTTCGAAATGAAACGGGCCTTGCAGCCTTTTTATCAAAAAAAAAATCAGTTCTTAGTGATTTTTATTTGTAAAACAGTGATGGTAGATAAAAAGAAAATTGTATATATTATTAGGGATACATGTCTCCTGTCGCGGGTTATATGAGTAGGAAGTAGGGCTGCTAATGAGCCAAGCTCAGCTCATCATATAACTAAACAGGCTCAATTCGGGCTCGGTTCGGTCTTGAAGAAAAAAGCTCAGCTCAATTTAATGAGTTTGAGCCTTCAGCTCGGCTCATAACTCGCGAGCTCAACTCATGCCAAGCATTAAAAAAACAAACATTTGTAAAATCCTTTACTATTTTGGGCCATGAGCTCCACTCGTTTACTATTCAGTTCTAAAATCTTGTGTACTATATTTTTACAAAATATATGTACAACTCTCGGTATAATAAAACATTTACAGTTTAGCATTTGTAAACATTTATTGTTTTGCAAATGCAACATTAACATAATGAAGTTTTCATAATTTTAGAACCGAACAGTAAATGTTTGAGTGATAAAATAGAAGAGACTCCTTGGCTCATGAGCCGGCTCGACTCGACTCGGGTTCGGCCCTGTTTGAGTGATAAAATATGAGTCGAGTTGAGTTTGGGCTTTATTTAGTTTAGGGCGTGGCTCGATACAATTTATTGAGCTGTTCAACTCATTGGCTCATGAGCCGGCTCGGCTCATTAGCAGCCCTAGTAGGAAGCATGGGGCTTCACAGATTCAATTGCCACAGAAGATCCTCCTGTAACATATCATCTTTCGAACGAGTGCGTATCCTCTGAGATATCTCAACTTTTGCGTGACCGACGTGTCCGGTGCCTATTCGAGAATAGTGCGGGTGACCAATATTATTTGTGATTTGAGATTTGTGCAAAACGTATATGAACGGTTGAGATTTTCCAAAATAACACGCAAAAGTTGAGATATCTCAGAGGATGCGAATTCCTTGGAACTGACATATTTGGAGAGAAGAAAATAAATATAAAAGTCATGTTTGATTGAGATCTAAATTATAAAATAAAAGATTTAGGCCTCAATTAAATTGTCAAACGTGATTTAATTGAGTTGGACTAAGATTGTATAAGTTGATCTTTAAACCGGTTTAAAATGTAAAAGGTACATTCAGTTCACGCTTATGACTTAATCTAAAATTGGTTCAAACGGAAATAATGAAAAATTGCTAAATTATCTCAAATTACCAAATTTAGAATTAAATTCATTAAATATATCTCTATAGTATACTTTTGTACATAAAATATTATAAAAATATACTTAATCTATAAAATAATTGTAAAATTATATTCTATCTTAAATTAAAATAACTTTTTTTTTTCAATTTCATGTGTAACATTAATCAAGGAAAGACTAACATGTAGAAAATTGAATATTAACTTCATTTCTTTATATATATTGAATTACTTCTTCTTCTTTTTTAATTTACAGTTGTTTATAAATTCTTATCTCTAGAAACAGAACAGGAGTTAGTTCCACCTCTTAAATTAAATGATCATTGTATTACAAACAAAAGATAAATCCTAATTAAATTATAAATAGTAAGAAAACATAAATTAAGCCATAAACTCCAACCAAACAAGAAATAGATTAAACCATAATTAAACTTTAGGCCTCAACCAATAACCATTTTAAGAGTCCAAATCTTAATTTAGACCTCAACCAAACACCACCTTTGAAGTGTTATGTTTGATTGACGCATAAAGTTGTTTCATAATAGCTTTTATGCTGAGTTATGGTAAGTTGTGTAATTATATTTTGGGAGAATTTACAGTGTGTCATCCGTACAAAATTTTAAAATAGCTAATTTTTTATTAAAAATATCATAATATTCAATATCTCTAAAAAAAATTAAATATTTTTTCTTCTATCCTTTTTATTTTTTTATTTAATTATTTTAAATATTAAATTAACAAATATACTCCTTCCTCTTAATCTTCTCTTCTCTCATCAATCACAGTAAATTTTTTTTTAGAAAAGCAATCACAGTAAGTTTGTTTCTCTTTTTCTACTTCAGAAAAATAGAAGAAAGAAGTGGAGAAAATAAAAAGCATAGTTCGCTTCTTCGAATCTTTATTTAAATACAAACATCTGCTGAATTTTCAGGATCCGACTATGTTGTTCTCCAAATATATGATAACAAGACTATTATTCTAAATCTAACCGTTAGATTTTTTTATGCGCGAATCTCAATACAGATAAACAGTTATATTAATTTGAAATAGCAGGGTCATATTATCTCATTTAGAGAACAGCAGAGTCGGGTCCGAATTTTCATGGTTTGACCATTTGTTTACATGGTCCCGGGACTACCAATATTTTTTGTTGTTGCCTAAATGGAATTCTTAGACTTTTGATTTTTCCTTCTTTTTTGTTAACGGTAGTTACGACTCAAAATTTTGGAATTAGCATTACTATCCGACTGATTGTAATGTGGTGTTGAAGGAATCCATATCCTTTGAGGTAACAGAATATTTCTGTTTGGGTCACGGCTATTTGATCAGAATCAGGACTAATTTGGTCCGAGGTGAAACGCACGGAGCTACTTCAATAGTCGTGCAGATTTTGATTGAACGGTCCAGATCCAAACAGAAATATTATCTGTTACTTTAGGTCAGTGTTGTAAAAAATGGCCGTTTAGACTGATTAGTGAGAGAATAAGCCAGTATCAAATAGTAATACGAGGATGATAGTGATAACTATAAGTATACTAATGATGATAATAATAATAATAAATAATCATACAAACACAAATATAACAACAACAATGACGACGACAACTAACAATAATAATATCAACAATGCATAATAATATTTTTTTATTAAACACATAATAATAGTAATAATATTAATATAAATAATAGAATTATAATGAACCATTAATAAAAATAATATTAGTGATAATGATGACGATGATAGTAATAGCAGTAATAATTTATAATACTAACAACGAAGATGATAGTAACATTAACAATAATTATCTTAATTTCAAAAACAAATTATACTAATGACATCAATTAATCTTAATATGAGTTGTGATCTCAGCGTAAGTCAAGGAATAACTCATTCCACCTCTTGGATGACATAAAATATTTCTCCTTCAAATTTCATTTAATTTCATTACGTTTGACAAATTAATTGAGAAATAAGTGTCAAGTGTTATCATAATCGGATCGGACTAGCAGTTAGACCAGAAAAAACCGATCTGTTCACTTGTTCAGTTTGGTTCGTTTGAAATACCACGTTTGCAGTTGAACCGAAAAAACCAAATTAATTAACCAGTTTTTATTAAAAACCGCAAACCAACCTCAGAAAAAAAAACCGGTTTGAAACCTGTTATATTATTTCACGCATAAGGAAAGAGAGAGAGAAACAGACTCTAAAGCTGGAGGGCACAGTGGTGTGACTTTCAGTCACATGTCACCAAAAATTAATAGTACTTTTTTAATCTCATGTACTTTTGATAAAGACTTATGTTTTAGATATTATAAAATGAGTGAGTCTATAGTACTATGCATAGCACGGATTAGTCCGTACTACGGAGCCATATTTCATTTTGAAAATTCTAATGGTCGATCCGAACAGTTCAACGTGATCTCCACATGAATATGTACTTGCAGACTAAATTTTATATTTTTTTGAATTTTTTTACTATATTTTAAGATAGGTAGAAAATCACTTGATCTGAAAATTCTGAACCATCCAAAAACAGTGATTTTCTACCTATCTAAAAAAACAAAATAAAAAATAGTAAAAAAATTCTAAAAAATAAAAAATTTAGCCCACAAGTATATTCTCATATGGAAATCATGTTGAACGGTTCGGATCGACCGTTAGAATTTTGAAAATGAAAATATTGATCCGTAGTACGGACCAATCCGTGCTATGCATAGTACCATAGACTCAGTCTTATAAAATAGTCAATTAAGTATATTATACACCACAATTATTCATATACACATCTTGAAACTATTATTGTTATTATTATTTTATAGTTTACATTTTTATGAAATTTGGTACTGAAAATCCTAAATTCATATATCTTTATAATATAGTAAACTTATCATATAAAAATTTAAATGGTGGGATGCTATATTTTCTTTCAAAAAAAAATATACATGTATTTAAAGATGTTTTTTTAATATATGTATTTGTACTATATAAAAACATTTATTTCTAATATATCTCATTAATATACATGTATTTAAAAAATCAGCGGTCGAACCAATTAACCCACTGGTCCAACCAGTGAACCGTTGATCCAAAATTTTACCGGGTCGATATCCGGTCCAATTCTAATAACATTAGAATAAGTAACTTATTATTCACTTATACTCCAACCAAACATGATAAGAGAAGTAGGAAAATTGGATTACCTCTGTGTCCTTTCTTAAGGCTCAAGCATACGGTTGGATTGAACAGTACTCAACATTGATCATATTCAACGCTTGTGAATTGAATAGAGCTGAGAATGAGTGAGCTATGAGCCTATGAAGTTGAAAGTTAGAATTTACATCCGCTGCTATAGATGTAATTCTACCATACTATGGCAAGTAATCTTCGTTATCATCATCATCATCAGTACTATAATATCACGCTAAAAAATTTAGGCTCCAAGCACCTATTCACCTAGACAAAATCTGAGCCGTTCATTCAATAGATCTCAGCCACTCATCAAAAGTATATCTCAATCTCAGCCATTAATCATTAATTTTGATTTTATATATCTATTTCATATTGTCAAACATGTAGAAGTCTAAATTTAATTCGAAACGTACTCTCCACATGAAAAATCACATGAAAATTGTTTCATTTAAACAAACTGCTGCCACCAGCACCACCTTTGCCCTTTTCGCTCTCGCCTCCGATTAGTGACACCGACCTCCCCGTGAATCTGCCTCCGCGTTCTGCTGCTCTCCTTCGTGCTAAGTCAAGGTTCATCTCTATCTCTCTCAAGTCTCAAGTACAATTGGTTTTCGTCATTTCCTGTTTATTATTTCAATTTTAATAGCTTATAGCCTCTGTTTTACAACAGAGAAAGGCAAAAATCAGGGTTGTATATCCCAATTTTTGTGGTTATTGTAGCATGTAGCAATATTTGTTGTAAGTGTTGTTTTGGGTTTAGTAATTTACTATTTTGTATCTGATTGTTCACTTTTTTTTATACTATTCTATAGACTTCGTTGCTTTGGTTGCTAAAAAATTGTTCGATTTCTGTTGTACTCGAATTTTGGGTTTAGGGTTTTAGAATTCACAATTTAGGGTATGGGATTATCAAATAATTTTTTTCATCCAGATGATTTTTTAGCTACGTTTAACATAAATTTAAGTTCCAATTAAAATACATGCTTTTGTGCCTTGTGTGTTATTGTCATTATCATTTTATTTGACTATTGGTTCTGCTTAATTTTTTTCAGAATGAAGTGAACTATTAGTTAGATAAAAGACGTCAGGGCCATTATCAAAGCATTAATAGAGAAGAAATGGATCACAATTCAGTCCACATAATACCAAATCTGGTGAGATAAATTCCATTTCCTTTTACACACAGTTGTACTTGCATGTTAAAAAATCAAAGAACTTACAGGGATGGCTTGCCAGGTAAACAAGCTACTTCACAAAACATCTAATAGGAAGTCTGAATGCGACCAACGAAGAGGTTTCTGAAACCAGCGAAGGAAGCCTGGATGAGACTCATTCTGGTATATGCCTTGTATCCATTATATAGAGATCTTAGATGCATGGTGCAAATTACATTACATATTGTACCATAGGTGCAAATTATTTGTAACATTTCTTACAATGCTGCAGTTCCAACTTTCTGAGGTCATTTGTAAAAACCATGAATGTTGGAGTCATGGAAACTTGCACTTGACTTTTGGATTAGGCTCAGTTCAGTTTCATAATTGTAAATCCGTACCAGAATAAGGATGAGCATATCCAGGGTAAAAAGAGAACTGTCCATATGCAATAATCGTGCTGTAACTGAGTACATACGTGTTATTCACAAATGATGCAAAGGTTTTTGGGTGTAATTTCCATGAGAGTTGTTGGGTTCATTATGCAAAAGAAGCCTATTCATAATTTAGCCCTCTTTGATATTTAACCCCTGGTTTCTCTTAAAGGTGATGTCAAATATCTCTGCCACTGGAAACCCTTTGATCTTCATTGAGTGTTGGGGCCATTTCCCGAATGAGAGTACACGATACGATTGTGGAGTTCAATATCCTCTTTATGACATAACCTCAAGTGACCTAACAAGATCTCTTTGGGAGGAGGGGGCCCACTAAAAGCTTTTCTTATCAGGGCTGTTTTTTGGTTGGTGCCAGTACCATGAGAGTTTTTTCTCCAAGTAGCCGCCACAAATTTTGGCTGTTTTTTGTTTTGGACTTTATGACTTTTTTTATTTGAGTCTCTCTTGTGTTTATGTGGGGTTATGAATCTGATATCGAGTTTATTTGTAGTTGTATGAAATCATAATTAATGAAAATTTATGTCTGTTTTTGACAGCTAGACCTAATTTTGGAGCAATAGAAATAAATTGGGATGCCTCTCCCCCGAGAGCTAAAATCGAACTGAGAGATGTGGATGGTAACTCAGTTAATGAAATAAGTTTCTTGTTGTCTTTGTTGCAAGCAAAGGAAGTTACGGGAACTAGAGAACATGCAAGTGGGTATCAACAGCACTGCACACTTGAGACAGATCTCTCATGTCTGCTTAGAAAAAAGTTAGCTCTAATCTTGTGGGCAGTTGTAGTAGGTATGTTTGTTTCATTTTATTTTATTTTTGTTATTTTAGGGTGTTATTATAACCACAGGAGAAATAAACAAACCTGCCATAAGTGTTGGAAATTATTTCGACTGAAATAATTTAACAATAAGCACAGTCAAGACTTTTTTAGTGTAAAAACTTAAAAGGCATATCTGATCAATATAAAAGTACAGCTTTATAGTTAGATAAACAGATCCATGCTGTACAATTTTTGTTGTGAAGGTTCTGTACAAAAAAAAAACAAAGAAAGGTACATCCAGTAAAAGAAGTATACTAAGGTTAGTTTGGCATTACTTTTGTGATCTTTTATTTGGCTGTTGAAATTATTTTCTCGTATAGTTTCTGTCTTTTGTAAAAAAATCTAGAAATCATTACCATATTCCTTGGTATTCCATGGTACATCCTTGTGATTCTTTTGTTTATTACTGGGATTTTAATTGGATTTGCATTTTGTAATCTCCAAACTGACATGGAAATTTTACATAAATTAATTCACTACGGGGGATTTTCCCTCTCTAAATATGGAGCATCTGTTGCTTTATTTTAGCTGATTACATGTCAGTTGATCTGAATCAAAAACAGGTTTCTGTAGTAAACTATAGAAATGTTAATTCATAACAGTATGGCATGATCATCCTAAATTTGTCATTGCAATTCTCTCTCAAATTACTGTAGTGCTTTTTGCGTAGGCTCGGTTAATAGAGAAAACTCCATCCATGAGTGACTTAAATAAAGTTGTATTTGGTCGGGTACTTCTTTCTCTCCCTTCGAGGCAGTTCTTTTTTGCTATTTTTTATTTTACCATTTTATTTGAACATGGATTTGCATAACCTAACTTCCAGTCTTGTAATTTATACCTTGCATATTGCATGTAAGAGCACCTGTCACGAGATGATCTATGCTTTATTTTTCAAATGAAGGTTCGTGTTGAACAACACTATTAGAAAAATTGTTCAATTATGGACATTTCAATAACCTTATTTTACTGTCATGCATGAAGTTCATTAAGGTTGTTTGTGACTTAGTTTTCAGATAATGCTACAATGTATGGTGTATGTCTCCATAGTTTGATATATGATATATCATTCCTCTGCCTTTTGTCATTGACAGCATTCAGTCGACTACTGGCTGTGGAGGGATTTGATTGCTTCAGAGTCTGAGAGACTATTGAAGCATGTTAGAAGAGTCTACTGGCAAGAGGAAGCTGACTTAATAAAGTGAAAAGAACGGTAGTTTTCTGTTTGTAATTTCTTTTATGTGTGTTTGTTCATACATTAAATAGAGGCACAACTATTTTTTTCAGTTAATTTTACAACGAAATATCAATGTTTTATAAGTTATGTTTTCTATTTATATTACTTCCAAATAATTTTCTGTGTTGGTTGATTTTTGTAATTTAGACACATCTTATGTCTTTAAAAATAAGAAAGTTTCGGAGCTAAGAAACCGAAGAAAGAAGAAAAGATAGTTTTCAAAAAAGAGAAAGTGAAGAGCTCATATAGGGAAACATAGAGAGTGCCTGGTAAATCAGAATTGGGTTATGAAATTTGTAAAAATCAGAATTGAGTAGATGATATGCTTGGAATTGTGAATTTTTACAAGGTCTAATTTGTAAAATTTGCTGCTATAAATATATTTGTATGGAAAATGATTTGCTGCTATCAATTGTGTGCAATGTGAAAATGATTTGCTGCTATCTATTGTGTACTTGTACCAGTTGGTACCATATGTGGACTGGTACAGTATGGTGTTTTAGTCTTTGTTTTAGTTTTCATTTGTACTGTATTCATTTGTTTTTTAATAATGTATTGTATTTATTTGTGAGGTTTTTCATTAATGAGGAGAGGGGGGTAGAAATGATAATTTATCCTCTACAGGGATATTTTTATTTTATTTTTGACAATTTTTTTTGTGAACATAATTAATTTTAGAACTTGTATTCAATTCAAACAAACAAGAGGAGTATAGCCGCAAGAGATGGCGGTGCATTTGCATGGGAGATCACTCTGATTTGAATTTTTTCTCTTTACAATTTGCATTTAAGTTTGTATCTAAGATTTCTTTTATTAACTTAATAATGATTTTCTAGGTTGAGATTTCTTCTGGGAGAGGGAATTTCATCTAAAATTGTTGACAAGGATGAAAGTCTCTGCAAAAGTAACATTTTGGTTTTTAGACATTTACCTATATACCCTCAAAGTAAATTATTTGGTTGAATGATTTTATCAAATATATTCTATGCTTTAATTTGATCCATCGAAGCTAAAGAAACTCGGTCCAAATTTTGTTTGTGCATGCAAGCACTTGTACTCTATGCATTGGAAAATGATATCTGCTTAATTATTACAATGCTCGTGCATAATATTATATTGGCTTATACAAAGACCCTTTGGTTATAATAGTGTAATACTATCAATTTTTGTTGCATCGTGCGGATACATAACTATTATTTTAGAAATGTGTAATTATTTGGCACATTTTTAGAATCAAATATTAAGGTTTTTGTTTACTCTTATTATTGACTAATATAGTTTTATTCAATCAATCCTTAAATTAATCACATTTCAAAAAATGATCCAAACAAACTTTCAATTTCCACGGCAACGCGTGGTCGGCACTTGACTAGTTTATCTAAAATTTTGTGTAAAAGGTCGTGAGTTCGAAACCCTGATAAAAAAAGTCCTTTACAAAAACTAAAATAAAATTTAGGCAAGAATAAGATTTAAAATTAAGCAATAAATAAATCAATTAGTCTTCCTCGATTGAGCTTCAAATTTGTTCCATTTTTTTAGCCTTTACCCCCAAAGAAAGAACTAATATTGGGCCTTTAGCGATATATTAACCTTTAAATTGGGCTTACAGGGAACCCAAAAGGACAAATGCATATACATTATAGCCCAAAGTATATAGTAGTTGATTGGATTTGTAGATGTGGGAATCTAATTTCATCTGTTTGCAAGATATATGGGTTTCATTTTTATCACATAAAGTATGAATTTAACTGTCTTGTTTCAGCTCACTGGTGTTATCAAATATCGAATCGAATAACCTAAAAATAAAAGAGATGATAGTAAAAGGCACTTATAATATTGCATATACTCTTATTCAATGTTTTGTTCGGGCACTACGGTTTATGCATATAGTTGAGTAATAGAATATTAACTAAGAAATATATTGATGATATATATGGAATTTGAAATCAGGTGTCAGGGACAGTTGCTCTTATAGAGTTATAGTGAAGCCTTTTTCTTACAAAAATTAGCAGACAAAACGCCAGTAATCTGTTTCGGTATTCGCTCTGTACCGACTCCGAAACAAACAGGGACTTTTCCAATTTCAGCACCTGATAGCAACATCACATTCATGATATAGAGAACGGAGTAGGTCCGATGCCCATCGGACCTACTTTTAGGTTCAACGAGCATGATGACCGTCCGATCTAATTCAAGATTTGTGTGCACGAAAATTGAAACAGACATGCACGAATTTTAAAGCGTTCCGCACGAATCTTAAAACAAATCGACGGTGATTAAACCCATCGAACCAGAGTAGGTCCGATGCCCATCGGACCTACTCTCAAGTGCATGATATAATATACATTGTTGATATAAAGAAAGACATTTTAAAAGCCATTTGTTGAAAAACTTCTACTGCTACATTTGTTGACAATAGCATTTCCATCTCCATTCACACAGAAACTAATAAAATCATAGAAAACTCAAATTCTAGCCATTGTTCAAGGTCAGACAGGGGGGCCCACCTCTTCCTTTTTTAGTAGACAAGGTAAGTGGTCAGGAGATTTCCCTTTGTTTGAAATCCTTCTCCTAGCATAATGATTACTCCCTGATAGTGGTGCAATTGAATGTGTCTCAAGCTAATGGCCTTACAATTTAATTATATATTTCAACCTATTGTTTTTCACTAGTCACACATCACTTGAATCATTTTTCATAAAAGACTAAAGAAAACTTGAGGCTCAGCTTACTTCTAGTACTAATAAAATAACTGTTGACCAACTTAACTTTAAAATTCTTTCCTTTTTGACTCCACTTACAAATTAGTACAGTATACATGCCTAATCTGCAGGGGTGGAATTTAAAAAAAAATTAGAAGGACTGAAATGTAAAATACATAATATGTGACAATAATACTTACACTCACGTCTCTACAAAATAAAAGTCTAATCACTAAGCTACATACAAACACTTAGCATTTTATGAGAGAAGGCTTAACCATATAAAAACTTTTAAAATAATAAATTTTAATTAAATTTCAATATGCATAATTTAAAATTTTAAAATTATAGGAGCGGCTAAGCACTCCTTGACTTACATTGAGATCTGTTAGTTAAGTGGAAACTATGGTGGAAACAATTTTCAAATATAATACAAATTTTTATAGAGAGTAGTCAGAGAATTAAATTTGCACATGGATAAAGAGGAGTAAGTTAATGTAATTGTAGAAGGGTTTAATTTCTTACAGGATCAAGGAGGGCTGAAATGCAAATATGAAATATGAGATGCACGTGCAAATAAATCAACAAATAGTGGAAGTGGCTATCAATATTTTTTTCTAGAGAGATGTGATGAGGGATAAGAAATGCAAGGCCAATTGGGGAAAGGTCATTTACAAGCCTACAAAAATGCCCATCTCTTTTGTTCTCTGTTCTTTGTCATACTTTGTATGCAAACCAAGAACAAATATTTTTTTTTTTGTGTATTGGGGAGACTTTGGTAATGTTTTCTATGACTTTGTGACAAAAGCAAAATGCCACCGTCCCATATTAGTAAAGCCTCTATTTTTGTCATTAGATATCAAATATATCCAATTTGCTAAGTTCTTTGATTATTAGGTAAGGAAAAATACAAATCTTAAACCCACTGTTATTATTTTCATAATATCAGAATACTTTGGAAATTGCTAATATGCTATGCATAGCATAGAGGGCTTCCGTGCGATGGCTCACCAATATTTGAGTTTTCAAAATTCTAATGGTCGATCCGAACTGTTCAACATAATCTCCATATAAATATGTACTTGCAAATCAAATTTTATATTTTTTAGAATTTGTTTACTATTTTTTTAGATAGGTAGAAAACCACTTGATCTGAAAATTCTGTACCGATCAGATCAAGTATTTTTCTACCTATCTAAAAAAATAGTAAAAAAAATTCTAAAAAATGTAAAATTTGGTTTGCAAATACATATTCATATGAAAATCATGTTGAACAGTTCGGATCGACTGTTAGAATTTTGAAAACTCAAATATTAAGCTGTAACACGGAGACTCTTGTGCTATGCATAGCACCGTAGCCAACTCCAAATACTGTAGTCTATGGAAGTTTTTAAATTAATAGCCAGGAAAGTTTTGGAAATAGCCAACACACAGGAAGAAAAATTGGTTTTAGTTGGAGTACTGTTTTCAGTGACCAAAAATGCTACCTTATTCTCTAAAAAGTAACCTAGGTCTACAACTTTTATCATCATTGCAATGCCACATGTGATACCACTATTTGGCATGGATTGTCAATTTCACATAGACTTGTCTTTTTCTTATAAAAGAAAAAGAATATCAATATAGATTTTTTTTATATAGAATCAAATTTAATATTTTTAACGAAACAAGCATTACAATTTGAATTCTACAAAAAAAATGACTCTACGGATCCTGCTTTCTTATAAAAGAAAAAATAATATCTTTCTTACGAAATATAGATTTTTTTTTAAATAGAATCAAAATTTAGTTTTTTTTTAACGAAACAAGCACCATCAATTTGAATTCTATAAAAAACGACTCTACCGCAGAATCGGTGGAGACACAAACACGTTTGCTCCACCGATCCGCTGAATTGGTGGAGCCGCGGATCGGTGGAGTCACAAATACGTTTGATCCACCGATCCGCTGAATCGGTGGAGCCATTTTATGACCCATCTATACAATCTGATCACGCAAAATCGATGGAGCAAACGTGCAAATTGGTAGAGTTATTTTATGTAAAAACTAAATCAATAGTGCTTGTTCCGTTGAAATATTTAAAATTGATTCTATTTAAAAAAAATCCGAAATATAACTCCCTAGAAAAAATATTTGTCAAAAAGTTCATTTTCTAACTAAAATGAGACCAGTCCACATAAACAACATGTGGAATTCAGGGTCTCTAGACAAAAATATTTATACTTATCAAAAGAACTACTAATACATGTCAAATAAATCTTAAAAAAAGCAACATCCGAAAACCAAACGGTACACCACATCCTAAATTTAGCATCTTCGGATGACAAGTGTTTTATAACAACTGATAAATAGAAAAAGAACTGAAAAACTCGTTGGTCACAATTCAAATCCAGTTAAAGATACATTACTTTAGATAAAATTATTTATGGATCCGATTACATTCTGAGTTACCACAACCATTTTCTACATTTTCAAAGTCCAAATCGTCAATCCAAACCGTTCAACATGATCTCCACAATAAAATGTGTTTGCAGATCAAATTTTATATTTTTTTGAATTTTTTACTATTTATTAAGATGTGTACAAAATTCAATGGTCTGAATTTGACTAGTTTTTGTAAAATACTTAATAAATAATATAATTTAACAAAAATTCAATGGTCTGATTTAGTAAATCTTAGTGACAAGTGCTTATACCTACTTTGAAAACACAAGTATAATTCAATAGAAAACATTATTCTATTTCTCAAAAATATTTAAACATGTGGACTAGCATTGTACAAGGTATTGCTTAATTTAATGTTCAATAGAAAATAACTATATATTCTTATTAGGAGAATGCATCTCTATTATTACTCTTAAATGTTATTTTTCCTTTTCAAACAAGGCCTCGTAAATGATAATATAAAATGCTAACACTTAATTAATTAGAAATGGATGTTTCACATTCCTCAATTTAGTGTCAGATATACAAATTTGTAACCCAGTATCGATCTCTGCACACCATTACTAAACTAGATTGATTTTCCATCAATGTACAAAATTAAACAATATATGAACAGCAGGTAATTAAGATGTGTAATATATATATATAGTTTGATCGGAGGGAAGAAAGCAGAGATTAGTTGGTGCGAAGCGTGCTGAAAAATTACAATTAAGTCTAAGAAAAGGATGGTTAATTGGTTATTATACATTTGTGCTTAGGTTGACTAAATCCACAATTCAAACTTGAAATCTTGCGTGGGCCCACCTTTTAGCCTTTTAATTGCTTTAGTTCATGACGGGAACCGATTCACAAGATCTCTATAATTAATTGATTATTAGGTATACATATTTTAGGTTTTGGATATAGTGCTTCTTTTCCTGCATGTGACTGGCCGAAATTTAGGTTTTGGATATAGTGCTTCTTTGCATTTCTGTACAATCATAAGACACAACTTAAGAATTCTAAATATTTACGGAATAAAGAAATGTTAAAAAATTAGTTAATTGTTTACAAAATAAGGAATGGGCTAAGGTGCTTTATACACATACTCTCTTGTGCTTTATCATCTTATCTCTATTTTCAAAGTTCAAACAGTCGATTCAAACCGCTCAACATGATCTCCATATTGAAATGTGCTTGGAGACCAAATTTTATATTTTTTTGGAGTTTATTTACTATTTTTTTAGAATTTTTTAAAATTATTGTTTTTTAGAAAATTTTGAACCATTAAAAAATAACAGTTTTCAATTATTCTAAAAAAATAGTAAAAAAACTCCAAAAATTGTAAAATTGGTCCAAGCACATTTCAATATGGATATCATGTTGAGCAGTTCAGATCGGCTACTTGAACCTTCACAACGGCACGAAATGGCGTAAAGCACGGAATGGCATGTGCGTTATAAAGTACCTTAGCCCATCTCACAAAGTAATTTTTTTGTTAGAGTAAATAATTTAAAGTTAATTTTTTATTATTATATACCAAAAAAAATAAAAACTGTTAAAAACAGTTAATTAAATATATACATATACAACAGTTAAAACAAAATAATATATACATTCTTAATCGTAGACGTCAAAATCATTTGTTATTGTCCGACACCGAGTTGTAAAGTGATCCTTGTGGACTTGTTGCAACTTGGATAACAGAGTGGAAGATCGTTCGTCGTTCTCAAAATCTTTGGTCTTTTTCTAATAAGATCCCCATCATCTTCTAATATTCGTAGCAATTCATAAAGTCTCAAACAGGATCCTTCGAACATAATTATTCATCCTATTGGCAAACTATTGAAATAGAGAAAAAGTGAAGAAAAGTGGAATTTGGAATTGACTTCAATTTCTCACTATTCCGATCGTGTTAGATTAATTGTAGAAGAGAGAAATAGTAGAAGAATGAAAGAGTATTGGTAAACAAGTCAAATTCATCTCTTAAAAAAAACTAATTCCTCTATTTCACATTTTTCATGGAATAGAGAATTAGCTCATACAGGAATAGAGGAGGGGCCAAAATATAAAAAGTAGAAATTTAATTCAGCGGAAATAAAACCTCTTTTCCATTCTATTCATCTATTTCACTCTTGCCGAATCAGCTAATTGGAAGGAAACCTCTAAATTAATTCTCCATGAATTTGGATTTGGATGTTGAATTGTCGATATAATTTAATCAATCCGTTGACAAAAATTCTATGAAAGTGTTGCACCGTGTGGGTCAGTATTAAATGGCTGGGGGTCGGATTTTGAAATTTGGATTTAAATTGCAAGATATTGCCATTATTTGCGGTCAAGGTGATAGCAACATGTCTGAAGAATTGTTACATGTGAGACCCAACTTGTTCACATGCTCTACCTTGGAAATTTTTTATTGGTAGTAATTAATAGAAAAGAAGAGAGACAAATAGTAAGAGTACAGTAATATTTATATTGATAGTAAGATCGGTAGGAATTCTACCGACCTTAACTTTTTTTTTTTAATCTGATGTATAGATGAAGAGAATTCTTATATTTGATTTCTAGTAAAATATGAATAGTTTTTCAAAAAATAGATAGAATGTTTTTATATATCTAAATTTTAAGGTACTTTATCTATTTTTGTAAAAAAAATATTACTAGAAAAAATTAAAAGGAAAAAAACAAACTGGTTTAGATCGGTAAAATTCCTACCGATCTAAACTTTTTTATTTTAAGATCGGTAGAATTGCTACCGATCTTACTACCAATATAAATATTACTGTACTCTTACTGCTTGTCTCTCTTCTTTTCTAACAATTACTACCGATAAAAAATTTCCCTCTACCTTCCCCTTTGTACTTGGAAACTCATATCACGTAAGGTAAAAGATTTTTTTTGTTTAGATCCGGACCATTCTATCAGAATCGACACAAATATTAAAGCAGTTATGTACATTTTACTTTGGATCAAATTGATCTGAATTCTAATTAAACAATCTGAATCTAAACATAAATTCAGTGCTAGTATTGTTAGTTAATTAAAAGATAACTCACAAAAAAAAATCCCAAGTACACCGTATTTATTAATTGGACTAACAATACTTCCACTAAATTAGATTTTATTTAATAATTAATATTGTTCTATTATGATTTGTTGATTTATTCCAATAATCTTGATGCATTCTGATTTCCATGTCAAGATTTCTTTACCATTCTGAATGTAAAAAACAAAAGTTGTTTAGATCATTGCTAGTAATTGTTTGGTTTAAACGAAATTTATGTTTATTTTATTTGATTAAATTGCGCTGATTTAACTAAATGTTAATAATTTAATTAAGTAATTACAACAATTTACAAAATATTTAACAATATAGAGAACCAACATTTAGTCCAGTGGCTAACATAAAATCACATGTGTAAAAGATTGTAAATTCAAAATTCAATTAAGAATTTCTTATATATATTTAAAGCTAAAAGAGTTGACCTTCATCTTTATCTAAAAAAAAAACATTTTGATGAGAATCTTCCTTATCTAATGATATTTTTAAATTTAAAATCCAACAATTCTGAATTGTTGGTGTCATTTTTTTCGTGAAAAACGTGTACACATGATCTTTGGAGTTTGTTTCCTACAAAATTAATAATTAAATAGATAGATTTTAGTGCGCTGCTTATTAACCGAAAATTTTATTAATAGAAAATAAAATAAAAAAATATCGACATTGAAGAACGTTTTCGCTGGAATTCAAGATGTAGCAAAAACGTGATGGTCCATAACGTCCAGGGCACTGTAGCTGGACGTTATAAACCATAACGTCCAGTTAATCTGATCGCTAATGATCTCTAATTAACAAAAAACACTGTAGCTGGACGTTATGGTCCATAACGTCCAGCTACAGTGGATTTTTTTTCAAAAAAATCGCAAACTGAAGCAAAAAAAAACACTGTAGCCGAACGTTATGGATCATAACGTACAGCTACAGTGTTTTTTGTTAATAAGAGATCATTAGCGATCAGATTAACTGGACGTTATCGATCATAACATCCAGCTACAGTGCTCTGGACGTTATGGACCATCACGTTTTTGCTACATCTCAAATTCCAGTGAAAACGTTCTTCAATGTCAATATTTTTTTATTTTATTTTCTATTAATAAAAATTTCGGGCTTATTAATTGCAACAATAATAAAAGTAATGCAGATATAAATATAAGAATTTGGAATTTATTCTGATAATGCAAATTTATTTATTTTTGAAAGAGACAGTGTGTATGTATTAAATTGGGCTAGGATTAGGAGCCTAGGACCTAAATTTTTTAATTGAAAAATTAATATCCAGTCACCGAATTTTGTCGCTTTTGCTCTCATATACATACTTAGGATTTTGCTAATATGCTACGCGTATATAAGGACCCTCCGTGCTACGGCTCACTTTTTGAGTTTTCAAAATCCTAACGGTCGATCCGAACCGTTCAACATGATCTCCATATGAATATGTACTTGCAAACCAAATTTTACATTTTTTAGAATTTTTTTACTATTTATTAAGCCACTTTGAAAAAACACTAATTTGCACACAACAGTAAACTTTTCTGGACCATTGGATCAGCGATTTTCAAAGTGGCTTAATAAATAGTAAAAAAATTCTAAAAAATGTAAAATTTGGTTTGCAAGTACATATTCATATGGAGATCATGTTGAACGGTTCGGATCGACCGTTAAGATTTTGAAAACTCAAAAAGTGAGCCGTAGCACGGAGGGGCCCTTATATATGCGTAGCACCGTAGCACTGTCCTACATACTTATATAGTTTACTAACATGTAAATATGAATATTACAAAACATAAATGACAGACGCTATACAAATAAAACATGGGGGAAACCGGAAGTAATCTAGAAGGAAAATAAAGATTTACAACTGTGCGTTGTAACTAGGGCTGTAAATGAGCCGAGTTTGAGCGAGTTACCTCCAACTCGTACTCAGCTCATTAAATAAATGAGCGAGTCAACTCGAACTTAGCTCGTTATCAACTCGAGTTGGCTCACAACTCGTTTAACCAGTTAATTATATACTACTAGTAAAAGAATTTATCACTATCCAACAGTTTTTCATACAGCAATAGTACATAAGCACCAACAATTTTTCATACAGCAACTTAGTACATAAGCACCAGCAATTTTTCATACAGCAGCTTAACAAAAATAATCTGTGAAATTTATTGTGACCAATGCTATGTAATCGAATTATAAATGAGCGAGTTGGGGTAAGCTCAAACTCAGCTAATTTATTAACGAGTCAGCCAACTCAAATTGGATCTGACTCGAGTTGTAAATGAGCGAGTTAAAGCAAGCTGTAAATGAGCTAGTTATAAGCGAGTTACGAGTTTGAGCAATTTTGCCCAGCTCTAGTTGTAACGAATGAAAAAGAAAAAAAGTTATTTGATTTGACAAATCCATGACGGATAATATGACAAAGTTAAAAAGAAAAAGAAAAAGATAAGAACTACTACCTAATGTATAGAGAGCGATGTATCGGTTTTGGTTTCTTCGATTGTGACCAGCACCATAACTATTTTTATTTGGTACTTTTTTTGTAATTTTGGACACTACAAAGTCTAAAAGTACTTTAATTTGTTTAGTTTAGAATGAAGTCTAGTTAAGCGTGCTAGAGTCAGCCTTAATCTCAAATGATTATTCTAATTTACCAACGCTTTTGTCTGTTTTGTCAAGCCTTTGCTTAAAGTCACAGGGAAAGGAAGACTCCAAATAGCAATTATCAAATTTTTATATTTCTCTTTCATAAGGACCTCACATTATTAATTGGAACTTTTCAAATGCACCCCTTAAAAATAAGAATTCCAAGTCTTTCCTCTTTACTATTCTAGTATGGAGTCCGGCTAGTATGACATCGGTGTCATATGACACTAACTCCCAAATTAATTGAATAGACTTTAAACGACTAATTCAAACTGTTTAAACTGGTTTACTTTATTAGTGCTGCATTTACATGCAACTGTTTTATATTTTCGAGTTATTTTAGTATCAAATCAAGCGGTAAAAAATGTTGACAAATGAATGTATTAAAATTAACTTAAAAAGTCACACATTTGACCGCTTGACTTGATACTAAATAAATTTGAAAAATTATAAATTTTGTATGTAAACGCACAACTAATGAAGTAGATCGGTTTGAACGGTTTGGATTCACTGTTTGAAGTCGATTTGATAGGTTTTGGAGTTTGTGTTATATAAGCTGAAATGACACTGATGTTATAGTAGCCAGACTCTCTAGTATGGTATCAATTTTTTTTCCCTCGTCATTAATTTAATTCGCCGTTATCTTTGTTAATTCATTATCAACTGAGAGAGCATGATAATTTAAAACCTTCTTTTTTTATGAAAAAAATTAAAGGTGGTTAACGGCATTTAAACCCAGCAATTATTCGTTTATTAGGAGCAATATCAATTTTGTGATAATTTTAAATAAACCCTTCCAAACTTGAAAAATCAGCTCTCACACACTAGAGTTTCGGCTGTTTAAACCCAGCTACAATTAACCCAACAAGGTACAGAGCAAAGCCTACGACATTAAAAGGGGACAAAAACAAAAGCTAAAAAGGTTTTGGTAATTACATACTGTCAAATTCTTTTTCGATATTATATACGAAATACTAATTATGGATTTTATTATTTTTAAAAATTAAAAAGTCAATTTTTCAGAAAAGAAAATGAGTGTTTTTTTTCTTCAAAAAATAGATGGAACTAGATCAATAGTACGGTTTCATCATGTGCATGTTTCTGAGACCCGCACCAATAATGTGGTTTCAGTGTTTTTTCTTACCTTAAACCCTATCCTGACCACAAATTTGCCTAAAGCTGCTGGAACCGCAACATTGTTACGGTTCCATCAGTTGTCCTTGATGAGCGCAATTCTATCTATTTTAAAAAAGAAACAAAAAAATCAATTTCTTTTCTAAAGAATTATTTTTAAAAAAATTTAAAAATAAAAAATCTTAATTATGTATTGTCTAATGTGACCTGAGGTCACAAACACAGGTCATGATAGATAGTCACAAGAGAGCAAGAACAAATTGTAAATTTGGTTCACCGACCAGCCACTGAAAATTTTGGCTTGGTGTGATGGATGACATCCATGATCTATTGATCCATGTACAAGTTGACTTTAGACACTGGAGTCTCAAGTGGTGGGTTCTCCCAAACAGGTCCTAGTTGACGCATGTGAGTTGCACGTGTTGATAGATGAGACAAGAACATAATTGGTGAAAGCTTTTTGAATTTGGGATTTCAATTTTGATTTCAGAAATTTGGGGGGTGACAATTGAAGCATGAGGAATGAATCATGACTCATCAATTTTTTTTTTTGAGTGTGGTCGGTGCTGGCAAACAGGCATATTTATTATTATAATGTTAGGTCCTTTTTGCATGTAAAACCTAATGTTAATTTCATGATGTTTAGGGCCTGTTCGGTACGTTACTGTGTCCATGGGAAAAAAAAATTCATTCTGATTGAATTTTTTTTTCTCCACGCGTACAGTAAAATTTAGTTCAATTCCTGTGCCCACGCCATTCCTCTCTTTGCGTCAAATAGGCCCTAAATTATATCTGCCATTTTTGGGTTAGGTTTAGTTTTTAATTATATCTTGAGTTCAGTTTTAGGGGAATTAATTTGAACAAATAATAGTGTATTGTTTAAAATATTGTAGTGTAATATATCATTATAAGCTCTTGAGTAAATAATTAATATGTGAATATTTTCAGTGCAGCTTTCTTTTTTGTGAAACTTACCTCCTAACTAGAATACAAAGATTACAATATTTTAGTTCAATTAAGTAGAATAGAGTTGAATTGAGTTCATTTATAATTGAATATTTTTGGTTGGCTGCTAAAAAAGAAGAATGGTTTGTCAAACAAAAAAGAAGAAGGAATGAGAACTCATTCATAGTGATTTACAAAAAACCCAATAACTAATTTACCATAATTAACACTCAACCCTAGTTAGGGTTTGGTTAATCTTCAGGAATATGGAATTTTAATATTTTATATATAAAAAAAAAACTAGAGAAATATTCTATAGAAATTGAAAAGGAGGAGAAGAAAATGATACTGCCGGAGTACCTCAATAACCACAATCGTTGCTTTTGACTTTTGCAAAATGAAGCATAATAGTGGTGCAAACGGGCCGGATATTATCCGACCATATCCGCATCCGTATCCAAATATCCGTGCGGATACGGATACGAATATGATTTTGAATTTTAATTATCCGTATTCGAATATTAGATAAATATCATATAGTTTACTATATATTATGAAAATATTTATGCATATATATATACGGATATCCGATATCCGATTCGTATTTGTATGTATTCGTCTAATATTCAATCCGTATCCGTATTCGAAAATTAAAAGCGGATACGGATATGGTTTTAACACTATCCGATCCGTATACGATCCGTTTGCACCCTATGAAGCGTCAAATTTCTTTGCTTTTCGCGTGATTTTATAATATTAGTTTAACCTCGTCAAATCTTGCCCAATCATTTTTTCTCCCATCTATCAGTTCATAGGATTCGCTGTCGTGTAAACTTTGCATTTCCTCCTTTTTAGGTTTATCAATAATAAATTTGGTTTTCTTAATAGAGATTAGTGTTGCATCATATATTTTTTCTAGTGCCTTTCTTTACCGTTCATTTTATGTTTCTTTATTTGTATTTTCTTTTATCGTTTTTCTTTGCATATCGTCAACTCTTTTTAATCACTTCATCTAGCGAGTTAAATTTTTACTTTGTAGATACTCAGGGGCGGAACTATAAAATTTTAAATAGGGGACTAAATTTTAAAATGCATAATGCATGATCATAATTTGTACTAAGCTACAAGCACACATGTGATAATTTATGAGAAAATTGAATTATATAAAAACTTAAAAAAATTAATTAAATTTCTATATACATGGTTATTTTTTTTTAAATTATGGGGTGACCAAGCACCTCCTAGGCTACACAGAGATCTGTCTATGCGCGGTTTCTCCATCAAACATGATTAACTTAATCCACTTTAATTTTGAAGTAAGCAATTTAATCTTTCATACCTTTACTCCGCAATCAAACATACACTTAGACACTAGACTAAAAACTGATTCTTCCGATTATATCTAAAAAGTTTATATTGGCACAATTATAAATATGTAAAACATCATATTGATTTGAAATACTAAAATATAAAAGTCATCCTGATTAAGATCAGAACCTTCATGAATTTCTAGCTTCCACATATCATAAATATGACGCATGGTGACTCTGAATGACATAACATGTTTGTCGTGTGATATATAAATTGTCATTTAATTAGTTTGAAAATAACACATTTATGCATATCTATTTTGACCTTTCTACCACAAGTGACACGATAAGGGTGCTGTGTCAAAACAACATAATTGAAAAGAAAAATGTCTTCAAGTTAAAATGGAATTTGTTCCTAATTTAATCATTACAAGAAATTTTTTATTAACATTTAAAAGAGAATCTAACCTACCATCAATTAAGGAAAGATCACAGCCAAAAGTATAAAATAAAAATAAAAATAAGACAAAAAGTTGGAATATACTACTTTCTAACTTCTCCATTTCGTATGCAATAATATCCCTTTCTTATTAGTTCGAAATGGGATTTTTTTTTAAAACCCTAATTAAAATAATTAATTTTAAATAAACAACATGATTACTCGGTTTTTTACAAAAATTATAAAAACCGAACTGCCAATTCGGTTTGGACGTTTTCTGTTTCTCTAAACCGAATTGCCAATTCGGTTTAGGCGTTTTTCACAGCATTTTCGCTACCACGCTACAAAAAATCCGAAAAGTGAGCAAACCGAATTGCCATTTCGGTTTAGGTTTTTTTTTTTTTTTTTTTTTTTATAGACACTAAGAAGACCAAAATAAAGAAATCTAACACTGAAAATTTGAATTTTTTGTTTAAATTATTTGATAGATTATGATATATATAATTAACATATTTATACTAAAATCCGCTAAATTACTTGAAATTATGTTGAATTACACTATATTAAGTTAAAATACTAAAATATAAAAGTTATCCTGATTAAGATCAGAACCTTCATGAATTTCTAGCTTCCACATATCATAAATATGATGCATGGTGACTCTGAATGACATAACATGTTTGTTGTGTGATATATAAATTGTCATTTAATTAGTTTGAAAATAACAAGAAATTTTTTATTAACGTTTAAAAGAGAATCTAACCTACCATCAATTAAGGAAAGATCACAGCCAAAAGTATAAAAATTAAAATAAAAATAAGACAAAAAGTTGGAATATACTACTTTCTACCTTCTCCATTTCGTATGCAATAATATCCCTTTCTTATTAGTTCGAAATGCTTACTTCTCATTTTCTGATTTAGTCCCTCAAAACACAAACCCTTTCTCTAAAGTCCTAGAAATTACATTTTTTTTTTTTTCACTTGTACACATATGACCCCCAAAATCCGACCAGACAAACTATCTCTTTTGCTTCGAAGCCCTTAAATTAAATACATTGTCGTTTCGTTCTCTCCATGACTCCTATTTCTTCCTCGTTTTTTGTTTCGGTTGACAGCTATTATTAGTGCATGTAAAATAGAACATCTGAAGGATACTAATATAAAAAAGCGCCAGCATTTAATAGGCTGTAATTGGACTGTACTATTATTACCAAAAAGCCCATTCGAATAGTTCCACGTTTCAACAGGACCACACGGTTCCCTAGGGTTTCTTTTGTCATTTGCACGATAACTCCAAATAGGCGCACCTATCTAACTGAACTTTCTCTCTGTTTTCGTAAAGGACTGGAGATTTCCTGCTATATATATATATATATTATCCATTTAACGATTTTAACAAAAATATTACCCACATCTCAGAAAAATATACTTTCTCAATTAAAAAAGGTTTACGGATTGTGTATTTTCACATTTTGCTTGAATATGATATAGTAGATTAAGTATATCTAAAATAACAATAGTGTAAATTGAATATTGCAATCATTAGCTTTAGAAATAGCAAATTCATTAATTTTATGATTTAATGCAATAAATAGATATGTCTATCTGAATTTATTAATAGGAAGAAATTTTGATGACACATCAAGTTCATAGCATGTCATTAATTAATGGCTTAATATCGATAATTTTGTTTTAATTTATACAAAATGTGTTACCAATTATTTATGAAAATTTGAAATACTTTTCACTAACCTTTTTTTATACATTCATAGATATAAAATAGGTTAAAAAAACATCATTTTCAACAAGATTAGGAAAGCAACATCTTTTAGGGCCTGTTCGGCGCAAGAAGGAGAATGGGCATAGACACAGGAATTGAACTAAATTTTACTGTGTGCGTGGGAAAAAAAAATTCAATCAGAGTGAATTTTTTTTTTCCCACGCGCGCCCGAACAGGCCCTTACAGTCTTCATTTTTAAAAACCCAGGCAATAAATCTTTGACCGAGTCTAAAATTTGAGCACATAAATAGTGAAAATTCGCTACAACCATATAAACTAACTAACAATGATTAAAGAAGACTTGTTCAGTTATTTTGTTAACGAACAGGATATATCCATTGTAACATAAATGGAGACGATTCCCCATCTACTCAACCATAATGGTTGAATTAATTAAATGAAAAACTAAAGGGAGATAGATCATAGATATATAGAGAAGGGAGAGGGTTTTTCTTTTCACGTCGGGATTTGAATAAATAAACGACCAAATCAACCCGTTACCCGTCCGTGGGTTTCTCTCTTTCTCGCTCTGGGCATCTCTGCTCCTATATTATTCTCTTTCTTCACTATTTTTCGTAATTTTTTTCTTCTTATCCATTTCCTAGTGGCAATCTCTTCATAGAAAAGCGTGAAATTTTCCCTTTAATAGGAGTTTTCTTCCACAGCGGAAAGATCCCAATTTGTACACCTATTCTTCGAGGAAGAAAGCACAGGTTCTTGTTCTCTCTCTCTCTCTCCCCAGATCTTCTCCAAAACTTTATTCCAGTCCTTTTTTTCCCAACTAATTTTCTCCCCTTTGTTTAATTAGCAGCGATTTTAGTTGTGGGTCACTGGTAGATTCTGATAAAAAAAAACAAAGAATCCAGTTTTTTTTTCCTGTTATTTTTGGTTCGAATAGAGGTGTTTTCCTTATTTATTTCAACCTGTCTACCTCAATTTGTGCGTTGATCCATCTGTTCTCTAAAGTGGCTGTTGCAATAACCTAATATTTTGCTTGTTCGACTTGTATTTAGGTACTTCTGCTATGGCGGGGAGGCTGATGGGGTGGCGACCGTGGCCCCCACAAACTGCGAAGAGATTTCAAGTTCGATTGGTGGTTAGGAGGGTTGAAAATGCAAAGTTGGCTGACAAATTAACAGTGGAGCTCAAGTGGAAGGGGCAAAAAGCGGCATTAAGGCCTCTTAGAAGGGCTTTTAAGAGAAATTGCACGAGAGAGGAGGAATTGAGAGAAGATGGAGGTATAGCTGAGTGGAACGAGGAGTTCTCTGGTACGGCGATGCTCGTACCAAATCGTGACCGGAGTGGATTCAATTCATGGGTGGTCTCTTTTGTTTTGTATAATGTGAGTTCTATCGCTCCTCCTTTCTTTGAATTCGTTTTTTTTTTGTGTTTCTTTACTTGGAAAATGACCCCAATTTTCTTGTAAATTGAAGTTTTAAGTTTGGATCATTTTATTTTTTTCGTCTAAGAATTATCTTTTTGTCTCTTTGTTGTCCTTTGGTGTTACATACTTTTCTAAAATAGTTTATGTGAAAGTTGAGAGTTTTTTTTTTACTATGGATAAGGTTAAATTAGTTACCTTTCCTGGAAACAATTCTACTAGATTTTATTAATTACTGGAAACATTTTCTTATTTATTGCTTTCCAAAATAACCCACTGAGATTCCTACTAAATAACACTTTGGTAATAGAGGGCATTATAATTGTTTGTCAAACTCTCAATAGAACAACTAATTCCAAGTTTTTCTTGAAATTAGCATCACAAGTCCAGGCTAAATTTATTTTCTTTTGGGAACAGATAAATTTCTCATAAAATTAAGAACTTTTGACCAGAGTGCATTTATAGAACCGATTTTCAGATTTCCCATGCATTTATATTCATACCAGATTCATTTTAACAACTTGTGAAATTAAATAAAATGAAAAAGAATTAAACATTAACACAGGTTGCAAAGATAACAAAAGATACAGTGGCAAAAGTAATACAATTTTGTCCTTGTCTGTCGTGACAGATTAAAATTTGGTTTTATTGGTTATAATCTTAACACACTTAAAATTTGATACGTATGTGATACATTGCATGCTATAATTGTTAAAATTAAAGTACATTGCACTAATATCCTTTTATTTTGCAATTTGTGTGAACTTGATGGCTTTTTTTGGCATGATTCATTTTTTGGTTATCAAATTTGTGCTTCTAGCATTGTTAAGTATTTGTTTCTGGATATTCTATATTAAATTACTACAATTTGTGCAATTTTAGGGACCTAGGAGCAAAGCTACAATACTTGGAATGACTACACTGAATCTGGCTGACTATCCAGCTGCATTCGTTGGAGACATTAATTTAATCCTCCCACTCGAGCTTCCCAATTCAGCTGTCGACTCACCTCCTGTACTATATGTATGTCTTGATATTTATCAATATCATGCAGTATTTGTTGTTAATTTGCTTGCAGTAAATCGATTTATTTATTGTTTTCTGCAAAGTCGTGTTATTATTCGATTGCAACTTTTAATATGAATTATACCATTAATTTGGAACCCTTCAGGCCCAGATACTTATCAAATGATCTGAAGTACATAATTAGAGTATAATAACCGCAAGTTACTGTCTTCTTGGTTTGCAACTAAATACATCTCAACATATTATTCATAGTAATCTTAATTGTCTTGCTGATTTTTTATTGCACTTAAGTTTCACTTTGCCATTAAATATGTGTTTATTGTTGAGATAATCTGGCATCTTACTACAGATTTCTTTGGGTCTACATGAACCGGGACCTACTCAAGCTTCTCCAGAAAGAGCACTGAGGCCTTCAACCCCAGTTCCTTTATCTCCTTCAAGTGGTGACTACCCCCCAGTAGAGAAAGACGAGACCTCAGTTCTCAAAGCAGGTTTGCGAAAGATGAAGGTTCTCCAAAAACTTGTTCCAAATCACAAGTCAAAGAAAACACGCAATGATGAATCATCGAGTGAAGCTGGCCGGTTCTCGCCACAGCAGATTGTTAGTGACACTGAGGCTGTTCTTGCAAGCCCACTTCCACCCCTGCCTCTCTCCCCTGAAAAAGATGCCTCGTCAGGCCTCAAAGCTAGCCTACGCAAGGTAAAAATCTTGCGGGGACTCATGTCGATCAAACCAAAGACAAGTGTCCGTGCCGATGAAGGAAGTGACGGCAAGTATCCAGGTGACACCGATTCTGTAGAGATTGACATCGGTAGTGAGGCATCAGAGGGAGATGTTGGTGATGCGACAGTGCGCAAATCGTTCAGTTATGGTTCACTAACATTAGCTAACTTCATGAGGAATGACGAGGGCAAGTCAGATGATTGGGTCTTTTATAATGAGAGAAGGTCTGATGTGGATTTCTATCCGAAGGGGGGCGAGGTGTCCACGTCAGCAGCACAGGAGGAGAAGGTGGTGTTCTCGTCAAAGAGAAGCTTGCTTCCGTGGAGAAAGAGGAAGCTGAGTTATAGATCTCTCAAGGCAAAGGGGGAACCACTTTTGAAGAAGGCATTTGCTGAGGAGGGCGGGGACGATATTGACTTTGACCGCCGCCGCTTGACATCATCTGACGAGTCGCTTTCTGCTATGGTATTGATCGTTGCTTTATTTTTTTTTTTGTCAATTTTGTTTTTGAATTTGTGCCATAGATTGTTGAAAATCATATTTCGTAAAACAAGAGTTAACTGACACTGAGTCATTACTATGTATTGTACCAAACTGGTACTGTACCTGACCTTCAATTTTGTGCTCTTGAACATGCAGGGACTGAAGGACATGGAAGCTTCTGGAACTGGTACGCCAGCTGAGGATCCATTTGGTGACGACCACTTTGTAGTTGGCAGCTGGGAATCCAAAGAAATTACTTCACGTGATGGGCATATGAAACTCTCAACTGATGTCTTCTTTGCCTCGATTGACCAGCGCAATGAGCGCGCTGCAGGCGAAAGTGCATGTGCCGTGCTGGTTGCGGCTGTCGCTGACTGGTTCCAGTTCAACCAACACATCATGCCGGTGCGGTCCCAGCTTGACAGCCTCATCCGTGAGGGCTCACTCCAGTGGCGCACCATGTGTGCTGATAAGTCATACCTTGACCGCTTCCCTGATGGTCACTTTGACCTTGACACGGTTCTCGAGGCAAAGGTGCGGCCTCTGTCAGTTGTACCTGATAAATCCTTTGTTGGGTTCTTCCACCCAGAAGGTGACATGGAAAATGAGAGTGGGTTTGAGTTCTTGCACGGTTCAATGTCTTTTGATGGGATTTGGGATGAGATAATGAAATCCGCAGAGGAGTGTGAATCAGACCGACCGATGGTGTACATTGTTAGTTGGAACGACCACTTCTTTGTTTTGAAAGTTGAGAGGGATGCGTACTACATAGTGGACACTCTTGGTGAGAGGCTGTACGAGGGGTGCAACCAGGCATACATTCTAAAATTTGATGAGAACACGATAATTTATCAGGTTTCAGTTGAAGAGAAGGCAACTGCTGAGGGAGATGCTGTGATACAACAGGAAACACCGAGTGGGATGTGCCAGAGTGAAATAGCTTGCAAGGGAAAGGAGGCGTGTAAGGAGTATATAAAGAGCTTCCTGGCTGCAATCCCCATTCGCGAGCTTCAAGAGGACATAAAGAAAGGTCGGATTGGGTCTGGGTCAGCAACACTGCATCAGAGACTCCAGATCGAGTTCCATTACACTGAACCATCTGACGAGTCGGGCATGGGTCCCACTGGTGGGCCGTTTCCGGAGGTTTCCTGGCCTCCAGTTGAGACGAGCGAGATAGCTGGGTTTTCAGCGTGGACAGTTGAGTTAAGTGCGGCTCCAGCAGTTACCGTTGCATAGAGAACGTCGAGTTTCTTGGTTTCTTGAGGCTATATATGACTGTTGGAAGAGTTTTTGAAGTTGCTTTTTTTGTGGAACTGATATGAAGTGGCTAACTATAAAGAGTCTGTGGTTTTGGGTTTTAGTTTTTAGTTTTTGTTGCTGTATAGAAGGGATAATGGATGTTGTAGACGTCTAGTAACTCTGTGTGCTGGGTAGTGTAAAGAAATTCCTGGCCTAGATAATTGTGAACAGTATGATATTTAACTTTAAATGCTATGAAGAATTCCTATAATTAATGTGTATATTATGCAGTTATCAAGTTTAATATGAACTCATCGGTTGCTTCAACTCCAAGTGCTATTTATTATCACCTAGTGATATTGTACCACCCATCCAGTATCAACATATATCAACACAAAACATAGAAGCAACCTACATAGGTATTACAGCCTAATACCTGTCTAAGCAATTATAAAAGGCAACAACCAGCATAACCAAATTCAACTAAAAAAAAAAAAAAAAAACTGAATTTATGCACTAAAGACCCTAAACTTCTAAAAATAGCACACCACTAGTACCAGCATCAAGAACTACTGGTTTTGCTCCCTATCCTGCTGTCTTCATCAATAGAACCCGTCTTTCTCCCAGGCATAAGGATTGTAGCCTCCTCCTCCACTATAGTGATGTAAAGGAAACATACAATTTAAGTTAGACAAAGTCCATAATATTACACCCCTAATAATTTCCACTACATTTGAGTTTTTCATTGGTATATACCTCTCTAATTCTCACAAATCCTGTAGTGATACTCCCTCAAAAACAAATCCATTAAATTGTGCTAACCACTGCCATATAGAATTAGCCAGAGGACACTGAACAAATAAATGGTTTACTGATTCAAGATCTGAACAAAACACACAATTAGCATCACCTGTCCATCCTCTTTTTTCTCAAGTTGTCCCTAGTCAGTATTCTATTCTGCCTAGCAATTCACATAAAAATCCTAACTTTTAAAGGAAATCTAGCTAGCCATATAGTCTTAAAATCAACACTAGGTATCCCCCCATTTCCAACCATGTGTATAATGAATGTACAAATTTTTTGCCAGTGGTAGACCACCTCCAACTAATCTGATCATTATCAACGTCGTCTTTAATGGTTGATTTTTGTATTCTTCAATTCTTGGTCTGATATTAAAAAAAAAAAAAAAACCATCCTATTCCCAAATACCATATCGAATTCAATGGTTGAATTTACATGTGAACGAACAACACGTATTTGATATGAAACTTATGCACTATTGAAAAACAACTGTTTTCAAACCAGCTTAATATATAGTAAAAAAAATTCTAAAAAATGTAAAATTTGGTCTCCAAACACATTTTAATATAGATTGAATATCTAACGGTTTGGATCGACTGTTTGGACATTGAAAATCGGAGAACCGAACTGTTTGTTCCTGAGTTCAGGAACAAACGTTTGTATATTAACCACTCTCTCTCTCTCTCTCTCTCTCTCTCTATATATATATATATAGGAAATTGCTAATATGCTATGCATACATAGAGGGCCTCCGTGCTATGGCTCAACATTTGAGTTTTCAAAATCCTAACGGTCGATCCGAACCGTTCAACATGATCTCCATATGAATATGTACTTGCAAATCAAATTTTACATTTTTTAAAATTTTTTTACTATTTTTTAGATTATCACTTGATCTGAAAATTATGTACCATTTAGATTAAGTGTTTTTCTACCTATCTAAAAAAATAGTAAAAAATTTCTAAAAAATGTAAAATTTGGTTTGCAAGTACATATTCATATGAAGATCATGTTGAACGGTTCGGATCGACCGTTCCAATTTTGAAAACTCAAATATTGAGCCGTAGCACGGAGGCCCTCTATGCTATGCATAGCACCGTAGCCAACTCCTATATATATATATATATATAGTGGCTAATATCAAAACGTTTGTTCCTAGCCTCTCGGTGCTACCAAGTGGTTTTCCGATTTCTAAAGTTCAAACAGTCGTTACAAACCGTTAGATGTTCAATCTATATTAAAATGTGCTTGGAAACCAAAATTTACATTTTTTGGAATATCTTTACTATTTATTAAGATGGTTTGAAAATCGCTGTTTTGAAGTATTTTTCAGCACCATTGAAAACAACGATTTTCAAACCATCTTAATAAATAGTAAATTTTTTTGAAAAAATGTAAAATTTGATCTCCAAGCACATGTTAATATAATATAGATTGAACATCTAACGGTTTGGATTGACTGTTTGAACTTTGGAAATCGAAAAACCACTTGGTAGCACCGAGAGGCTAGGAACAAACGTTTGATATTAGCCACTATATATATATATATATATATATATACACACACACAGAGGAGAGATCTAGTTACCACAATTTTGAGTTATAACAAAATTACCACAACCATTTTCTACATTTTCAAATTCCAAATCGTCGATCCAAACCGTTCAACATGATCTCCACAATGAAATGCGCTTCCAGATCAAATTTTACATTTTTTTGAATTTTTTTTACTATTTATTAAGATGGATACAAAATTCAAGGGTCTGAATTTGACTAGTTTTTGTAAAATACTTAATAAATAGTAAAAAAATTCAAAAAATGTAAAATTTAATCTGGAATCTATAATAAATTTTATTATGGAGATCATGTTGAACGGTTTGAATTGACGATTTGGAATTTGAAAATAGTTGTGGTAAGTTTAATGTAGATTTTGATAACTAGATCCCTCGTATATCTATATGACCGACCCATGCGCCTGCGCCTGGGAAACCTGTACTGGTAACCGCTAAAACCCTAGCGACAACGCCAAAACCCTTGGCGGCAACCGCTCTTCCCACTCTTGCAAGCAAGTATTAATTTTGATGCGTTTGCTCTTTTAATAATCGCTAAGTTTCAACTTCTTAGGTAAGTTTTAATAATCGCTAAGTTTCATATAATTCTTGGTGGTGCTTGCAAATTTTGTTAAGCCAAATTAATTTATCGTCCAGCAACGACAGATTGAAAGGTTTTGTTTGTTTAGTTTATCTTTGTCCAGAATCTCTTGTCTTGCCATATAATTATTCTTTTGAACGAATTATATTCGGTAAAATGCTAAGTACCATTTTGTCTTCAATGGTTGATTTTTGTATATCCTTATTTTGGTCTAATATGAAAGAAACCCAACCTATGCATGCCTAAGTGCCGTATTGTCTTCAATGGTTAATTTTACACGTGAACAACTTGTATTTGATGAAAATCATTGATAAAGTGGATTTATGCTTTGTGTGTGTGTTTGTTCAGGCATTTTGTCTATACAAAACTCATGTGTGATCAAATTCTCAGGTGAAGGATTAATTGTTGTTTAGATGACCTCAACAAACATGGAAAGCTCATCTCTTTTGAGAATGAAGAGTGCTTCACATGACTATCAATTTGAGGTTAATTACACCAAGTCGAAGGATCTTCCAATTGGTGAATACATTGCTTCTTCTACCTTTAATTTTGAAGGCTATGAGTGGGCTATCCATTACTACCCTCGGTATAAGGGTAAATATAACCAATTTCTGTCTCTCAAGCTTCTAAGCAAAGCCATAAATGTTTGTGCAGAGTTTTCCTTTAACCTACTTGATGAAAATGAAACATCTATTATGAGTTCACCGTTGCCGACTTTGTCCTGCACCTTTATTGGTGATGGCAAGGGATATGGTAGTATCTTTCATGTAAATGAATTTATGGATATGTATAGCATTTTTATAATATCTTGCAAAATTAGAGTCTTAAGTGGGCCAAGAAATGTAGTCAATATGATTTCAGGTGGGTTGCATGAGCATATGGAGAAATTGTTAAACATGAGTGATAAATTTGATGTGACTTTTGAAGTGGAAGGAAAGAAAATTTCTGCTCATAGATTGATAGTGGCTGCTAGATCGCCTGTGTTTGAGGCAGAACTCTTTGGTTCCATGGCAGAAGTTAATATGAAATGCATCAGGATTGAAGATATGAAAGCTGATGTCTTCATGGCAATGCTTAGATTCATGTACACGGATCAGATTTCTAGTGGAAAAACACTGTCTATTGAGTTGGTTCAGGATTTGTTTGTAGCTGCAGATCGTTATGCTGTAGAGAAACTGAAGGAAATGTGCAAACAAATATTGTGCAATAATTTATCTGTGGGAACGGTTTCAACCACTCTGCTTCTGGCCGACCAGCACAGTTGTATCTGGCTTAAAGAGATGTGTCTTCGGTTTGCTTCCAAGCCAGAGAACTTCATGCAGCTTGCACTCACTGACGAATACCATCACATGATTCAAGCTTGCCCCTCCCTCCTGGTCGAGTTGCGGGAGAAGTTTAATGACTTGTCAGGTGTAGGAAATAAGAAGCAAAGAATTGTGTAGTTTTATCTTTCTGAGTAGATGGATTGATTGTTGTAGATGCGCGCTGTCATTGGTTATAGAGTATTTTTAATTTTGTTGACTAGTATTTTGTAGTGAACCAAAGCTATCTTGTTCTTTTGGTATATTAATTGGGCTCTTAACTGTGTGGCTTTTGTAAATGAAGTTGCTGCTGGTTGAAGAAATGATATGTTATTCAGTGATAAAGATTGTTTAATGTTAGAATATATATGCAATTGTTTTATCAAGAAGGCCTTTTCTAGTCTAGTATCATTTTATGACCAAGCTTCCAATATGGATGTGTTTTGATTTCAAGCTTTTCTTCTTCTCTCTGTTTTTTTTTTTTTTTGAAGTATGATTTCAAACTTTTCATTTCATTGAGAGTTTGGTGTTTTGCTGGTGAAGGTTTAATGAATTTGACGAGCTTGTTTGTTGGTTATCAAGCTTTGATTGGAAATATAATGTTTATCCGAAAGCGAATTCTTGATAAAAGATGTTTTTCATCGCAGTTGAGTGGATTTCTGAATTTCGTCAAAAAATAATTGAGATTAACCTTCCTTAGAACTTTGAACAGTATCTTCTTGGTTAAGAATTGAGATTAACAAAGGTTCTAAATAGCGATTATCGCGTCATCGCCTTTAAAGTTTGAAAAGGCTATAGCTGCGTTATAGCTGGCTATTTAGAATTCAGATATAAAGAAAGCGGTTAATAGCGTTATAGTTTTTAAGATCTGAAAAAACTATTGTGCAGCTATATACAGCTAACTATTTAAAATCCTTCTCGATCTCCCTAACAACAAATGTTAAGTCGGTCTCCTTCCCTCCTTAAGAATCACACCTGACACCTCTTTACTGTTCGGGGGAAGACGCTCTCTTCATTGACATTCTATTTATTCATTTTTCTCGAGTGTTATGAGACTCTTTCTCGTTGCAGCACTGACCGGAAGCGGAGAATCTCGACTGGATTTCATCAGGCTCAACTCGCATCGTCAAATCGCTCGAGAAAGATAGGATTTTAGTTTGCAGTTATGTAATGGATAACTTTTAATTATGTATGTTATAACTTTTTAATTTTTATAAAAGGATTTCAAGTGACTTTGTTCAACTTTTTAATTGTTTAAATAAATACAAATTAAATAGTTCACAACATATTATTAAATGCAGTAATATTAAATATTAAATAAAGTAGCAGACAAATTAAAGTAGTTCAAATAAAAGCAATTCACAACATACAAATTGTTCAACTATTTAATTTAAAAAAAAGACATCAACAATGACGCTCTTGTTTACTAGAAGAAGTTTCTTGTATGCTTGAAGATGCTTCTCTGATAACTCTAAAATTTTCTTGGTAAATTTTTCGTTTGTAGCGAGCTTAAAGATTTGGATTACCGAAATATTAATCTGGACGAAAAATTTTGTATCGTCCGGAGGAAAGGATAATCAATCCCGTTTTTCTTATATTTCGATTTTTCAGCAAAACGATTCCCTTTCACGATATTTTTGTTTTTTATTTTCGATTAATAAAAAAATCGGCTGACATACTACCTATAAAGAGTCATTGCCAGCGGTGGGGGTTTTTTTTTTTTCCAAATTTTTTGGAGACTCAGGGAAAGCCGACATTTTTATTAATATCCAAAGTTAATTACAAATTAATTAATTTACTCATGATTCCCTACTTTTTCCAAAAATGTCCAAACCGGCCATAAAATGGCCGGTTTCCTCTTCTTCTTTTTTTCTTTTTTTTAGAGACACTATGAAAAGCAAGATAATGAAATCTAACACTGAAAATTCGAATTTTTTGTTTAAATTATTTGTTAGATTACTTCTTTTGATTTATAATTAGCATATTTATACTAAAATACACTAGATTACTTGAAATTATGTTGAATTACACTATATTACATTAAATTACGCTAAATTATGTTAAATTACGCTAAAATACGGTAAATTCCGGTAAATTACTGTGTGTCTTCATAGTGATGTATAATTAGAAACTATTTTTTGTTTCTCTTTTATCTTCATAGTGATTTATAATTAGAAATTTTTTTTTTAAGAGACACTATGAAGAGCAAGATAATAAAATCTAACACTGAAAATTTGAATTTTTTGTTTAATTATTTGTTAGATTATTTCTTTTGATGTATAATTAGCATATTTATACTAAAATACGCTAAATTACTTGAAATTATGTTGAATTACACTATATTACGTTAAATTACGCTAAATTACATTACATTACGCTAAATTACATATGAATAGGGACGATATCTTCCCTGGAAAGGCGAAAAACGACGATGAAACTTCAAACAGCCATAAAACGGCGCTCGAGTGTCCGATTTCAGCAAATGACCGCTTTTCAGAAAGCTTGCTAAAATACACATGCACTAGTAATGGCGATGCCAGATTTCAAAATTCAGAATTGCCAAAAAACTAAGGAAAGAGTCTCAAAACTTGAGTTAAAGTTTACGATTAAGATTTTCATTTCTATTATTCAATCTAAGTAGCTCAGTAAATTAGTTACATAATGAACTTGTAGAATACCAATTTTTACTATTTTCGGAAGTTTTTTACTATTTTTTATGATTCATGAAAGATGGCACAAAATCGGTCTACTTTACCGTAATTTTGCGTAGTTTAGCGTAATTTACCGTATTTCAGCATAATTAGCGAGTTATTATAATTTAGCGTAATTTAACGTAATTTAGTGTAATTCAATATAATTTATTGTATAGTGTAATTCAACATAATTTCAAGTAATCTAGTGTATAAATATGCTAATTATAAATCAAAAGAAGTAATCTAACAAATAATTTAAACAAAAAATTCAAATTTTCAGTGTTAGATTTCATTATCTTGCTCTTCATAGTGTCTCTAAAAAAAAAAAAAAAGAGAAAATCGGCCATTAATCAGCCATAAAATGGCCGATTTCTGGAAGAGAGAAAACCGGTCATAAAATAGCCGGTTTAGACATTTTTGGAAAAAAATCGGGAATCATGAGTAAATTAATTAATTTGTAATTAACTTTGGATATTAATAAAAATGTCGGGAGGGAAAGTCTGGAATTTAATTTTCTTTTTTTTGGTGTGACTGAGGACAGGTTTGGAATTTCATTTTTTTTTGTGAGGATACGAATAAAAATTTAGGGGTAGATATACGTCTGCGCCTGCGAATTAGAAAACCTCTATATGTAAGTATGTAACCGCCAAAACCCTAGTCGACAATCGCTCTTCCCACTCTTGCAAGTAAGTCTTTTGATGCGTTTGTTGCCCTTTAAATAATCCATAATTTTTCAACTTCTCTGCTATCGTCATAAATCTGGGTGGTGGTCCTTGCAAATTTTGGTAAACCAAATTTGTCGTCCAGCCTCGACCGATTGAAAGGTTTTGTTAGTTTAGTTTTTTTTTTTTTTCCAGAATCCCTTGTCTTTCCATCGGTGTTCTTTGAGTACATTATATTGTTGTGCTTGTGAAGGGATAATATTCGGTAAAATGCTCAAGTACCGTTTTGTTGTATATCCTATTTTTGATCTAATATAAAAGAAACCCGACCTATGCCCAAGTACAACTCGTGTGTGTGTGTGTGTGTGTTCAGGCCTTTTGCTTATACAAAACTCATGTGTGATCAAATTCTCAGGTAAAGGATTTCCATTTAGATGGCCTCAACAAACATGGGAAGCTCATCTCTTGTGAGAATGAAGAGTGCTTGTGCTTCACATGACTACCAATTTGAGGTTAATTACAACAAGTCGAAGGATCTTCCAATTGGTGAATACATTACTTCTCCTACCTTTGATTTTGAAGGCTATGAGTGGGTTATTTATTACTACCCGCAGTATAAGAGTAACAATGACACATTTTTCTCTCTCAAGCTTCTAAGCAAAGCCATAGGTTTTTCTGCAAAGGTTTCCTTTAATCTACTCGATAAATATGATTCATCTTTTGTAAGTTCGTCGTTGCTGACTTCGTCCTACACCTTTAGTGGTGATGACAATGAATGTGGTAAAATGATTCGTAGAGATTATTTCGTGAATATAGTTGACTTTTTTATTATATCTTGCAAAATTAGAGTCTCAAGTGGGGCAAGAAATGTAGTCAATATGAGTTCAGGTGGGTTGCATGAGCATATGGAGAAATTGTTAAACATGAGCGATAAATTTGATGTGACTTTTGAAGTGGAAGGAAAGAAAATTTCTGCTCATAGATTGATAGTGGCTGCTAGATCGCCCGTTTTTGAGGCAGAAGTTTTTGGTTCCATGGCAGAAGTTGATATGAAATGTATCAGGATTGAAGATATGAAAGCTGATGTCTTCATGGCAATGCTTAGATTCATGTACACTGATCAGATTTCTATTGGCGGGTCCAGTGATCTCAGTAAGCTATCTTTTGAGTTGGTTCAGGATTTGTTTGTAGCTGCAGATCGTTATGCTTTAGAGAAACTGAAGAAAATCTGTGAAGAGATATTGTGCAATAATTTATCCGTCAGAACGGTTTCAACCACTCTGGTTTTGGCCGACCGGCACAGTTGTCCCTGGCTTAAAGAGATGTGTCTTGGGTTTGCTTCCAAACCAGAGAACTTGATGCAGCTTGCAATCACTGAAGAATACCATCACATGATTCAAGCTTCCCCCTCGCTCCTGGTCGAGTTGCGGGAGAAGTGTAATGACTTGTCAGGTAGAGGAAATAAGAAGCAAAATTTTTTTTATCTTTCTGAGTAGATGGATAGATTGTTGTAGATGTGGTCATTGGTTACAGAGTATCTTTTATTTTGTTGAGTAGTCTTTTGTAGTGACCCAGACCTATCTAGTTATTTTGGTTTATTAATTGGGCTTTAACTGTGTGGCTTTTGGAAATGAAGTTGCTGGTTGTAGAGCTGATATGTTATCCAGTGGTAAACATTTCTTACATGCATTTTAGAATATATGCAACTGTTTTAACAAAAAGAACCATATTTCCTTACTCAATTAAAATATACAATGAATTTTGTAGTTTCCTGAGTAGATGGATAGATTATTGTTGATGCTATCATTGCTATCATTGGATAGATTGTTGTTGATGCCATCATTGGTCTTTTGGTATATTGGGCTCTAGCTATGTGGCTTTTGTATATGGAGTTAATCGGTTGCAAAATGATATGTTATTCAGAGGTAAAAGTTGCTTGTATTAACATGCTTTTCTTTTCTTTTGTTTTCTACCTTTTTTAAACTATGATTTCAAGCTGTTCATTTCACATGGTGTTTGGTTTTTTGTTGATCAAGGTTTTATGAATTTGACGAGCTTGTTTGCTGGTTATCAAGCTTTGACAAGAAATACGATGTTTATCAGAAAATGAATTCTTTATTTTCTTATCACAATATCTGATCACAAGATCGATGATCAGGTATTCCTCGTGAACTCTATTCGTGATGTTATCACTGATATTCGAGTAAACAAGCATGATATGATGTAATTTGGAGGATTATAACTAACTTTTCTTTGGATGAAACATACACATGCATCATATAAAAATGCCACATTCCCATGGATATTGATAATATGGCGAACAAGTGCTCCAGCGATTATAACTCTTCCTTTTTCCACACATGGACTGATGGACATAGCAAAGTAGAATGATGTTTTATGCAGAGAATAAATTTAACAAAGAGTTGCCAAATACCCAATATCATGCGGACTTGTGTTTATCTTGATAACAATTAGAGTTTTCTCTGATAAAGAATTATTATTAAGTTTATTCCAGCTGTTTTGCCCTTTTATTTCTACTGTTACATTTTTATGTCAGGTTAGTTGATAAAATCAAGTGCAGAACCTGATGATGTCTCCACTTATCCAAAAAGATGGAAAAATAAATAAATGAGGTAATGCTGAGGATCCATACTCCTGTATTCTGGCAATTGAAAGAAATATAGTTTACTACCAAAACAGTCTTGTGCATGACAACATTTCACCACTCAAAAACCTCAAAAGAAAAAACCACAACTATTTTTGAACTTGCAAACCAAATTACTTGAAATAGCCAAGTGCGTAACTCCCCAACCCTTGAACAATAATTGATTTTGTAAAGCTGAAAATCAATACAATAATTGATTTTGTTCATAAACCCTAAAAAATCAGGAAATTTTCACATAGTTTAATTATCTCCTTCGTTTCATGCTACTATTTAACAACGGACAAATCTAGACAACCTCAATTTTTCATAGAACGATCCAGCATTTCTTCCTCTATTTCAGTATCCACATCCAAACGACAATATTTTACACCATCATCAGATTCCGTGACATCTGGTATGGATCCTGGATCTGATTCTACGATACCCGATAATGGAATCCGATCCGAGGTTGATATAAGAGGTATATCAGGACGGGTAATGCTAAATGACTGCTCCTGGACTAATTTCTGTGCAGCATTTCCATTGTCTTGTACCAAGTCCGTAACCCTAACCTGCTTATAGTTAAATTGTTTAGTATATTTCCACTCATCGTGTCCTAAATTAGCAGTATCAAAACAAGCATACCTGTAAAGGTTTCATAACATCCAAATCTTGGTCTTTGGCATTGTTGAGTACCTCTTGTGCTTGTAGCTCCATGGAATCTCTTACAAGTTTACTCAAGAAATTAACATCATCTGACATCACTCCCAGGTCCTTTAGAAGCATGGAGCCTAACTGTAGGCTAGTCTATACATGAAAATTAATAGAATAATAAAATATTATAATACTTTTCACATCATAACTTTCTTGTGTTGTTTTGCGTTCCAAAGATTTTGAGATAAAAGGAGACGTGCAGAGAAATTGGATCTTATTGTTCCTCAAATAACCTTTAGCTTAGTTCCCACTTTCCAAGCTAAAATGGTAAATCTATTACTAGTCCAACTAATTTAAATTATGGAAGAGAAATTCCTCTCTTCCTCTCTTTTTTACTTGGTTACCTTCTTATTTTATGAAAGATTTTTTTTTTTGAAAATCTTCGCAGAAGCTGCGAAGTCGTGAGGGGGAATCGAACTCTCGACCTTTGGGTACAACAGCTCTAGGACTTTTTCCTAGCCAACTGTGCTACCTCTCCTTTCTCATTTTTATGAAAGATTAAAACAGAGTTAAAAGAACTCTACCAAATTACCTCGGCATTTTCAAGAAGAACATCTGTAGCACCAGCTTTCTTCAGTTCAAAAAGATGCATGACATCCTGAGCCCTTGCATATATAGGCACCTACTAGTCACCAGAAAGGTAATTAATTATGTCTCTCTCAAATGACTTGCTTTCTAAACTATGATTGATACAATTATATCAATCATTCTTTTATTTAATGAAATTATGATTGATACATGAACCTCATTCTTGAAGTAATTATAAATTAAATAAACTTGATTGACGTCAAGACCTGAAATAATCACAACTACAAGACAGTAATTGGTTCATGTGCAAGAGAACTATCTTTGTTTCAGTCACTCATCTGCTATGACAATCTTTAAACTTTAAAATGTACTAGATTTTGACTCCTATAAGTTTCCACATTATTTAATTGTTCTTTTTTTTTAAATCTCTTTGGTGAATAGAGTTCCAAAAGTAGACCACCTTTTAGCCTAACTGTATTGATTTACTTCTTTCTTGCTGAATTCAACGTAAAGTTATGTTTGCAATCATGAAAAACAAGCAAGTGATTACATAAATAATTTTTTTTAAATCACCAAATCTTACCGCAGGAAAAGCAAGCCTAATTCTTTGTACAGCTTCAAGTGTCTTCTCCTCTCCAGTATACATAACCATAACTGCTTTCGGAGAAGATACACCAGCAGATTGCAAAACAGCTGGTCTCGATCCATCCCCATATAGTACTCTAAATCCTGATTTTCTTGCTTCCTGATTAAGACAAGTTCTCATTAAATGATATACATTTGCAAATATGAAATCTAAGTTCAGTGAATTGGGAAGTATTTGTGCATATAGAACTAACCTTAACTACACTAGGGTTCAGGTCAAAAGCAACATAAGGCCATCCAACGTTGCCCTCTTCCAGCCCAGAAGCTAATGGAGTCGAGAGAAAATTTGCAAGAACCTGGAGTTTTTGAATTTAAAACATCTGAGAAATGAAAATATGAGACAGAATCTAATACCAAATAAACAACGGATTTTGCTATTTTGTCTGTCAGTTAATTTTCAACTTTTAAAGAGCTAATTGGTTCAAAGGTTTTTTCTAATTTTTATGGAGGAAAAAAGTATATCATGTGCAGGATAACTTGTTTTAAATCTTGAGAAAATATTTTTTTTATAATACCTGGCCCATCTGTCCAAATCCAAGAATGACAACAGGTTCTGATCCCTCAAAGGTCGTCAGCTCAGTTGCTTTCTGTCATCAAAAGCTCAAGACATGTAAGCAAATTAAAATTGCATTTTATTTATAGAAATTATTATTAAATAATAAAGGAAAACAGAAAGAGGTGCTGGGGTTTTTTCGATAGCATAGATGGATGCAACAACAACAACAAAGCCTTTAGTCCCAAACAAGTTGGGGACCGATTTATTTTTCGGATCCAAACTGTATTTTTTTTTTCTGAAAGAGTGACTGGGTTTTTTTTTAAACAGAAAGAGTGGCTGGGATTTTTTTTTTTGAAACAGAGAGTGGCTGGAAATTTTTCTGAAACAGAAAACACTTTGGATCCCAAAAAAATTTCGGCTCCATTAGCTTCTGGGCTGGAAGAGGGCAAACTCTAGGTTCTTGCAAAAGGTGCTGAGTTATAAACATGTAATTTTTTTTATCCAAAGTTGGATCCGAAAGTTTTTTCAGATCTATCTATGCCACCGAAAAACACCAGCACTCTTTCTATGTCTCTTTATTATTTAATAATAAGTTCTACAAATAAAAAAATTATCTGCTTAATTGCATACCTCTTTCTGCTGAAACTTCTTGTCAATTATGCTGGCAGCTTTCCTCCCGACTTCATTGAGTAAAGGGGTTAATGCCATTGACAACACCACTACTATTATAAGCAGCTTATTCAGCTCCAATGGGAGAACTCCAAGCCTGAAAACAAGAGGCCGTTAATTTTTGTTTGGCTAGGTTTTGGAGAACAAACCATAAACAAAGTCCCTATAAACAATATACTACAAAAGAAAATGTAATGTCGTAGAAGTTCAGTAGTATTAGAATTGGGAGATAAATAGTGGGTAGTTAATGGGGTTTGTTTAGGATAATTAGAGTGACAAATACTCGTATATCAACATGTTGAATGAAATGAATTGAGTCTTGTACTCTTTCACTCTCTACCCTCTTCTCTTCTCTCTACAATCTCTTATATCAAATTACCCCTTTAAAATTCCAAAAAGTTCCACAAATTATCAAAATCCCCTCCAATTTTTATGTCTTTTCCATTAAGAACATGACAGAAAATCCTACATATCTGTTTGCAAACAAATCACAAAAAGGTCGCTGTTCTCAACTAGCCTATAAAAGAAGAGGTTTCAGAGTACTATAGATGCAATAAAGTTAAAACCATTTTTATAGGAAATACTGAAGTCTTTTTTAAAGCTCCAGTAGTCAAATTATATTATAAGTAAATTATAATACATAGATATATAATTTTCTTAGCACTTTGATTACGTGTGGAAGAGAGATAAGTTTATAACTAAAAAATGGCCATACTGAATAGAGACAAGTCTATGCGTCACTTTCAAACATTTTAACTAAAAAAAAAAATAATGTCTCAACTTTAAGAGGGTTTATCTTTCCAGCTATTGGAATATGTGGTGCATTTCACAATGTATAGATAAGTTAGGGGCCTCATTGCAATTTTCTAAATTACGAGAGAAGAATATTTGGTTACATTGGTGACCTACCTATTTGCAAGAGAAAAAACAACGAATCCAAACTCGCCACCTTGAGAGAGAAGCAAGCCGATTCTGATACTTTCTTGGAGGCTTAAACCAACCCGTGGTCCTAAAGCTGTGATTATCAATGTCTTAATCACAATCAAGCCTCCCAAGAGTGAGAGCACATTTGGCCACTCTCGGAACAGAAGCTGTGCACAAGAAAAACTGTAATTAAGTACAACATAAATAAATAGGATAAAGTACTCAAAACAGCAACTTGTCTTTTTCTTATTGCAGTTTCTTGCAACCCAAAATTCAGATTCCCTAAAGTAACCCAAAATTTGAGTTTGGATCTGGACCGTCAGATCAGAATCTGCACGAATAATAAAGGGGCCCCATGCATTCTACCAGAGGTCAGATTGGCCCGGATTCTGATCAGACCATCTGGATCCAAACTCAAATTTTGAGTTACTTTAGGGGATCCAGACCCACTCACGGTCTCTTCAGAACTAGCCCAATCAGGCCTTCCTTTTCAATTACTTCTTTCAAATGATGGAGCAGATGGAAATGTTGTTTTGGTATTTCCAAAGAAACAGGGACAAAGGTATAGTTTACAGTTGGATATACATGATATTCTGAAGTTCTGTAAGGTAAAAATGAATACTTCTCCTTTATATTTTTTCTTTTCAATAATTTTCTATCATTTTAACCCATATTTGATTTCTTATTGATTAACATTTCTTTTAGAATGGTTGGAAGTGCAAGTAGAAAATGACAGGCCATATAAAAAAATATGAAAAAGAGAAGAAGAGGAGCCAAATAAGTATAAATAAGAACCGACCTGCATGTCAATAGAGGTCCCTGTGGCAACAAAAAATAATCCAAGTAGTAAGCCCCTGAAAGGTCTTATGTCTGCCTCAATTTGCGTGCGGAAGTTGGTTTCAGCGAGGATGGCTCCTGCTAGAAAAGCTCCTAGCTGAAACATCACTTTATCTTGTAAGTTAATTTACTTTAAAAGATAAAATTAGACTCTTATAATTAATACCATATATACTGACTAGCACAATTTCAAAATATGAAATGAGGGAAGGTGAAAAGGTAACCATCTAAAAGGAAACAAATATACACATGACTTACCGTATCACTGAAACCTAACTTTTGGGTGAGAAGCGAAGTGCCAGAAACCGTCAGTAGGCAAAGTGCAACAAAAGCTTCTGAGCTCCTTGACTCAGCAACTACCTATACAAAGATGCATTTTTAATGTTTGGTTCAACAAAATACATCCATTATAAGCCCTAAACCCATAGCTGATTCAAAGCTGATTTTAGCCCTTAATTTCTACAAGTGTCTTCTTATTATTTTTTTGAATATCGGTAGAGAAATAAAGGTTTGAGGTTCCAGTTTTAATAAAAATTACAAAATATCTTGGATCATTAAAACAAACTTGGAAACACTTCTATAAATCTCACATATCAACCATTCTCAATTCATGGAATGAGTTTTTTTTGTTTGTATGAAGAATTAAAAATGCACATACTTCAAATATCCGCCTTAACAAAAACTTGCCACCAAGAGATAGTAGGCCAAGACCTCCTAAAGCTTTCAAACTTTCGGCCACTAGCATTGGCAAGAGACTATCATCCTTCACAACATTCTGCAATTAAATTGAATAAAAAGAATTATTTCTGCCAAGTTCGCATACTGTAGTAAAAAAGTTTAAAACAGTAAGGTCAAGTTCTGGGCAAAGATGTGAATGTATGATATACATGGTTGTATTTTAAGCCTACTGTGCTATAACTTGTTTCAATTTGTTAAGAGGCGATTTTGTGTATACACAATTACATATACAATCTACCAAAACCAGATGTATACCCTTCAAGTTACCAATATTATATATTTGCAAATCCTAGGAACATGTACACTCTTGGAAGTGAAGGAAGAATATTCATTTTATTTATCTCCTTTCTGGTTCTTCTACCCTTCATTTCTTATAAAGTACTCTACACACATCTGGAACAAAGGAGGGATCTTCTAGGTACTACTAGAGAAACCACAAGAAGAACAGTAAATGGGATAGTTTCCATGTTTCAAAGGGGTGTATCAGAGACGAGCTAAAGGAGTGTATATGATAAATTGATGTGTTATAATGTTAAAAAATGACGTCATCCATAATCTGATGTAGAATCTATTTAGTTATTTACTTACTTACTTACTTACTTATTTATATATTTATAATTCATTTGGAAACCCTATGGCTGTCTCTATGACCCATACACTTGAAATAATTGATGTTCTAGTAAAGTAGTTGATTCCAGAGTTGAGTTTAAATTTAACGAAAGTGCTGACCTTTTGCATACCTGGCTCTCCAACACAGGAAGAATCACCAATAGAGGAACCACAGCTATGTCCTGAAACCAATTACAGAGGAATGAAAGCAAAGAGGGTTGCATTTTCTTTATATTACATCAATAAAAGTAAAGCACAGCTTAATAAAAATAGCAAAAAGGTGCTTTTGTAGATAAGAAATGCAGAATGCTTTGCATAAAAAAATAAATAAAAAAATAGATAAGATATGTCATGAATCACCTGTAAAAGAAGAATTCCAAGAGTGGCAGAACCAAACCGTGTAGGAAGCTCGCCTTTTTCAGCAAGAATCTACATCGTACCAAATATTTGAAGTTTTGAATTCATGGCATTGTTCCAAATCTTTGAGTAAACGAGACATTTTTGAATTCAGGTGATTTGCAAAAGGCTAAATTGCACACAAAGTCCACAAAAAAGTACTATCTGGCCCCATTTTGGTCCCTAGGGTTTCAAAATCATGCAAAACAAATAATTTTGGTAGGCATCTCTCTTAATAGAAACATGAATAATTCCACATAAGCAATAGTTAGGATTGGTACGTAATTTGACTAAGAAATGATGGCCGGGAGCAAGTTGAAAAAGGCTCTAGAATACAAGGATAAAATGGGAAACCCAAAGTTTATATTTACCTGAAGAACAAAAGCAGAAGAAGAGAGAGAAAGAGCTGCCCCAATCACTATTGCTTCATCAACACTCCTTATATTCACCTAGAATTATAAAGAAATATATAGTTTGAAACTTCGGATTATTGACCAAAATCATATAATCCTTTCATCAGAAAAGTATACCAATACATTTATTCAGGATATTGAGGGTGTCCATAAAAAGACTTGCAATGTCTTATAATTTATGCTCCCGATTCATGACTTACATGAGAACAACTAGATAATAAAGTAATAAAATACAAAGTTTTTAGAAAATCCATTCTTTACCAGATCAGACCGAGAGTGAAAGAGAAACTCCAAAATTTTTGTCCCTATTGCTCCATTTGGTGGAAGCTCAAATGCGGTAAAAGCTAGGGTAGATAGGAGTACCTTAATAAGAGAATTTAACACAGTAAATAAACGAGGCCTATGTAATGCACTGCTTCAATAAAGCCATTAGTTTAAAGAATTAAAGAATAAAAAAGAAGAAAAGAACAGGAACCTGAGCCAAACCCATGCCAAAGGCATACTTCGCAAGAGCTCTAAGACGGTCCAAGGAAAGCTCAAGTCCCATCTCAAACAACTACAACAAAACCAAAACTCAATGACATACTGAAATGAGGATATGAATAGAGGCCTAATATAGTTAATTTAAGGGTCACTTAAACAGTATCAGTTAAATAGATAGAGCTTAATTAGGCTAAGTGGGCCTTTATTAAATTACAGCATCTGTTAAATATTGAAACAGGTGGTGCATCTGTGAAAAAGACGGTATTCTTGGCTTTATAACTATAGATATACCAACAAGCTGTAATGTCTTCTACAACAAAATTTCCATAAAAGAAGCTGTATAGTATTGTAAGACATGAATTTTGACACCCATTAAAAACAACATACCAAGAAAAGTATACCCCACTCGGAAAGAATCTTGACATCTGTCAAATTTCTTATAAAACCAAACTGGTTTAGAACTACACCAGCACAGAAAAACCCTAGTATCTACAAAGGAAAAAGTACAATGTTAGCACCCTTGAACATAAATCATAATGAAAGTACAAGCCAACCATAAGTTTTAATTTCTCCAGAATTTTGATCTCAGATTTATTGCCATAACTGTATCTGGAAAATAACTGTTTTACCTCCTAATTCCATAATGCAGTACCATACCAACAGTTTCAGTACCAGAATATACCAACAAAAATGACAATCCATGATCTGACTAAATTAATGCAAGTCAATGACAACAACTACAAATGACTAGATCTAAGATTACAAGACTATTAAAAGGATTACAATACTAGTTAAAAAGGATTCATAAGAAATGAACTAACTGGGCTGGCTTTGATGACCCGAAAAGCCGGCACAACCAGAACTGTTACAACCAGGAATGTGAGTGTGTCAAACCCCAGGTCATTTATCACATCCACTGCACTGGATATCTCCATTTCAGCCTTCACCTGAAACTTCCCTCTGGATGATTTTCTGTGATAGTAAAAACTGTGACCTGTCCAGTGGCTGCCATCCCGTACAAAGGGCACGCGGAGAAATTTCCTACCATATATAGGTTGAGTACAATTGTACTTCTGTAATTGTACACAAGAAGTTACAGCCTTTCTTTTGTATAAATAAGAATAAATCTTGTAGAATTGTCGTTTATTGTAAGAGGAGAATATTTGGAGCCTAGCTCCTGTGGAATTTAACCTCGGAAGATAATTTCCCTGCAATAAACATAAGCATAAGATTAGGAAGAAACCTGAAATGTTAATGGGTCTCTTTTTGATATTAGAAGTCATGGTATTTAAGCACGCTTAGAAAATGTTAGGTGTTATTTAATATAGGAGAATTTGTTGGTTCAAAATGAAAAGGCCCTGTTAATAATTAATATTTATCCAATACTTTGAAAAAAGATATTTACCACCGGAACTACAATCTAGCCAGATGTTATTTCTTTGGTGCAGTTTTTTTTTTACTTTTTTATGGTTATTGATCAACACAAATTTATTTTAATTAAATAGCATTAACACTCAACATTTCTCATAGTTCCAGTTAATGCCCAGCATCTTCTTATTCTTATAAAACAACAGAACCATGGAAATAGCCCAAAATATGTAAAAAAACAACTTAGATTATCCCTATGTTTTTTATCTTGTCTCATGCAATATAAGTACACAAGTTAACCTAAGCTTGAAACCCAACTTATTTGCTTTGCTTGGTTTGAGCTCATCTTGGCTTAAAAAAACACAAGTATAATGGTCTGGGCAAAATGGTTAATAATAATTGACATAACATACATATACTTTCACACTTAGTTATTAAGTATTCATTAAACTGTGTCCAGAATATTTAGATTAGTTGGATATAGTAGAAAATCTCAAGGATTACTACAAATAAAATAAAGACGTGGCTCTGAATGCAAAGACCCAAGCACATCATATAATTTATTAAATCCTGGACAATAACTTTATCTTTCTTATGTTATTTATTCACACAATTCAATTTGAAAAGGAAAAATCAATACTCAATTTGAATAAAATTGGTCAAACATACAAATGGTTAGAATTAATTATCAAAATTAATAAGAGAAACCAACTTAATTATGCTACATAGAAATAGAAATGCTCAGCAAACTAGAGCCACTAAGTATAGATAATAGAGCTTATTCTCTGTTTTTGATAATTTTTTCTATGTACTGCAATAATCTTTTTCACTCGGGCAATTAATCAAACACTTTAAAGACACAATTAACTCGAAGAGATAACGAAAGAGTAGAACAGACCTTGAAGCAATGGCACTCGGCCATGGTTGAAGAAGAGAAGCAAATGAAGAGTGGGAGAAGCTCATGCGAGAGAGGAGACCAAGAAGACAAGGTCCCACGAGTCAGAAATTATGAGTAAAGGTTTTGAGTTATCTCCTGGCTGAGTGGACCACGGTTTTATCTACCGGGCCTGAAGCGCTAAAGTAACACAAATTTTGAGTTTACATCACGCCGTTCGATCAGAATCCGGGCCAATCCGGACCAAGATGGAATGCCCGGGGCTTCTTTAATATGTGTGCCGAAGCAGATCGCACGGCCTGGATTCAAACCTCAAAATTTAAGCTACTTTAGGGGATCCGGATTCTTATCTACCGGGCCTGCTAGCCACAACCCAGAAGGAGATTGAGATTTTTGTTTTTATTTTTTGAACGAGAAAAAGATCTGTTTTATTTTTTGAACCAAAAAAAGACACGTGTAAAAGCTTGAGGCAGGAAGTACGCCGCGCGGGTAGTGCTCGTGTCAGTCGTTGTTCTTCTACTGCGCTTTTCATTTTTCTCTTTCGATTTCCCTTGATATAATTTGAATTTATCATTGGTCGTTTCATTCGGCTTGTCCATGAAAAAAGGGCAAAGTGTTAGGAATTTTTTTTTAAAAACATAATTAAAAAAATATATTTTTATCAAACCAATATGATTATTTTTTTTTTACAAAAACCATAAGAACTGAATTGCCAATTCGGTCCGCTTGATTTATTTTGAGGACCGAATTGGTAATTCGGTCCTTGTTGATTTCACAAAAATTACAGAAAAGCTGTATTGCCATTTGTGTAATGTCTAGTGACTAAATTGCTAGTTCGGTCCATAATTTTTTTAGTCCAATTCGGTCCATGTTTGTAAATTATGAAAACTTGCGAATATCTTATCCTCTTCTGACGCAAATAGGAGAGACGTTACTCATTTAAACTTTATTAATTGCTTTGACTTTTTTAAAATTCAATTGTGTCCGTGTTGCTTTCAATTAGAAAAATTAAAGTACGTATCTAATTCCATATTCAATTATTCATTTAATTTTATATTTGATTTTTGTTAATTAGTATTTGTATCTTAAAATTCATATGACTTAATTATCCGATAATTATTCGTTTAGTATCCGTATTCGTGGATTATCCGCTCTGTTTAAGATGGATTTGATTTTACATTTGACATCCGTTTACTATCCGTATCCGTATTCGTATCTGCTCACTGAAACATGGATATGGATATGGTATCAGCATTATCCGCTCCGAATCTGCTCTGTTTTCACCCCTAATCATATATCAAATCGGATGTAGGTCAAATTGAATTTGAAACCGAAAGACAATTAAATGTCTTTTTAGCCGGATCACTTTTTTTTATCTCACATAGAGGATATTAGATGAAATTTGATTTACTCTATTTCATTTTCAATTTTTTTGGCACAATCTAGCGAGTGAGAATTACACATCTTTGTTAATGTAAATGTTTTCTTAACTAAATTTACAATAATGCTATTTATTAAGCAAACCCTGAAAAAAAAAAAAAGTTGTGACCGAATTGCCAATTCGGTCCGGAGTCTTTTTCGGATTTTCTGTGGCCGTCTTTCTGAAAATTTGTGAAATCAACATAGACCGAATTGCCAATTCGGTCCCAAAAAAAAAACCAAGCGGACCAAATTGACAATTCGGTTCTTATGATTTTTGTAAAACTAAAAGTAATCATGTTGGTTTGGTAAAAATATTATTTTTAATTATGTTTTTAAAAAAAAATCCTCATGATAAGTACACATGTTTCAAATTTCAACATATAAAAATAATTAATTCATATTTACACAACACATTCATCATTTTATTTGTGTAATTGTGTGTGTCAAAAATGAACTTTGCGTGATTAACTTCTCTATCTCTTTAAAAACACATATTGTTTTTCAATTTTATTCGAACAATATAAATTTGGATGGAAATTATTTGTATATTAATTGCTAGCATGAATAAGTATTATAATGGTTCTAATTATCCTTCTTCCATTTTTTTTATATTTTTCCTTATTAGAGAGGTACAAGCTCCTCTTTTATTTTTATTTTGTTTTGTTGTTATGAAAAACATCTAGAATAATTATTTTAGTACCCGCAGTTGAGTACCCGCATCGTACCCGCAGTTAATCCCTTCCCGATTAACTTCCATAACTGTAAGCGGTCCCCACAACTACCGATTAACTAATTTCCATACCTTCCAGTTTGAATTTCAAATTTCCCTTTCTCTCAGTTTCTCCCTTTTTCGAAACTTCCGCGATTTTGAGGCGATTTCAAGGCGTTTTGGAGGCGATTTGGAGGCGATCATCTGGCGATTTCGAAACTGGAAGTGGGGATTTTTCAAAAAAAGGTGCGGGTACGGTTATTTAAGGAAAATTCATATATCATATATGTAGTTCATTGTATAGATATAAATACTTGTCTTGTATAGATATAAATACTTCACAATGTCACTATTAATACTTGTAAAACAAAATTACAGTTTTGGAACGGTTGTGTGGTCCCCTAATGCGGGTACGACGCGAGGATTTTTCAAAAAAGGTGTGGGTACGGTTATTTAAGGAAAATTCATATATCATATATGTAGTTCATTGTATAGATATAAATACTTGTCTTGTATAGATATAAATACTTCACAATGTTACTATTAATACTTGTAAAACAAAATTACAGTTTTGGAACGGTTGTGTGGTCCCCTAATGCGGGTACGACGCGAGAATTTTTCAAAAAAAGGTGCGGGTACGGTTATTTAAGGAAAATTCATATATCATATATGTAGTTCATTGTATAGATATAAATACTTGTCTTGTATAGATATAAATACTTCACAATGTTACTATTAATACTTGTAAAACAAAATTACAGTTTTGGAACGGTTGCGGTCCCCACAAACAGTTATGGCAGTTTAGATGCGGGTACTCATATCAGCTTCCAAACATCTACTTGTTATAAATTTTAATTTTTGTATATAGTTAATCATTCACATGCATATATAATTGATAATTTTTTTATTCTCGGTAGAAATTTCCTATATAAATTGATTCGATTTTCGATTTTCGGAACAAATAAATAAGTTTTGTGAAAATAATATTCCATTCGAAACCTCTAAATAAACTATAATAATTTATTTACAAACATATTTATTAGTTGGCAATTCACACAACTTGTCCATTGATAATGATGTATATGTTATGTAAACATAAATTTATTATTTTGATAAAATTGATATATTAAAATTTGAAACACGTAATTTGATAATTTGGAAAAAAAAAAAAATGTATATCATGACAAGTCAACTTTTTCAAACAAATTCTGACGTCAATTTTTATTTTGAATATATTCTCCACACTTTTCTTATTCTCTCTGCTCTCTACATTTTTCAAGGATTAATCATTTATCCTCTCTCCATTCCCGATTCTTGGTAGAGATTTATTCGATTTCTAGTTTTGGAAACAAATAAGTAAGTTTTGCAAAAATAATATTACATCCACAACCTTTAAAGAAATTAAATAATTTATTTTCAGACATATTGAATAGCTGGTAATTCAAACAAATTATTAAATTTTATTTTCAGTTTGTAATGCTGTTTTAAGGTTGGTAGTGCATTTAGCACAACAAATGTGGAGTTATATAATTTTCAAATTATTTATTTTTATTTCTTACTTGTGATATTGTTTTTCAGCTTGGTAGTATACTCATCACAACAATTGTGTAATATATACTCGACAATTTTTTTTCTATTCTCAATTTTCGATTCTTGATATAGGTTGATCCGTTTCGATTTTGTCTAGCGCCACGAGTTGGATTCCAAAAAAAATGAATTTGTTTCCTAAAATAAAAAAGAGCGTTTGTGTGATAATTACTTTACTACTAAATTACGATTAAAATTTATGATTTATTTTTATTTCTAACTTTGCGATTTTGTTACAGCTGGTCTTTCGATCATCACAGCAGTAGTGGAGTCGTACAATGCATTCAAGGCTTTGGCTGACGACGACTACGATGAAAAGAAGAAGAAAAAATTGCATTCTAGTCCAAAATATTTAAAATTTTCCATCCAGATTACATAGAAAATAGTAAAAAATAGAAAACATGCATCCATCTAATGAATTCTAATACAAATCATTCGCTAATACTATTTAACCTAATACAACAAAGTTTCATTTAATTTTTTTTAACAGATGAATTAATCTTCTGATTTCACCATCACCACCTCCTACAGAAAAAGAAGAATTAAAAGAGAGGCTATGTCAAACAAATTTGTTGTAATTTCAAAAGGCGATCTCAATTTGTTGTAATTTATGTTCTGCTCTGTTTGTAATATGCATTACTGCCAATTACAGTGTTTGTGAATTAAAGGCAAATAAGATTGCCACTTTAACTATTGATGTTTCATCTCAATCTGACCAGAAAATATCAGACACTTTTTTGGATATTTTTCGAGGTAATATTTGAATTGTAAAGAGCATTCACTAGCCAGTGTTATTTTAGAGTTCAGTTTGGTCAGAATTGAATTAATTTTTTGGTAGTAATTAGTAACTTTCTCAGTATAAGAAAGGTTACACAATTGGTAAAATTTGTGATTTTTTTTTTTTAATTCAGGAGATAAATCACTGTACTCAACATGAACTATTTTTAATTTAGATGAAGAATTATAAGGGAAGGAGAAGAATTGAAAGAGTTATTTAAAATAAATTTATTAACCTTTCGAGTCTCAAGATCCTCAAATAAAGTATGAAACATTTAATGAAAAGAAACAAAAAAAATAGTAAGTAAAGAGAGAAAAAATGAAAAAGAGAATGAAAAAGAAAAGAAAAAAAAACAAAAAACAAAATACAAAATTGATATACCTTTCTCATGTCTCTTCGAAGTAATAATAATTTTATAGCTCGTATCAACACCCTTAAAATCAGGGGCGATGATCTCTATTACTGGACCATTCCGATCAACAGATCATGTAAAATAAATTAATTAGATTGAATTGGAGCAAAACGATATATCAGATTTTGCGTCAAAATTAGAGCAAAATAAGCAAAATATTCACCAATTGTGAATTCGGTCTTTTGATCGCTATTGTTGGCCTCGTAATGGTCAGTTCCATTGTTTACACTTAATTTCTTCTTTTCACCACCGTCGTTATCAGTCAAAGCTTTGAATGCATTGTATGACTCTACCGCTGCGGTAACGATCGAAACACCAGCTGTAACAAAATTGTAAAGTTAGAAATAAAAATGAATCATCAGTTTTTAATTCTAATTTAGTAGTGAAGTAATTAATTACCAAACAATCACTCCCTTTTAATCCTAATTTAGTAGTGAAGTAATTATTCACTCATTCTACATGCTTAATCCACTTGAGCTGTTACCGAACACCAACTCTTTAGTGAAGAAGATTAAATTGTTAAGTCTCAATCTCTTAAGCCATGGTGCCGAACATTGATAACAGTAATCAAATTTATGAAGGCTACATAGAAATCATATTTATGATAGTTTTGTTTACTCCAATATCTTATAAAAATTATATTTTTCTAATTTTGAGTAATCTAATGGCACTAGGAGTTGTATAATGAACCTAATCAAATAAATAAGTTTTATAAAAATAGTATCCCAACTCCAACCTCTAAAGAAAAATAAAACAACTTGTTCACGTGCATGTATAATTAATAGTTAATAGTTCACACAATTTGCACCGAAATTCAATCAGAGTGAATTTTTTTTTTCCACGGACACAGTAACGTGCCGAACAGGTCCTCAGTGGTCATTCCAGTTTGGTCATAAAAAACACCATTCACGTTCAAATTCATTTGTATTTCAATTGGAATTTTAATACTATGCTTGCAATATGTGGACTGGAGACACCATTCAACCTATCAAACATGGCAATTAAAATTCGAATTGAAATACGCTTATATGAAATGTACCAAATCTTTGAGTTTTAAATTCATTCGGTTGTTCCAAATCATTGCGTTTAGATAATTAATTTGAACTTGAGTAATTTGCAAAACAGTAATTGAATGGCTTAAACTTAATTGTTTGTGTTGTCGTTCATTACTGCTGCTAAGTTTAATTGAATGGCTTAAACTTAATTGTAATAAGCAATTGATTCATAACATAACATGTACTGCCTAATGTAAACTTCAAATTAATTCAATCTAATTAAAATTAAACATTACGATATATGATTGATTTAGTTTCTAAATCATACTTTGGTTTACGATTTTTCTTCCAATTTACCTATGCTTAATATAATATATATATAAAGTAAACTAAAATACAACAAAGAAAAAGAACAAAAAAAAATTAAGAGCTTCTGTTTTAGAAAAATAAATGTTTCTAGAGAGAAAAAGAAATGAAGAGGGAAAGAGTTTCTATGAAAGGAAAGAAAAGAAATAATTAATATTGACAGCTAAGGAAGAGATAGATGATAAAAACACTGAATAGTCACTGACAGGTGGGGTCACAGAAGGACTAAATCTTAGACCACCTAGAGAGATGGTTTAATTTTTGATAGCCTAAATTTAGAGTTAGATCTAGTTAGGCCAGTCTTACTAATCTACGTTTGGTGGAATAACTGAGTCTTAAACCTCTTATTCCATAGTTTAGGCATCAACCAAACATGACCTATGTCTTGAGGATGGATGGAAACCATAGATATGAAAATGAAATAAGAAAAAATATTTTTTTGTTAATGTCTCTTAAAAAGGTTACTTTTTTCGATAAATTGGCAGCGGTCTCTAAGTTTTTAAAAAAATAATAAGTATCACGAAGCTACCTCTAGTATTGAATTAAATAACCAATTAGGAAGGTTATAAAAGAGGAAAAATCACAAAGGTCATGGATAGGGGTGTTAATTAAATCCAGTTTATTTGGTTTTCAACAACCGACAAATTGAAGATTAAATGATTTGATTTTTTTTCGGTTTAAATAGTTCAGTTCGATTGAATTTTTGAATTATTTCGGTTTTTATATTTGATTTGTTTTAATTTTTTTTATTTTAGTTTAACCAAACAAACTGAAATTTACTTGATATTTACTTATATTACTTGATTTTTTTATATTTGCTTCCGTTTCTCTTATTTCAGTTCGACTGATATATATATCTTGATATTTATTTTTATGATTATTAAATGTATTTTTGGGTGTGTATTGAATTTTGACATTTTGAAATTCAATCAAACAAACTGATATTTACTTCAATTTTCTTTGTTCGGTTATTATTCGGTTGACATATTTAATTCAATTGATTCGATTAGATTTTTAAAAACCGAATAAAATTTTATTTGATTATTTTAATTCGATTTTAACAGAATTGACTGTTTAAACACCTTTAGTCATGGGTGGACTTGGTCCTGGTACGGTTCTTTCGAGCCCGGATATATACAGTAGCTTCTTAATTAATTAATTTTCTTCTGAACAGCTTTTATCTGACCAGATTTTCACGCCATTTGACAACTATTGTATTTTCTATAAGGAATGTGTTGTACGTGATCACCACCTTCCTTCTCTATTTAGAGAGAGAGAGAGAGAGAATAGAAGAAAGATAAACACAAATATAAGGAGAGGAGATGAACGACCTCTTATCAGACTCATGGCGCAAGGAAGAACAGCGGCACAATAGAATTGACCGACTCATCATCTCTGGATGGGTTCTTGAAGGAGGCAGATGCCATCCGATCCTATATAGAAGAGATAGAGGTGATCCGAAATGAGGCTGCCAGGTCACTTCATGCAGCGCATGACGTGCGGTCCCTCCGAGCAAAAATGGATTCTGACATTGCGCTTGTTTTGAAGAAAGCAAGGATTGTCAAAGCACAGTTGGAGTTGCTTGAGCGCACGACAGAGATCAGCCGAGCATTACTGGTAAATTCTCCATTTTCTATCTATTTTCATGTGCACTGTATGAACAAACAACGTTTAATTGTTACAGAAATATTTAAATAAACAGTTTGACAATACCGGAACATTAAGATAGCACCTTATTCAAATTTCTCCTAGAACACTTATAAAACTCTAAGCCCGTTCGTATAATATAAAACTATATGAACTAAAATCTGGTCCCATCATGACAGGTACTACACCGTAACGGGAGAGCAGCCTGATGAGGCGACGGTGGAAGCCTTGGTGACAACGGGTGAGGGAGAGCAGTTCTTACAGAAAGCAATAGCCGAGCAAGGGCAAGGAACGGTGATGAACATGGTGGCAGAGATACAGGAGCGGCACAACACAGTGACCGACTTGGAGAGGAGCCTGCTGGAGCTGCACCAGGTGTTTATGGACATGGCTGTGCTGGTACAGACACAGGGTGAACAGCTGAACGACATTGAGAACCAGGTCGGCAGGGCAAAATCATTCGTTGAGGATGGCCGTCAGAGCCTCCAGGTGGCACGGAAGTTGCAGAAAAACACCCACAAGTGGACGTGTTTTGCGATCCTCCTGCTCCTTATCATTGTTCTTGCAATTGTTCTGCCCATTGTACTGAAGCACTAGAAGAGCAATTTGATCTTGAGTAAGAGTACTTTGTTTGCTTCTGTTTTTTATTTTTAGTTTTTCTTTCTTTTTCATCTGCTAGCGGAGAGAGATTTCGGTTTCTAATTTGTATAGGATGTATGAGGCAATGACAAACCTTCAGAAAATGGGTGCTATCAGCTACACAAAACCACCCTTTACGCCCTTCTCTAAATATATTATATAAGAAAAGGCTAAACTACGAAAACTGCAATTGTTTTCGTTTCCAGATATACGTAAAAACTCTTCACTCAAAACTTACACCGATTGTACACAACCATCAACAGAGGAACTTACAAAGAAAATGCACTGTGGTCGGCTGGAGGGTCTATTATACATCATCTCCCCAGACAGCACCAAGTTCACCAACCCTCCAAAAATGAAATCTCAAATTTCTAGACAGACAATAATAAAAAGAAAGAATAACCTACTACAACAAAAGCCTATTTCATAATTTCAATTATGATGGAGGGGGAATAACATACACTCGCACCTATCTGAAAGTAGCTGGATATATACATCAGTTTACGTGCCTCAGCACGAATCAAGACTATACCCAATCGGGGTTCACCTATTCCATTCCTTACCTGAACAACTCTCTTCTACTATCCCTTCATTTCTACCTCTTGTCCAAGTTTCCTTGCATAGATAATCAAGTACTGGAGAGCATGGTTGGTTGGACTCTTCAGTGAAAAAGAAGAGGGATGCGATTCAAGCTGGATATAGGACTATATCCAAGCAAGAGAACCTCTATCATTGGCCACTTGGGGACGGCCTCGGGTTGGTGTTGGCGGTCGATTTGCATTGAGCTCCTGATACCAAAAAGGGCCAAAAATTAGAAAATAGATAATAAGAATGAAACATATAATGAGAAGTACTATGAACATATGCAGCATGCTACAGCCGAACAAGAACCTGCATCCATGTATCTTCAATGTGACGCTCTGGAGAGGTCTCCGGAGAAGTTATGGCTGGGGGTAGAGGATGGATAAGCTTTGGTACTACCACCAGATCTCTTCCAAGCACTAGTATAGCTCCTGCATTGTTTGCCGTACCTATACTCCAAAATACATAACCAAAGATTAATGCAAACCGATACCTCATTGGGTCCTATGTAATGAGAGTGTAACACTGGTTGCAAGCAACAAGTAACCCCACTTATTCATAAAAAGAACCCCATACAGTATACGAGTGATACTATCTCTCTTTCTTTTGAGGAAGATATGAGTGATCCTATTCAAAAATTCAAGGAAAAACTGACCCATCTTACTATCATCCTTTTGCTTCCAACTTCAATTGGAATATCATTACAGTATCTCAATTGATAATTATTTTAAAAAAGTTAACAGTCATCACTGCTTAATTTAGTTAAATAACATTTACTCTTTTTGTCGGTGTCTTCCAATTGTTTCTGTATAAGACTTGCTTAAACAAGGGCAGTGTACCACTCGGGGTACACAGGAAGAGAAGAAAGATTCATGCAACCTTACCACAATAATTGGTGGCAGAGAAAAGAGTGATGAGGTGGCCCTGTGCAAAGCGCTCAAAGCCATCCATGACACACTCATGGGCCCGCACTATCAACTGCAGGTCATTATTGTTGCAAAACTCCATCACCCTGTCCGGCTGCACAACCAACAATAAACTTAAAAACAGCTCAATAAATTGAAAATAATGGAAATGGGAGCCCTTTTACATGGCTGGAGATTTGTTTTTAACTTGACTGCATCAATACCACTCTAGATTTTTCATGTTCGGTGTTTCCTTTTTTCAATAGATACTTAATAGTAACTTTTAAGGTCTTATTATCTGCTTATTTATCAAATCACTAGGCAGGTGTATGAGCTAGATAGTAGCAAGACATTTTATGCACAACAAAGGCTTAGAGAAAAGATTCCAGAAAAGTAGCAATCTGACCCCAAATGTAACTAAACCAGGGCCCCTAGCATTTGGTCTCAACCCTTCAACACTATCATTTTCTGTAGGATCAGACCTGTGTTAAAGAAGGAAAAAGTTAAACAAAGAAAACCAAAAATGATAAAACTGAAAGTAAGGCATTACCGTGATCTTTGGTTGAGGACTAAAGGAGACCTAAGTTGGTTATTCCGATTTAGACCAACCTAAATTATTCATGTTTGGTTGAGGTCTAAAGAAGAGACAGAGGACTAAAATTTGCAAATAGTCACTGGCGTTGGGTCCAGGACGCAACACAAAATAAAGACACCTAGGGAGGTGGTTTAGTTTAGGCCAGCCTGACTTTAGGCTTACACCTAGTTAGGCTAGCCTATTTTATGCATGTTTGGTGGAATAACTTAGGCCTAAACCATGGAATTAACCATTATTCCATGATTTAGGCCTCAACCAAACATGATGTACAAAAAGAAACATCAAAAGACGAGATAGATACCACAAAAGATCCATCAAGACAACTGAGCCAGCTTCCATTGTAATAGGCCTCTGGAGACTTTCTATCTGTTCGACATGATTTATCGACCGACCAATACCACCATGCATGCATATGATTTTCTTCTCTATTAAAGCAGCCAGAGGGAGCCAATTAAATAGCCGATTCATGCGGTGCCATGTCCAGATTCCATCTCGCTCTCCCTATGCCAAAAATAATATATTACTGTTACAATCTTGGCCTTCTCATTATTTAGACACAGTTTTATTATTGACTTCTTCTCATAGTTTCAACGTGTGTAACAGGCAGGAATCAAACTCTACCAAGTAGGGTCAGATGATGTGTGTTACCCCTTAAAATAAATCACAAATCTAATTACAAGATTTAATCAAACAAGACAAGACTCCTAACATCAATTGAAACCTATTGATGCTCTCTGAGCATGATCCATCAAGTTTGTACAACTAATTTCATGCTAAACAATTGGCATGTAACTTCTGCATGTTCTTGTGACCTATCACATGAGATGACTCCACTTTATTGACTAGGCATTACAAATTAGACCTAAGAGAAAAAAAAATTATATCCAGTTACCATTCGCTCAATGCACTCTATACGGAAGCCGAACAAAGCATTGATATCAGCTGCCTCATGGTTCCCCCGAATTAAATGCACATTATGAGGATGTTCAACCTATATTACATACATATAAAAAAAAATTCAGAGTTACAGAAAAGGAGTAAAAGAAAAAGATTTACTTCCAAAATTGTTTTCTCATTAGCAACCCTACCTTCAGAGCAAGGAGAAGAGTAATAGTTTCCAAACTATGCTGACCACGGTCAACATAATCGCCCAGGAAAAGATAATCAATGTACCTGAAGTTGGAAGAAAAAGTAAAACTATTTATGATCAGAGTACCAAACTCACTTTGTAGACTTGATTTTATTGCCTTCAAGGCCTTTTTCTTATTTTTGCAATAGTTTGTTCAAGACCAGCTATTCCACGGGTATCTTTGGCAGGATAGTCAAAATAATTAAAATAGTCGTAATGAGTAATAAAAACAACAAATTTCAAATAATAGCTTACGCAATGTCTCCAGCTGTGGAGGGAGCGCCATACTCGTCAAAAAGACGCATAAGATCCCCAAATTGACCATGTAAATCACCAAATATTTTAACAGGAGCTTTAAGCTGCAGAACACTTGGCTCACTTGAGAAAATCCTTTCAGCACTGTCGCATAGGTCTGCAATCTCATTGCAGTCTAAGAAAAATTGTCTCCTTACTGGGGGCTTCCATCCACGCGGTTTTAAAAGATGAGCTATTACCTACAACAGAATCAAAACTAGTATTAACAAAATTGTTGCTGCTAATATAAATACAATAGGAAAAAAAACCACTGGGTTACAGTACTGATACTACTGAACAATGAACTACACCCAATAGTTACAGTGGCTGAATAATGGTCTGGGAAGTGGCTAAAATTGGGATATTAGTATTGGTACTGATACTATACTGGAAGTAGAACGGCACCAGTACAAGTACTAATGCATTTCTTGTTCCGTTCTTCCCTTGAACTTTGCATCTAATTATAGACTTTAATTCATTTTTTATCTTATTTCCAGATTTTGCAATTTTTCATGGAACAGTCAATGCTAACATGAAACCCCACCAGCCAATATCCATAAACTTAGAGATTTACCTTCTTAGGCACACTATTAATGGACATCTGCCGGTCTAGAAGCTTACGAGCTGCTGTGGCACTCTCAGGAGTTCCATAACTAACCCTTCTTCCTTCATTTTCAAATTGATCAATTGAAAGCTGTCTGACCATGCCACCCAATGCACCTCCTGTCTCAGCTGCTACCACAACCTGCACCAGAACATACCATAGATCATCCCAAGGTTCAATACAGAACTGTTATCAGAAATTCCTAGCTAATTTTTATTTTTTTATTTTCACATTTAACTATTTTTTTAGAGACCGTTTACAGAACCCCAACTTGTTTGGGACTACAGGCTTGGTTGTTGTTGTTGTTCTAGAGACCGTTCACAGAAGTTGCCATTTTTCATACTAACATGAGGAAACCAGTTGTCTCAGATCTCTGAGCCTCAATGATCATGTCTTGCTTTGGTACATATAAATACAGACCAGTAAAGCACTGAACTGAATGATTAAGTTAAGTCTTGGGTAATACTAGAAAACTGACCGCTCTGTGATGCAGTCTGACCCCAGGAGGTGGAGTTGAGTTAGAATTATTGTTTTGTAGCACAGGTTCAGGCACTTTAATGAGGCTCGTCTGTTTCCCGCTAGGTGTAGCCTCTGAGCTGCCATCCCTGTCAGGTAGCTGCTCCACTTCACCGTTGACCTGCCGGGCCTTTACTGCAGCTAGAGTGGCACTAATCGCCTCGGCCTCTGCCGCTGATGCCTCAACCAGATACTCTACCCCTTTTGTCAATCTCCTATACCGAAAGCAGAATCCTCTAAGTTGCACGGTACAAAAGTTTAAAGCCTCTGGTTTAGGGACCCAAGGCGGATTATTTAATTCATACTAATTTCCATATTGAATAATCTGCCTTGAAACAGTAATAGTCATCAAAAGAAAATGTAAACCCAACAAAAGCACTATTCTTTTTTGTATCTCGCCCATTAAAAATTATAGTATTGCTCACTAACATCAAGTGCATCATCAACAAAAGCATTGTTTTGGTATGCCACTCACCCTAGTTTAATAAGCATATTGCAATACTTCATCATGGTCTACTTGAACAAATACTCTTGTGGAAAAAACATATATATCAGAAAATCGTGACACAATACATAAAATCAAATGGTTCTAAAATAAATGCAATCTAGTGACACTGTAATTACCTTTGTCCCTGGAGCACAGCATTTTCAGGGCTAATATCGGTGTACATATCACCATTGACTGGTGGTGCCACTGGAGTTCCAAGAACCACAGATCCATCTGGCGCTGATTCAGAGCCGGTTTGCCTTGCTCTGTCATCGGCATAAGCATACCTTCCTGCAGGTGATCTCCCAACCTGGCCGTTTACTGAAGCTGCAGCAGCTGCCGCGTGTGAGGCCGCGCTTGTAGTTTCTGCTGCGGCTAGGTCTTCCGCTACTAGAAGGTCATCAAGCAGCACACCTGCACCAATAAATATCACAGTTTCATAACTTGTAAACAACAATTGGAATCAATCACACCAAGAATGAAATCCAGTTTCACCATACAACACCTCAAATATACAAAAATCAACACTGGCCCGGTCCAGTAAATAGCAACCGCATAGTATACAAAATATTAACAAAAAATGAAAAAGTTAATAGAATATATCAGTAGAGAGGTGCTCAGGTTTAAGTCATACCACCACGTAAGCCCCCGTAAATGAAAATAAGATCACCAACTGCAGCTGCAGCATGTCTACATCTCCGTGTAAGTTCAACAGAGGCATCCCCACCAGCTGCATCTGCACTATATCTTCCTGTCCTTGGAGTCGTCACTACTGACTTTGTATCACACCATACACCAGCAGCTGTGTCTAAGACTGAAACAAAAGGGAAAATATTTCACAACTTTAAGAAAAGATAACAGAATTCTTGAATCAGCAGCACGAAAAGCATAGCAGGGATTCGTTCAAGGTTTGTTCCCTCCAGTTGGAGGGTAACAAACATAACTACCTCCAAAAATTCTTTCCTTCTCTTTCATTCCCTGTCCTTCTCTTCTCAACTCAGGAGTAGACCCTTAAGTGAAGGGAAAAAAAAGAAAAAAAAACGAAACCTGCAATGCTAGACGAATCTTCTACCATCCGACCACCTCCAAGAGCACCTCCAGATACATGAAGCCGTGCATTCACAAAAACCTATTGAAAGTTCAACAATTTTCAGAAGTTCATAAAATGAATGGGGTCATCAGCCACAATTGACAATTCTACTAAAAAACCCAGATCAAATAGCACAATTTAAATATCTCTGTAGAAAGAAGAAGAAAAAAACCAATCTTACAGCTGCATGTTGGTATCTAGGGGAAGGAGAGACACCAGGTGCAATGGCCCACTCCCACCGGCCATCTCTGTGCTTTGCAAGGCCATATGCACTGGAAAGGGGCTTCATTTATTTGACCAGAGAAAGATTGATCAGTTCAAAATGCAAATAAATTTAATTTCTCTTCTGCCAAATTTGGGTTTAAAACCCAACAAAAAAACACACACGCAATTTCAGTTGGTTCAAAGAATCAGCCAATCTCTATTGGTACTGAGTAAAGCTGTGAAGGCCAATGATTGAGCCATCAGCACAATTACCAGCTAGCAAAACAAGCTGACCTTCTCACCAGCATTTAATAGGTTCTAACTTCTAAACCACTATATTTTCTGATATGCAGTAGTCACAACATTTGAGAGATTAAAAATATACCACACTATTTGCATCCCTGCCACCACAGAGCAGAAGAAGGCCGTCAGAGCGAGCACTTGCCGTCGCATACCTAAAATAATGCAAATAGCCGAAGTATTATGGATAAGGAATATGACAAAAGCTGACAAGACAATGACCAGTTATAAGTTGTTAGAAGTTTGATCAAAACAAAATGTAATTATTACATGCATGGAGGTGGGCCCTCCCCTTCTGGTTCAAGCTTCCTCCATTCATATGGTTTTGCAGCGGTATCAAGTGCCCATACATCAGCTAATGGACGCTTCCCTGCAGAGATTCAAACATACTTTTAGTTTTAGCAACAGAGAAATTGAAAGATAAAACAATAACCACGTCTATTTATATATAATTAGGAATTTGGTTGCTCTAGTATATAAAACTTACCATCATTTCCACCAATCGTCAACAGAAATCGCTGCCCAACCAAAGCCATGACGTGTCCATAACGTGGACCTGGACCAGGCCCTTGAACAACCACTCTAAATTCAAGCACACAAAGGCCCAGTTGTTAGTATACATAATTATTGATCTAGTATGACGATTGGAATATAGGAGTTGCATCAATTCTAACCTATGCCATCGTGGGCGCTGTTGTGTTAAATCCAAAACATGAAGATCCTCTGCTGATAAGCCAGCTGGCCCAATTCCACCCTATTCAAAACAGAAACAAGCTCACACCTGGAACGACCTCACATATATACTAGGAAATTGATTTTGTATATTGATATGATATCCAGGAGCAATCAAGGACTTATATCAGTTGGAACAAGCCAAATGACAACATCTGAACACAATAAGGCTTGTTCCATTGCTGAGCAGCATTTGGGTTTACTTGCTTAATTGAACTAAAATTTTAGTGTATAACAATCTTATGTTATACCCAAAAAAGTTGTTCTGCTACAAAATTGAACCCGAGAACATATTTTAACAAAATATTGTACCTGAATTACAACCATTGTACCAACAGCAGTAGCAACATGCGCTGCTCTAGGTGATGGCGGTTCCCCCAGTGGAGTAAGCCTGAATTAGAAAAACAAGTACTTTTATTTCTATATTTAATTTATTTTGAATGCTGTTTTAATTTTAATATTAGTTTGTTTGTTTGGTGTAAAACAGCATAGCAGAGCTTTTCAAGGTGTAATTGAGATTTAAATGCTGCGACAATAAAACTATAGAGAAGGACACCATACTATCAAAACTGTACAAGTTGGTACCCAACAGAAGAAATGGTCAAGTACAAAAACAAGAAATTGTTTAAGTATGTTGATATTCAGCATACCTTGACCACTTGTTTGATATAACATCATAGCAATGCACATCAGCAGTTGCACCAGCAAGACCTACAGCCAAATTTGAACTAAATAAAATTTCCAGTTCTGTATTAAAATATTTTAAATTAGTTATTCACCCTAGATTGCCTCAATCGAGTTAAAAGTTTAACCAAACTTTTAACAAAAATAGAAGTCCGAGTAAAACTAATAAATGTCCAGGCCCTGGAACTCTGCTTATAATAACCACTAACAGGGAAACATTCAATTCATCTGACCAGCTGTATTACACAATTGACCATTGCTTGCACAGTAGAGGAAATAAACTGCTGTGAGACAATAAAATCCATATGTTAACAAAAGTAAAATTGGTGTCACGTGTAATTCTCATTTAACAAACAACAATTCCCAATTGTTTATTGGAAAATTAAGCAATCATGTAATGATTATCTTATCTTTGCACATAGCTGGTGTAAGTAACACGTGATGCTTGCACCACTGAGTTACATCTGTTTACTTTTACCGTTAAAACTAATAATTGTCCAGGTCCGGGAACTCTGCTTATAATAACCACTAACAAAGTAACATTCAATTCATCTGACCAGCTGTATTACACAATTAACCATTGCTTGCACAGTAGAGGAAATAAATTGCTGCGAGACAAAAGTAAAATCCATATGTTGACAAAATTGTACTTGTAAAAATTGGCGTCATGTGAAATTCTTATTTAAAAAACAACAATTCCCAATTGTTTATTGGAAAATTAAGCAATATGATGTGATGATTATCTTATCTTTGCACATAGCTGGTGTAAGTAACACGTGACTCGCACCACTAACTTGCATATGTTTACTTTTACCGTTAAGAAATACTATCTACCTAGAAATAGAACAAAATACAACCAAGCAGCTTTCTCTACTTTAACCAGATAGAAAGACTTAACCATATCCAAAAAGCCATGTTCCTGGAATTTGGGAAGCATAAGCTTCAACTTGAAATATCCATTAAATGAGTAAGTCACTACTTAAGGCAAGAGTGATCTCATCTATGTCTAAAAGTTGCATTCCCCTTGGAACAATTACCACTCAAATGAAACACAACTAGCAGTCATTTCACAGAGAAAGAGGTCAGATAGAAGTACTTACGGATCCCGGCACTTCCAGCTGGCGATGGAGGCGTGGCCGAGTTCCCTTCAAGTGCTGTGGCCCCACCAAAAAGTATAAGGCGGGGCCCGATGTACCCTGGGCTCCCCTCATCTCCAACTGCCGGGACAGCTGTGAGCGTGTGGCCACACCTACAGCCAGGCCCGTCTTCTTTCTTCTCTATTACAGCATTCACTGCAGAGTAATTTGGTGCCGGTCTTGGCCCCGCTACAACTGGCTGAGCAGGTGGCTGGGGAGGAGGTGCCGCTGCTGGAGCCGGTGTAGTCTCGCCGGAGGCGGATTCCTGTGTCTCCTGGTTCGATTCAGGCTCTGTCGCCATGGGCGAATCCACATCCATGGTCGGCGTTTCAAGATAGAGAAATGGAGATCAGAGGTCAAGCGATGTGACCATGGATCGAACCCTAACCCTAGGTCCTAATTTCTGCTGTAAATTTCCAGAAATATATCTCGGATCAGAGAAAAAGATAGAGAGATTGGCTATCCTCCTATCCGATCGACTGTCGCGATCTATACGAAATGGGAAAAAAAACGAGGATTGAATTGACAAAAATAAGTGAATAAAATTGGAAGGAAAAGAGATGCAAAACGAAAAGAGAGAGGATTGAAGGGAGGAGATAGGCGAGAGACGAAAGGAGAGAGGAAAGAAAATTCTGAAATCTTATGATAAAAACTAATAATATTTCTATTTTTATTTTTTTATATGTTGTTAGTTTATTTCTATTATCTGGCTTTGATTGAGCTTTTCGTCGGGACAGTTCAGGTCAGGCTTACGCTCTCTTTCTTTCTCCACAACGAGCGGGTCGGGTCGGAAAAGGCACTTCATTTAGTTAGTCTCGGATTAGTTCATCGAATTATAATCTACTGCAAATGACAGTGGGTCCGATACTTCGTAACTAGTTCTGGAATTTATCCTTCCCCTGCGCTCTCGGAGCACGGTATTCTTTTTTCTCAGGAGACTTGTGCGAATGGTTAGGACATTTCCGACCGTCGGATCCCATCAAATTGACCTGTACGAACTATGAACGACTGGTGCCACTTAGGTGAGCACTGAGCAGATTACTTTGTACTTGTTAATCTGAGTTCAATTCATTTCCACCAAAATATTTGGCAATTTCAAATTTCAGTTTTGAATGATGTTTAAATTAAATAATTTTACAGGGTTGTATGTCAAAAACTGCTCTGAGTTGTTTGTGTTTCTTTTAGTTGTATCAGAGAATGAAATGGAAAAGGTTGAGAAATTCCGTTTACTACTTGGAGGTTCCTACTGAAAAAGGAGCTTGCGACGGCGGGGAACCGGTGGGACCCAAGAGGGAGAAAGGTATGGTGACCGGGAGAACCGGCATCTGGCGGTTGATCTAATGATGACGAACGAGTTTTCCAGAACAGGTGTGTTGCTATTTGCTCCGACATTTTTATTAATAATTAATAAATATATTCAGCTCTTTCAATAAAAATATCTCTGACTGTTATTAAATGGCCGGTTTTGAATTTTTTTGTCTACGGGCTATTTAATGGCCGGTATTCTCAAAAAAAAATTCAGAGACACTATGAAGAGCAAAATACTGAAATCTAACACTAAATTCAAATTTTTTGTTTAAATTTTTTGTTATATTACTTCTTTTGATGTATAATTAGCATATTTATACTAAAATACGCTAAATTACTTGAAATTATGTTAAATTACGCTAAAGTATTTTAAATTACGCTAAAATACAATAAATTGCGCTAATTACATATGAATAGGGACAATATCTTCACTGAAAAGGCGAAAAACAACGACGAAATTTCAAACGGCCATAAAACGGTGCTCGAGTGTCCGATTTCAGCAAATGACCACTTTTCGGAAAGCTTGCGAAAATACGCATGCATCAATGATGGCTAATGATAAAGATAATGTCCTTAGGCTCAAACATTTAATTAATGATTCTAGATAGAATAACCCTTTGATCTAATGATAAAGATAATGTCCTTCTAATTAAAGGTCACAGATTCAAAATCCGAATAGAAGATCTCTAGCAGATATTAGAGAAAGTTAGATGGCTTGACCTCTAACTTTACTAAAAAAAATTAATGATTCTACAATTAAGATAAGTTATTTCTAGCAGATATTATAGAAGTAACTAAACACTTTCTGATTTAGGCAGATTCCACAGTTTGATCCGGACAATATTGCAGCAAGGCCCTCAAAAGTTAAAATATCTGAAATATTTGTTAGACTAGTAAATACTTGCAAAGCAATATTAGGAGGGGAGTTGTGTGCATTTGCCAAGAAATAATGACAAATATATAGAGATTGGAGAAGAGTGATTAGGGGGTGTCAACAAGTCAGATGGAAGCATTTTCGTATTCGTATCCGTTATGTAACAAAAGAGAATATTTATTCTTATTCGTACCTGATAAGTTAACAGAAAAAATCTTATTCTTATTTGTCTTTTCGAATACTTGTACGGGCCGGTAAAAGGATACAAAAGTGTCATTGGCAATTTGGCATCTCAATTTGTGCTTTCCATAAAATATTTTTCAAAACAAAAAAGAAGAAACAATTAATAATGAATACAACTAATTTGTATTATGAAAATTTAGTAAAATACAAAACTTTCTCGTATCATGTATCATCTCCATACAAATATATATATCTAAATATATATTTATTTAAAAAAAAAGTAACTTATAGGATAATAGATAAAAAATGGTTTTTACCTGTACTTTTACATGTTATGATAACGACAAAAATATGTATCCTTACCCGTATGGTCGTCCGGATAAGCTAACGAAAAAACCCTTATTTGTCTTTTATAATACAATACGGATCGAATTAAAAGATTTACCAAAAGTGATATATTTAAGAAATTTTGAAATGGGGAAGTTTTGTTTGGCTTGAGTGCCATCCTTAGCATGTGTTGCAGATATTTTTGTGATAAATTTATTTTTCAAGAATTTGATAACAAATTTCTTATTACTAATTAGAGTAAATTTGAGTAAAATCACTAATTTAGAGGGTTCAAACAAAATTAATCTTGTAAACTGAATATTTAGTATTAATATATGATAATTGAATAATCTTAACAAAATTATAATATTTTAAGAGCATTAAGTATTTATATTCCTCAATACAATAAAATCAACTCACAATCAACTGTCCTTTATTTACTATTTTCATTGAAAACTTCAAAATGAAAATTAGAAAAGTGAAGAGGGCTCTTTCGGAAAGTTTATAATATTAGAACAGTTACATTCTTGCGCTTCACTTCTTCCAAATTTTTTTTAAGAGTTACCAAACCAACAGAACCCATGAATCTCCTCTGTATATTAAAATATCCTGTACCACTCACTGTAGCAGAGTTGGATTTGTTTAAAGGGGGTTCCAATCAAGGGCGGACCCACACACAGTCAGAGGGGCAGCTGTTTTTTCCTGGATATTGAAATTCAGTAGAAAAATACGGGCACAGTACCACTTTGCTCTTCCCTGAAAATTATTTTGTCCCTCTATGAAACCGGAAAGCCCGTCAGACCAGTCAAAAGCAATGTTAATGAGAAACTTTGTTGTTTTTATAGAAATTTTATAGAAATTTACGGATCTGAACTAACTTTGTTGTTTTTTAATATGTAAAATGATATTATTTTGTTGTTTTTTTATTATGTAAGAGTATATTATTTTTGTTGTTTCCTATTATGCTGATTTTTTTTTTTATTTAGTATCCGATTAGCTAATGGGTTTGAACCTAATAAACTATTTGAATTCAATTCCTGTTCCTCCCTGACAGAAATTCTGCGTCCGCCTCTGATTCCAATGAACACCTATAGTGCTTGTACTTTTGATATTGTACCAAATTTATTAAGAAAGATCTCCTGCATTATGCAACTTTTTCTAGGAGATAATATTATATTATTTTGGGGTCCAATAACGACTTTGGGAAGTGGAGGGGATCTTGATATCCTACCTTGGAGGCATGAAACAATGTGACCGCCATTATCCATCCATATATTATATTAGCACGCTTTAATAAACTTTTGTTGTATTATGTTTTCTCAAACAGACGGAAAACAAAGTATCCAAACTGTACTAGTATATGATTATTTTTTCTTATTTATAGTAATATATACGAGGATTTAATTAACCGTGCAGTTTGTTTGGGATCCGATTCTGCTGCTATTTTCAGAGAAAAGCATAGTTCTGCTTTTCCGATTCCAACTATTTAAAAATTTCCATTCATGTATCTCGATAAAAAAACTTTTTCATGCACAAATCTCAACAATTTTAAATGGTTGAGATCGAATAAGCAGGACCCTGCTGAGTCCATTCCGTTTGCTTGACACAGAAATGTTCTGGTTGGTATTCATCCATGACAGAAAGCGACGCGCCGACGCGCTTTGTGACCATACATACCGCTACAAATTCGCATCCCCTGAGATATCTCATGTTTTGGGTGACTTATTGGAAAATCTCAAACTGTTCAAATACGTTCTGCACGAATCTCAAAACTCAAATAATACTGGCCTCTTGCGCTATCTCCGAATAGACACCGGACACGTCGGTCACGCAAAATATGAGATACCTCAGAGGATACGCACTCTACCGCTACCGGCTTGTAATTAAAAAAATATTTAGAATTTATCGTCTCCAGTAATAAGACACTGGAGAATTTAGTAAGGTACAACAGAAATTATTTGAAGTGTTTACTAAATGAAAAAACCTGTTTAAATTTTGATCTACTCATTTAATCATTTTATAATTATATTTTTATGAGCAGGTTCAAATGGCTCATTTCTTTCATGTCTCAATCGTGCTTCATACCGTACCACTATCCGCACGAATATTCGGATAACTAAAATATATAATATATATCTACTATTTGAATACGGATAATTAAAATTCAAAATCATACCGTACCACTATCCGCACGGATATTTGAATATCGGATATCCGTATTTAATTTTCGAATACGGATCCGAAAAACTGACATTGAATTAAATAATTGTAATTCGGCTTTTAAGTATTTTACACAGTCAAGTACCTTAGAGAATACTCACTCACATTGTGGTGCCTCACCAAAACCTAGGACTACAAGTAGGGGTGTTCAACCGGTCGGTTCGGGTCAAACCGAACTTTTTTTGCCGAACCGCGGTTTGAACCGAATTTTGAAAACCCAACCGAACCGACCGAATTAAAATTCCAAACCGATCTAAAACCGAACCGATTAAACCGATTTAAACTTCGGTTTGTTCGGTTGAACCGAATACAAACATTTCAAGTTACAAATAAACATTTCAAAACCGGTTGGTTCGGTTCAAACCGATTTGGATAACATTTTTGATAACCACACAAGCCGGTTTTTGATAAACCGATCCATTATAAACCACACAAAATAAACCGATCCATTTTTTATTAAACCGGTTGGTTCGGTTCAAACCGATTTGGAGATCCCAAAACCGAACCAAACCATTTAAACCGAACTTCTTCAAAAACTAAACCGAACCGAACCATTTAAACCGAACAACCGATCCAATTAAACCAAAATTTGCCGGTTCAGTTTAAAACCGAATAAACCGATCCATTTGAACACCCCTAACTACAAGCAAATCGAGTTCGGACAAACATATTCAAACTTTAATTTAATGTAATTTATAAGACGAATTAAGTCAAGTTAAAATTTAAAATGAATCAAATTACATGACAGACTAATTCAAACTGAAATCAAACTCAAGTCCTACAAACCCCACGTCAGTATTATCAAAATAGTTTAAATTCAATTGGCAGTTTGGCACTTTTTTCCGCATTTACATTTCAAATCGACGACTCAAACAAGTCCAAATACGGATCTTATATGCATCACAAAGGGATGTATGCACGTGCAAAATATATAAAATTTAAGAGCATCTCCAACCCAACAATCCGTAAAAAATTAAAAATAGATGTAAAACACTATTTAAAATTAAGTTACTTTTAGTTTCTTAACCTCTCCATCTCAGAAATTGGATCAGAGCCAATAGGGAAGAGAACAAAGGAGTCAGAGCCAATAGGAAAGAGAGAGAGTACCAACATGTCCAAAAGAAATCGTTTGTTTTATAAGCAAATTTGTTTTTTTAGAAATTGACCTACAACCCAACAATTATATTAGCAAATGACACATCAGATTAGCAATTTAAAAAAAATCACCATTGTAGATGCTCTAAACCGTCTCATGTCAAGAGAAACGCTGCAAGCTTTACAAAACACTACGATCAACCTAGCTGATCTGTGGCCAACACCTTTTTCTTTTGGGGTAATATTATGGAATGTCTTCAAATTTTTTTTGTGACAAATTAATCTCTGAATTTTTAAGTTAAACGATTAATTTTTCGAATTGTGAAATCAATGCCAATGACCTATCCAGTAATTAATTTATTATATAATGCTTAATTTTAAGTATAAAACAACTATAATATTTATTGATAAATTTATCCTTGTTTAAATAGTTTTATGAATCATATTACTTGCAAAATTTAATATCAATTTTAATTTGATAATTAATTATTTTTACTATTTATTTATCCTTGTCACTCCCCCCCACCCCCCACCCTAATTTTACCGAGCATTCTAAAATTTACTCTAGATCTTTTCCTTTGCACGAAATAGCCTTAAGCTGAGTCATCAATATTTGATTTTCTTTAATATTGCACCTATTGTTTTTCATACAGCAAGTTCTAGTTAATCACATAGCAATCTCTTAATTCAAAAGTAAAAACTAAACACAAATAAAAATATCTGGATTAACTAATAAAAAACATATCCGATTAACATATTCTTACTTCCAATTTAATAAAACTCACAGCACCCACAGCCCACCATAACACTGCAAAAACTATGCAGCCATATATTTTTATAAAAATTCAAATTTTCTATTCATCCTCCCGGCACATTTTGTCTATTCAGCCCGTATGACAGCCACATATTACCAAAGTACCGACCGCCAGCAGAAAGTGTAGTTCCTAACCCCTACCACTTGCACCTATAGCTGCAAAATCAACAGCAGGCTTCTGGAAAACCCTAACCACCGGCATTCCATCACCGCCATCATTTCCTACACGCCACGACCGATCCTTCTTCCTCTGCGGCTTCTTATGTTGCTTGTGTGACTCTGGCTTCCTATTCTCTTTCTTCTTCACAACCTTACTACCTTTCGAGCCTGAATCAAATTCTTCCATATCAGCCAACTCACGTCTATCAGGCATAGACTCTGACGAAGGATCCGGATCCTCATCATCTGAACCCGACCCAGTATCATCCCCCTCCTCGGTTTCACTTGTATCCATTCCAGGAGGCAACTCAAAATGGGGCAACTTCCCATCAATGTAATCCTTGAGCATCTGGCGGGCAGCTCGGGTCTCATCCGGTAACCCGCTAGATGCAACATGGCCCCTAGAGGCACAATAAACCCGCAACAGTTCATAGGATGTCGGTGGCCGGTTTTGCGGTTCATAAGGTTTCGGATTGGGCAACTTTATGTTATAGATCCGCTCTAGTTCACGGCGCGCAACCCGGTTTGCCACAACCTGTACTGCCTCCCTGCTCTGAGTCATGCGGTCAATTGGTAGAACACCACATGCTACCATTTCATGTCTTGAACTAGAAAATGAAGGAAAAACTAAGCCAGGACAGTCACATAATACCAGCTCGTCAGAGATTATTAGGGTTTGGAAGTGCTTTGTTTTGCCTGGAGTTGAGGTCACGCCAGTTTTTTTTGCACCTACCAGTGCATTGATTGTAGAGCTCTTGCCGACATTTGGGTAACCAACAAATCCAACAGTTACTTGTCTTTTGTTAGATGCAGTTGATGAGCTTGATGAAGGTCTCTCTTTGGCCATGACAATTGATTCGGCCTCAGTTTGCAACCGGGTCAAGAGTTCATCCCGCCCATAAATTTTGGTATCCAAACCCGGCAAGTCAGACTCTTGTAACTCAGGTTCCTGAATCAGTGTCTTGCCTTCTAAAGCAGCTGAGGCGGCTTTGGCCGACCAGAAAAGAAAAAGGATGTCATGTTGGTCGAAGTATTCGGCCCATTTCTTTCTGCAGTTGTGAAATACGAAAGAGGTATTGATTGGAGTATAAGAATAGTAAGAAATAATTAACCTTATTGATCCTTTGGTTTATATTCTGGTTATTGCATAGTATATAGTAATACAGTCTGACGACGGTTAACCATATTACAACAGCCATGCTAAGTTATACGATAAAATTATGAAATAGACATATAGCAATATACTCCAAAGGAGTAATTAAATAAACATATAGCAATATAGAATATACTCCAAACTTAGTTTATGATTTTTAATTTTATTGTAACAAAAATTTGCACTATTGTAAGAGAAGTTGCACGAAGCAGGATGTAACAGTTGGAAGTAGAAGTGAATTTATGTTCCAACCTGATATTGAAGGGTAAGAGGTCTGCTTTATTAACAAGGAGCAATGTTCTCTTGTGTTCATCTATTTCCTGAGCATATTCCTGTATTTTAAAGAAAAAATAAGCATGTTGAACCTAACCTATAGAGATTGTTTATACAGTCAGGTTAGGAGTATATTCCACCAGTAAAATACGAGTGAACCACATACTTTTTTTCCTGAGCCAGAGCCAGATATTTGTGCCTTAAATAACTTATGTTCAAAGCATAAACCTTTTCATCAAACAAAATTCAAGATAAATATAAAAGAGCAAAAAACTATTAAAGAAAATATGGGCATAGATGACATCACATACCTCGAGATCAGGGCAGCGGCAGAACAAGGGATCCCTGGCATCAACAACCATTACAATCTACAAAAAACAAATCACACAGTACAAATATAGTGTGAGTCGACACCTTCATTAAAGGTGTTCTAAAACAAAGATGAACAACACAAATGATGATGATATCATTTAATAGAGGCACACAAATTATTTATTTTTCAATTACCTTAAATAAATTTTCTTCAATTATTTTTCAACTTGTTTGGGACTAAAGGCTTGCTTGTTGTTGTTGAAGTAGTAAGTTAATTCAAAGCCAAATAGGGATACCTTTAATCCTCAACAGTTCAACTAATTACCGGTCTAGCAATAGAATAAAAAAGCATGGTCATGCTGTACAGCTCAGTACTGACCACACAAAATAATAGTAAAATATGATACCAACATCAATAGGAAAAATTTACTGGAGGGCACTGGTAAACTGCAGGTTCATATTTACCAACTGGCACAATTTTATGCCTCAGGCAGGAGGGTTAAGTACAAATAGGGTCATTAAATCAAAATATACCAGGTCACTACGCTCAAGTACTCTCCAGAGCTGCCTCCATATATCAAGATTCTTCTCAAAGGGAGTAAGCACAAGCTTGTCATTCTCCTCCAATCTACATGAATAATAAATGTTTAAAGATACTTGTACAGTTTTGGTCTAGTACCAGTATACCACCGATATAATTTTTTTCCAGTAATGACCCAGATTAGTACAACATGCTAAAGGTTAAACCAATTTCTGAAAAAACTGCAAATGACAACCAACTATTATGAATCTGACCTCGCAAGCTTTCGGCGCCACTCTAAGAAAGCTTGTTTTTCATTAGCATCCAGTTCCTCCACTGACATATTAGAATTCCATGGCGGTCTACAGAACATCAAAACCGTTTTTTTAGTAAAGTCAACAAAAATCTAAAACAATTATTTAAATTTTACCAATACATACTTAACATAGCGATACCCTACCAGCAATCCTTGACTTCCCCCTAAATGACCAATAATGTTAAACTAAACCCTAAATTGAGCCCATTTTTCTCCTATTTACACTGAAAGATAGAAAATCAGTATACCTTCGAGGAACTTTTAGATTGTTTGCATGCAAAGCCTCCTCCTCTTTCTGTGCTTGCTTCCTCTCATCTGATGTCATGTCTCCAGCATCATCACTTCAACAAAATAAATGAAAAACATATAAAGCAGTTAACTAACCATCGGACCTAAAAAGGGATTGGCTGAAAAAGGATGGGATAGGGGAGCATAGACATACACAGAGATGAGAAGATCAGAGGGGCCGGCGTCCGAGGCGCCGCCGCCAGAGAGGAGAGAAGCATCATCGGAGTTATCGATGATGGCATCGATTTCGTCGATCTCAGTGTAGGATTCGAGAACTTTGCGGTTTTGGAGGTGAATCGCGCGGCCTTTCTCCTGGGCCTCGAGTGCCATCCTGTTATGCTGCTTTATCAGCGCACGACCCAGCCCCTCTGCTCTCTCCTTCTTCCCTCCCATTTTTTTTTTTTTTCTTTTTCTGTTCTTGATCGAACACTTGTTCTTTTTCTCAGCTAAACCCTATTTCGCGTGAGAAAGAGTGAGTTGGAGGCTAGGATGTCATGCCATGAGGGGGAGATAGAGAGATGGAGCGACCGTCAAAGCCGCCCTAACTGGATTCCCACGTATACCTGACCGTCAGGTTATGGACTTTAAGCCGTTGATTTCCATACGAGATGTGAATTAGCGTAACTCGTAATGTAATCAACGGTTTAGATCAACAACAACGTTAATGGATGACGGGTTCTGAACGGGCTCGGTGAGGTGGAGGGCTCATAGCCGGGTGACTATCCCTGACCGCAGGAGATGATATGTGTCTATACCCTTGCTACTAAAACATATTATTGGACGTAGGTTTAAAACTTTGATTAGTCGTCAATCGGGTTTATGATTTCATCCGTACAACATCATACAGTTTTAACATGATCCGATCGTATTCAATACAATACCGTACAGTTTTATGACATGATTATCTAATTTTATTTCGTATGGTAGTCATGAAGAAATTAAGATAATTTGAATGTAACTTGTTGTATTATCAAATACTATTAAATATAAATATAGATATTTCTAAATTCTAAATAATTTGATAAGAAAATTAAACTTACAATAAATTTCGTCATTTTTTACGAAACAGAGTGTTTGAGTGTAGAGAGGAGTCTGCATCTTTTGCATTAACTCAAAAGAGCATTTTTTTAGTTTAATAGATCTCGGCTATCTGATCAGGATCATAGCTAATTTGGCCCACGTTTATGATGCACGGGGCCCTTTAATATTAGTGCAGATCTCAATCGGATGGTTCAGATCTATTAATGCATGTTCCGTTAATGCAGAGGATACGAATTCATTGGAGAGGGGAGGGGCAAAAAACTAACCGAGTTGAGTTGAGATGAGAGACGGACGGCAAGGGCCAAGGAATGAAGGAATATGAAGTAAAGTTGAACCGTTCAACGATAGAAACTAAAAGTTTATCAAGAACCCGAAGTTCGTATTACCCGAATAGAATAATAATCAGAAGTTATTATTAGAATTGTTTAGAACCCAAAGTTCAATTATAAATTTTAGTATAAAATTAATTATAGGCCAATGGATGAATAATAACCTGAAGTTATTCTCAATTAAAAACCTGAAGTTTTATTAGAAATTTTCATATAAAATCAATATAATAACCATAAGTTATTATAGGTCACTAGATGAAAATATAATCCGAAGTTATTTCAAATTAAATTTTACAATTGCGCAGTCAAGCAATATTAACCATAAGTTATTAAATAAATATTTTATTATAACCTGAAGTTATATAAATTAACCTGAAGTTATTAGTACTTTTAAAATTTTAGTTATTTATTTATTTAATTTACATATACTTTTATTTGTATTTATCTCCCTTTTAATTTATCATAGCCTGAAGTTATGATGTTAATAACATGAAGATATGAATAACCTGAAGTTATGGTATTAATAACCTGAAATTATTAATACATATCTATTTTGCAGTACATATGGCAAATTTCACAAAGCTTGAATATGCTGCTCTTGAAATTTCAGGCAAAAAATTATCTCCCATGGACTCTTGATGCAGAGATCCACCTCACCGCAAAAGAATTAGAAAAAAACTATTAAAAAAGAAAACGAGGCCTCCCCGCAGGAGTGCGCTAATGCTATGATTTTTCTTCGTCACCATCTCCATGAGGATTTGAAAACTGAATATTTAGCGGTGAAAGACCCGTTAGAACTCTGAAAGAGTTTAAAGGACATATATGACCATAAAAAAATTATTCTCTTACCAAATGCTCGTTACGAATGGATTCATTTGAGACTACAGAATTTTAAATCCGTTGCAAGTCCATTCCCTGAAGCGAATGTGACTTCATCTAAGAAAGGACATGGCCGCAGTCACAGCAATTTCTGCGGACGTGGTCGCAACAATGTTTGGCGACGTGATGGTCAATACAACAAAAATAATGCAGTGAAAAATGAGAAAGAAAAACATCCCGAAGATGTTTGTTACAGATGTGGATGGCGAACCATTGGTCGCGTACTTGCCGTACGCCCAAGCATCTAGTGGAACTTTATCAAGCCTCACTCAAGAAAAAGGAGAAAAATGTGAAAACTAACTTTACTGAAAATGATCCCGAAAATGAATGCCATATGGATACACATATGGATGTATCAGATTTCTTCCAGAATGTGGATGAAAAGATAGACATTATTACTAAGGGAGAATAAAATGTAGAAATTTATGTTTATGTTTAATAAAATCTTAGTTTACATTTCAATTTTTATATTCTATGCAAATAAAGTCAATAAATAAAAGTAGTTTAATTTAATTTATTTTGCATTCTTTATTTTAAAGAAAAATGACTGATCCAATGATAAGTAAATAAGATCCTTGTCTAGTAGACAGCGGAACAACAAAACAATTGCATCTTGGTGAGACTAATATCCACACTATATCTAGTACAAGTAATTTAATAGAAGGCTCCAGAAGAGCTTATATTTTGTTACCTAAAGGAACAAAATTAATAATAGATGATGCATTATATTCGAGTAGATCCAGAAAAAATCTACTAAGTTTTAAAGATATTCGAAAGAATGGTTATCATATTGTTCCTGATGTATCTACCCATACCTATGCACCTCATAGTGTCTAGACAGATGACCCGGAACTTGCCAAGTCCCCGAGTCCTGATGCATCATCTAGACATTCTTTCGAATATGATAACCATTCTTTCGAGAATACCTATGCGCCTCATAGTGTCTGGGCAGATGACCCATAACTTACCAAGAATGGTTTTAAAGATATTCGAAAGAATGGTTATCTACTAAGTGTCTGAGCAGTGATCATGTTGTATCTTTCTTTATAGTATTTATTTCTTCTTGTGAGGAGGGACTTACATTTATTTTATTGATGATACATCGGTACTGATATTCTACACTTGTTGTTTGTGACTGCTATGTTGATATTTGGAGTATCGAGCACTATACTTGATACTCATACTTGTTTATGTATGTATGGATGGATTACTTGTTTATTTTTCTCTTATTAGGCTAACTAATTTTGTTTTGATTTTCCGAGATTGTTTGCATGACACATAACTGCACATCACATAGGAACTATACTAGTTAGTGATTCGAACGTGATATGAGCAGCAAGAACTTGAAACTAAAAGTGCAAGCAATATATAAAGAAAGGTAGGTTAGATGAGCCCAGCAACGTCGATCGATATAGACCAGTATCGTACACGACTTAGCACTAGGAGAAAAGCACGCAAAGTTTTCCAACATCCCATGCGATATTACCCTTGCCGTATGCGGCCATCATCATGCCACAGACAAACCTCCAAAGCAAGCTGGAGCAGCCCCTACGGCATCACCATGCCGCATGCGACCTTAGCCTATGCTGCAGGTTTTCCAAATCACAACAAATCAGTTCAAACACAAGCAAATTTTTCAGGAGCTATGGTGCCAAAGAAGGTCCGTCCTTCGACGGCATGCCTCGTCAATTCTGACTGTAAGTTCTGACCCAGGGTTCGAGATCTTCTTCGAAGATTTTACCTTTGCATTAGGGACAATGCAAGGTTTAAGCTTGGGGGAGGGGATTGAACCCTTGTATCTTAGGTTTTAGGGTTAATTTTTTCAATTTTAGAGGGTATAACTAAGCTTTTTACCTGACCATGAATATGGTTTGCATGACTGAACTTAATTGATTAAGATTGCGAGATTGTCAGGATGTTTACCGAAGTTATAAAAATATAGTCTTGCATGACTGGACTTAATTGTTTGAGATTGCATAAAGTGTAGGATAAATAAAGTCATAGGTTAGGTAGAGTCCACACATGAAACACACGAAATTTTGAAATTTTTCGAAAGGATTATATCTATATAATTTTGTTGAGGCAATTCCTAAATGAAAAAGTAGCATAGTCTCCAAAACACTTGATTGAAATTTTGGACATGGAAAGGCTAAGGCTAACAACATACTGATTAGAAAATAAATATTTTTGAAAGATGATTTTCCTTATGCATTATGTAAGCAAAAATTTCTTAAAGTTAGAAATATTTACTAGATACATCCTTTTTAAATTGAGACCCCTATGTTTTGACAAAAATTACAAAAGATAATTTTTGGATATATATATACCTAGAAATTGTGTGTATTTATAGTAGATGCAACTAAGTATCAAAAGAGGACATAAAATGAGTCCCACAAAAAATCCAAAAATACCAATTACTAGAAGAGGACGCAAAATAGGTCCCACCACCGTGTTTCAATTTGAGATTCAATGAAATCCTTAGGTGCATTTGTAATACATAACCTCTCATTTGTATCTATGCGCTAGAAGGGTAAAACCAAATTGAGTAAGGTGTATTTACTTTCTTGCAATTTATTTTTTCAATAAAGTTGTATTCTACTAACATACTTAGTCTTTAAAATTTTAGTTCAAAAGAGGGATCGAAAAATTTAAAAGGATGAAAAATGAGTATTGATTGATTTTAAGATCTCTTTTACCATAATGATGTTAAGACGGGTTGTCTTCAAAATATTTCTAAATAAAATCAAAGTGTTGTGAATGCAAAGGTTTCCATTTTCTAAAAATTTCACCAAGTACAAATATTAGGAATTGAGTAAAACATTTTTGTATTAGGTTAATTCTTAGAAAATTTATAAATTTTTCAAAAATCTTATTCAAGGGCCAATTTTTAGCCAACCTACCCAAGTAGCTTTGCTTATTTTGTTCGAGGACGAACAAAAGTTTAAGCTTGGGGGTGTGATGAAGCCAAAACATATAGTGAAAATTCCTATCTTTTCTTCCAGAAAATGGCGAAAAGCGAATGCAAAGTAGCCATTTTCTTGATTTATTTACCGCAAACATGTTTTTAGGTCTTTTTGGCAGGTTTTTGAGAAAATTGCGTATTTAGGCCAAAAACAGAGCAAAGTGTCATATTTAGGCGATTTCTGAAGATAACACCAAAATAGGGCATCACATGGAGCATGCAACACCTCGCACAAAGTGCACAACATGCAAAATGGCGAAAAATACAGAAAATCCGCTAAGTCAAGAAGTCGTGCGGCCTCCTCTATGCCGCACGATCCATGGACTCAATCCGTGGACTGTTTCCTTTGGATCAGATTATCCACCGTTGATGCTATTTTTGGCGGAATTCTTATGAAAGGACGGATTGCTTCAGCGGCAAGCTTTCATATTTATTTTTGGCTGCATCTATCCAAATTTGCATTCTCATTTGCATTCAATTTACAACACGAACAAAATACTTCCTTAAAACTTCGAATGATCACGAGCGTAACATTATTTTCTTTTTGAATAACGGCTCAAAATGCCTCATTTCCTCCAACAGGTCAAGAGGCCCAAAATACTTACTGGATTCAGACATTAGGCCTGCATAAATTACAACGAAGGCCTATATCTCCATTTAGGGCTGCTAATGAGCGGGCTTCGGTTCATACTCGGTCCTGTTCAAAATTTAAATATGAAGTGTCCAGTCCATGATCGGTCCGAATATGAAGAGTTTTTTTTCCATGATTAGTTTGTCCAATTTTGTCCAGAAATTGTCCATGATCATTACTTTCCCAGTTCGAAAAACGTCCATTTCAGCCAACATAGTTGAAATATGAACAATAAACGGGCCTTTGTATGGACAATAGCGAAGTCAACTTATCAACAACATTACAAATTTTGTACAAAACAAAACCTAGTAAAAAATGTGCAAAATACAAAAATACAACTTCGTTTATATGCAAAATTTGAGGCACAAATATATTACAAAAATCTACGTATGCAATATGAAACCAAATCTATTTAAAAAAATTAAATGCAACTTTGTTTTGCATCGTAATATTAAGAAAAAAAAACATTCATAATGTTAATCAATTACATCTAAAAACAGACAAATTAGCACCAAATTTAATTTTTTTTCATCAGTAAATTTAGCAATACAAAACTCATTTTCCAATATATACTATAATAAAATAGCAATCAATCACAAAATATAGTCTCAAAAAGGAGAAATTGAAGCAATCTTCTGAGTATATGAGACAAGAAATGTTAACAGTAGCAAACAATACTCCATATAATTTTGATTGCCTTTACTTGATGTTGGAATGCTGAAAATAAAATAGAAGACATCTGTTAGGCAATTAATCTCAGAATTCTAATTTATTTTATTGGTTTATCATGTGACAAGAGCAATTAGGAAATTTCTGAGTATGCATGCTTATTCTTTATGTCCTGATCAATCCACAACTTCTTTTTGAGTGATTTTTGTTTCTAAATTCTCTAAACATCAAGATTTATATACTGGAGCAGTTTCGCAATATTTGGAATTTTGTAAATGTTTCAATCAGAGCCATTTGTACAACTGAGTCCTAGGTACTAGTGGCACTGTACCAGAATTGTAGAAGATTCAGAAAATTTTGAATTCAGATATGATAAGGGAAAATATGAAAATAGAAGAAGTTCCTTTAATATCAATTATTACCAAAATGCTTTATAATTCATTTCAGCATTGTATTAACGTTTGAATCAATCTCACTATTTTCAAAGTCAACCATGCATAATTAAAAAAAGAAATGATTGACTATCAAAAATAATTTTAAGATCATAATCTGACAAAACGATCCAACTGAGAATCGAGAGGCGGGGTGAGATAGACTAAGTTGCTCAAACGGGCTTGTCCAGTGGATAGCTCAATGGACAATCAATGGACAACTCGATGGACAAGAATGACATGTTCAACGTACGGGCCGTTCCTTCATTGTTCAGATCCAGTTCGGTTATAAAATTTTATTTGAACATGGACCGAACTTAGGACCCTGTTCAGATCACAACTCGTCCAGTATCAATTCATTATATGCTCGTCCCGTTTGTCCATGGGCCGTTCTGTCCGTTTAGCAGCCCTATCTCCATTCCATTATTAAGCACGTTGGGTGTCCTAATCCGCCAACGGCTGAGATTGAAAGATGAATTTTCGAATTTAATATGAGCCCTCCAATCACATAATCTGTCTTCTTTTGATTGAAGTATTTATTTTAGATGTAGAAGTCTAAATTTAGTTAAAACCATATCCGTTACACAAATGGCCACAGGATGTTACAATTAAAATTTAATAAACTGATCGAATCAGAAGTTTTTGTCGCTTGAAAAGTCGGAAGTTTTTTTGCATAACTGATCGGAAGTTTTTAGAAGAGACGCTACAAAGACGATACAACCCTTCCTCCTCCTTCCTGTATGATCGATCCTTCCTTCTTCTACTTCTTGTTCAACGGTACGACAATTTGTACACTTTCGCCTCATATTTCTTTCCATTATTTAAATTTTATTTATTTTCGTTATCTTTCGTTGCTTTTCCTCTTTTTCAATCTTTCGTTCTTAAAATTGAGGTGCTTCATTTGCGCATCTGCAAGCTTGTTTTGGTTGTTTTCCCTCTTTTTCAATCTTTCGTTCTTAAAATTGAGGTGCTTCAATTGCGCATCTGCTTAGGTATTCCGTAGATTTTTTCAATTGTTTCTTTCCCTACATCTGCAAGCTTGTTTCTTTCTTACGACAAGTCGGAAGATTTTTATTTTGTTTCTTTTTCAATTGCTCATAGATCACCATCCCCTTTTTCCATTATTTTTTTCTTCAACTTGTTTATTATAAGAGAACATTATTTTTTTCCCTCCGCCAAACAAAATTTTGGTCTAAACAAAATTTATTACCCTTTTGCTTTCCTTCATTACTAGGTACTGCTACATGACAACCAAAGGTGTCATGAATGTTGATTTTGAATCTCGAGTGAATAAAGATGTCACTGATAGCAACTTACAATCCAATATTATATTGTTGAGCCATCGGTCACAGTTACTATAGGAGAAGATGAACCGAGTGGAGAAAAGGAACTTACAACAAAAATTAAACTGGAGAAGGAAGAAAATGAGACGCTTTACAAGCAGGATGTCCTTGCATGAGAAATGGGAAGTGCAGATTTTCTTATCCGAAACAATTCTCAGAGATCATAGTTCAAGGTAACAATCTTCAACTTTAAATGTAGTTATTATGTAATGGTTGATGAAGAACATTTGAACAAATAAGACAAATGACTCTCATATTTACATGGCACATGCATTAAAACCGAATGGGTGTGTGGCTGGTACCATATGAACATCAGAAAAGCCCTAAATGACACCTCATGACAAATCTGACCTGAAACTCAAATTAAAAATACATTTGAACAGTCAAATAGAGACGCAAAAACACACAAAATAGACCCAAACTTTGCATTCATAGGATATTTATACTATTTGTTAGGTATTTTTGAAGTGGCCTTTAAATCTGTGAAAATCAGCATTTTAAATGCACACTGGACATAATTGCCCCTACCCCGAACCCCATACCAGCACAAGACATAAACTTTTAATGGACCTAAGATTTTCCTAGATTATAGACTGATCTTAGACCTACATTTTCATAAAAAGAACAAAAAAATCTGTTTAGCCAATCTCTGGGAATTTAATTTTGAAATCTAGCTCTCAAACATTCAAAACTGCAACTCAATTAAAATTCAGCAGCTATCTCCTTACCAAAACACTGATTTGATATAGTTCTGAGTTCCAAATTGACCTGAAACTTCCTGAGCATGTAATTCACATGTTAGGCTACATTTACATATAAAGAACTCAAAATATGATGTAGCCAATTGCCCAAAATAAATTCTCAAAGTCTGGTATGTCTGAAAATCCTGAACAGCAAAGCTGCTGGTGCAAATTTGAATGGAAACCAATGAAATAAAAATGCTCAAAATGCTCAAAATTTTATGCAAAAATTAGACAATTTGGTTGTACCGGCCCTTGTACTAGTCTTTTACATTTTTTTTTCCAACTATATCAGGCAAAGACTCTTATCCCGTCTACCGGAGAAGTAACAATGGGCGATATGCTAAAGTTCGTGGTTCGTACTTGGATAATAGATGGGTGGTTCCTTATAACCCACATCTGCTTATGCGCTATAATTGCCATATCAATGTTGAAGTTTGCTCGAGCATTCAAGCTGTTAAATATCTTTTCAAGTACATTTACAAGGGTCATGACCGTGCAGCTGTGGCTCTTGAACCAACAACTAAAGAGAACCAGGTTAATGAGATCAAAATGTTTCAAGATGCACGTTGGGTGTCAGCACTGAGGCAATGTGGATGTTATTTGGTTTTGCACTTAGTGAGATAAATCCATCAGTTCGTTCACTATGGTTACATCTTCCAAATGAACAAACCATGCATTTTGCAGAGAATCAAAACTTATATGATCTTACTACTGATGAAAGTGCAAAAAAAACAATGCTTACCGAATTCTTTGAGACAGAGACAAATCTGGAAGCAAGGAGTTTTCTTTACAGAGAATTTCCAGAGCACTTTACATGGAACTCGACCCCAAAAAAATAGAATAGACGGCAACGAGGAGGAGAAGTGGGTAGAGTCGTCAGTGCTAACTTGACTGATGGTGATCGGTACTATTTGTGTATACTTCTTAATCATGTCAGAGGTCCAACTTCATTTGCAGATATTTTGACAATTCATGGAGTTCTACACAATAGTTTTTGAGCATTGGCTGAAGCTAGAGGTCTCATAGAGGAAGATAATAGTATATCGAACTGTCTCTCGGAAGCCGCTAATTTTCAATTTCCTTCTGCTCTTAGAAGATTGTTTGCAACCATATTGGTCTATTGTGAGTCGGGGAATGTTCGAGCCTTGTGGAATGAACATTTTGATAAAATTTCTGAGGACTATCGAAGGGAGTACAATTCTTTCGAATTGGTACAGCAGATGGTCCTGAAGAGTGTTCGCTGGTTAGCGCAACGCAAGTTTCGGTACGCTTGAGGGCGTACCTTTTAAAACCGCGTTTACACTCCACGAGTAAGGGTTGCAAGTGCACAACCCCTATCGAGTAGTATAATCGGGTATCGATCCACAGGGACGGACAATTACGAGGTTAGAATCTACCTAACTCGATTAAAAACTAGAAGTGAGAAAGATTTGGTTTGGTATTTAATTTCCTAAAAGATCAATTCAAACAATTCAAACAATTCAGGAAGATGTAATAAAGTGCTAGAAGAAATGTAAACTTTGTTTTGATTATGGATAAAAGGCGTTTCCAGGGTTTCAGACTTCATCTGTGATCTGCCTCTAGTGGTACGGCCCGTACCAAGTTGGTACGGCTAGGCCGTACTTCACTTGGTAAGGCAAGGCCGTACCACTCTGGTAAGACCCGTACTGGCTTCCCAGAGCAGAGCTTACCAGTTCGAGTTGATGCATTTCCTTGCTGGTACCTTGTGCTAAACTCTTTAGAAAGGTTCAATTGACCATACCTAAGGTTCCTAAGCCTCAACTGTCGTTTGTTGGATCAAGATCTAGGTTGGAATGCAATTGATTGCCTTTTAGGGATTTCTACACCTCAACTCTCGTGTGTTGGTACAGATCTACCCTAGCTGGTTGATTGGAGACCTAAGGCACCCTCTAATCTGTCGATTAGAGGAGAATTCAACCTCTCGGCTTCAATTCGAACTATTCTACCCTAAGTACTTGATTTGGATGAGAGATTGAGATGATCACATGACCTTGATAGGTTCGATCTAAACCTAGAGGTTCATCATACACAATCACAGCAAACAAAGCAAGAGATAACAAAGAAATCACAATCAATCAATCAAAAGAGTTCATACAAGATACAAGTCAAAGAAAGTCAAAACAAATCAAGAATCCATCTCTAAACCCTAGAAACTAAAATAACTACTCACAGCACATGATCTGATCTAAAAATACAATAAAAGGGATAGAGATAGCCATGGATCGAAGGGATCGAGAGGAGGAAGCTAGATCCGTCGAGTTTCGCCTCTTCCTCTTCCTTCCTTCTTGCTCCTAGCTCCTTAGCTCTCTTTCTCTCTCTTACTGTGCTCTCAAATAGATCTGGAATGGAATGGATGTCGAAATTGGAGAGTTCCCCGCTTTAAATAGCCTCTGCCAAAATTTGAATCTGTCAGGCCGCCTTTATGTACGGCCCGTACCAAAGTGGTACGGCCTGGCCGTACCAGGCGTGAAGAGCTGAAAACGGCTAAGTCTGGTGAGACCCGTACCAAGCCTGGTAAGGGTCGTACCTCATCATCTAAATCGCCGTTTCTTCGTGTGTTTTGCTCCAAACCTGCAGAAAACAAACAAACACTCAGCAGTACCAAATTCTAAAGATATATCGATGAAATGCACATGATTCTGGTGAATTATGGCACGAATCTGGTACTAAAACAGGCCTAAAATAGACTAAATATGCGAGGTATCAAATTCCCCCAAGCTGAACCTTTGCTTGTCCTCAAGCAAAAAGTTTCAAACTCGGGTAAAAGTGCTGGACAACTAAATCTAAATGCAGATACAAGTCTAAATGTGAAAACCTACGTGAGTTTGCTGAAGTCAAGAATTTCTAGAATCAATTCGGTTGTAATTCAAATATCCCTTTATAAACCTTGATTCACTCCACCAATTGGTCAATTGAAATTCTTATTTTGAGATGCTTCTAACAATGGAAAGACTAATTACCTAGGTTTGATCGAAACAATTTCATTCTTTTTTCGAATCATTGCTTTTATTCAAGGTGATTTTTCTTTTCATTTGCCCTCCCCCAAGCTTGAATCAAGCTTAAGGGTAAGAAAGTTGCGAACGAAATGTGTTGGTATGAGCAAAATTTTCTTTCTTTATTTCTAATTGGGAGACGAGCTCAAAGGCGCCCATTCGAGGCTTATTGCCAGTACTCTTATGTTCTCCATCTTTTTCATTTCTCTTTTTCTTTTTTTTTTCTTTTTTTTTTTTCTTTTTTTCTTTTTTTTTTTTGGTTTGCTCATACCATGAATACACACATCTATTGGTATTCATTCATACCAATGGATATTCCAAGCTTTCTTAATTTGAAAATCCCAATTCCTAAAGGCACAGTTCAGTTTTTTCGAATAATCTCGTTCGATTCAATTCTAAGTTTGTTTCATCTTTTCCATTATTAAAAACATCTCAACCTAAGTAGTTCAATAACCAATCATGGATTAGTTCCAATTCACTCAGGTCTATCCTAATCACAACTAAATTGTTTCAAAGTTATTCGCAATTCTAGCAATTCACGCAAATCTTCACCTAACAATGCACGAAAATACGAAAAAAATGAAAGAAAAATAACGGTAAACATGACCTAAATGCAAATGTCATCCCCCAAGCTTAGCCTGAGCATTGTCCTCAATGCTTCAAGACTATGAGATAAAAGAGATAAAAGAAGCTCGGGGAAAAGAGAGCGAACCTGATCAGTCCTCAGGGGGGTCATACCAGAGCCAGTCGCTAAACCGCTGCTCTATCCCAGTCACTCGCCGCGTGAGATCATGGAGTGCGGCGCCCTGCGCACGAATGGCAGCACCCTGCTCATAGAGTGCAACACCCTGCTCCTGACGCATGCCGTACATCAGATGGTAGACATCCTGGATGGTGGGCTCGTCGACTGGAGGGGGATACACGGGTCTACTGTAGGAGGTCGAGGGTCCGGCTGCGTAGGCAGAGGTGGATGGGCCGGCAGCGTAGGCGGAGGTGGATGGGCCAGCTCCATAGAATGAGGTACCTGCACCAAAGGGTGAAGGATGTACCTGCTCGGAGTAGGGGGGAGCCTGGCCGGGGAAAGGTGGCACATGATGAGAGAGAGGATGCAGCGGCACAAACGGAGCCTGGACTGGAGAGGTGGTGGCATCGAGCATGTCCTCATCGCCCTGCGGTGGTGGTGGAGGAGGTGGAGGTGGGGGAGGGACCTCAGGGGCAGGCTGCACGCGGGGCGGACGTCGGAAAAACCAAGTGCTCCGGTCAGTGAAGGAGAGAGTGACCGGGAATGGCATGATATATCTGGTCCGCATGTCAGGCATGCGCCAAGCCCAAGCACCTCGCCCATCGCGTCCTGCTACTGACTCGATGAACTTGTAGGTGGTGAACTGAGTGAGAGAGAGAGATCGGGAGCTCCGGCACTCCTCGTCGCCGATGATCTGGAGGTGTAAGCGCTCGGCGATCAGAGTGACATAGGCCGAGATGTAGACAACGCCACCCGGCTTGGGCTGTCTCTGGATGCCGAGCCAGTGGTGGATCATGGCGAGCATCAGATCGGGCCGCTCGAGACTGCTGTCGGGGCGCAGCATATGATCCACCAGCTGCAAATCCTCAACATTGGCGCGGGCGAACGTCTCGCCACGCGCAAAGATGGTGCAACCGAGGATACGCAGCAGGACCCGGATGACTGGATGAGGGACATTGAGCTGCTTGTACTCCTTGTTGACAGCTGACCCGGCTGGGGCGCCAGAGATCAGCTGCCAGAAGCTGTCGCGCTCCAAGTCCCCAGAGAAAGAGAGGGAATCAGTAGTCGGGTTCGGCTCAAAGCCAAACCACTCCCTCAAGTCAGACAACCAGACACGGTGGGTCTCACTCAGCATGCGGAACCTGATGAACGGGGTATCGTTCCGCGAGTACTTGAGCTCCAGAGAGGAAAGAAACTCCATGGTGAGCCTCTTGTATCCCCTCTGGGCGATCTCCCAGAAGGCTGGAGTGATCCCGACCCGGGTGGTGATGCGGCGGAACTCATCCTCCAGTCCCAGCGTCTGAAGAGCAGAGAAGTCAACAATCCTCGTATTGTTGATCGATTTCTTCAGCAGCATATCGAAGTACTTGAACTGCCGACGGGTCGGCATGAAGAAGTACTCCTCGGTGTAAGCATCGGCACGCTGGGTGGCATCAGAGAGGGCCGCATCGGTGCCAAAGGAGTCAGAGGCGTGGTCAGAGGCCTCGTCAGAGCCCTGGTCCTGGTCTCCAGATGGATGGTAGGAGGGGCTCTCCTGTGGGCTCCGGTAGACGGACTGATGGCCACTGGATGTGGTCTCTCCCTCATAGTAGATGGGCGTGACGGCGTCCTGAAGGGAAGGACTCTGGCGGGACCTGGTCCTGGCTGCACTCTCCCGGGAGTGGCGAGATGCGCGGGAGCCACTCCGAGACGCACTCCGGTGGGAGTGATGAGATGACGTCGGGGCATCAGCAGGAGGGACGTTGGCCATCGGGCCAGTGGCGGAAGGGATGGAGGCGTCAGAGGGTGTGGAGGAGCGAGAGGATTGCCGACGCATCTCTCTCAGACGTTTGTGGCGTTGGGTGGTAAGGGTTCGACTGGGTAGGTACGGCCTGGTCTGACCTGGTTGGTACGGCCTGGCCTGACCTAGGCAGGTACGGCCTAGCCGCACAGGCTGGTACGGGCCGTACCTAACTTAGGGTTTTGGTGTTGGCTGGTAAGGGCCGCACCAACTGGTACCAATGGCAATTTGGGGTTTCTTGCAACCAATTAACCCCTAAACCAGACAAGGTGAGTACACAACACAGAAATGGGCTGGGAAGGGTTAATTGGTACAAACTGGTACAGGTTTGGTGTCAGGTCAGAAAGGTCGGTACGGGCCGTACCTAGCTGGTACGGGTGGGCCGTACCAAGCTAGGGTTTTGACAGAAATTGGGCAGAACCGAGCAAGGAAGAGAGGGAAGCACGAAAATGGAGAAAAACAAAGAAAATGGAAGGAGAAGGACTAACCGAGAGCAAGAAGGTGCGGGTCGGACCGAAGAGAAGTGCGGGTCGGACCGAAGACGTGCGGCTTGGACCGGTGAAGTGCTCGGTTGGGTGGCCGGTGCTCCTTGTGCTCGGTTAGGGTGGAAGAGAGGTAGAATGAGTGGAGAAGGAGAGAAAATGGAGTGGAGAGGGAGAGAAGAGAGAGTAGATTGAGAGGGGCGGCTGGGAAGGGGAAGGGGTGCGGGTTGGATCGGGTTTAAATAGAAAAAGGCGGCAGTTATGGCGTCGGTTCGCGTCCCTGACCTAGGTACGGCCTGGCCGTACCAAATTGGTACGGGCCGTACCAACCCATCAATTTTCAGGCCGTACCAATGTGGTATGGCCTAGCCGTACCAACCTCAAAATCCTTTTGCTTCTCTTTCTCGTGACTTCTCAAGCCGCTCGTGATGCAATGAAGAAAAATGAATGCATGTCTAACTGTTCCTAAGATGCAAAACAGGTAAAAATGGCTTGGGCTGCCTCCCAAGGAGCGCTCGTTTTAGGTCTCGAGCTCGACCTTCTCTCTTCAGGCTTTGGTTGGAGATGGATCGGAGAGATCCAAGCTCACTCGCATTTCTTGGGGATGATCAGCAATGTAGTGCTTGAGACGCTGACCATTGACTTTGAAAGTCCGCCCCTCCTTGTTTTCCAATTCCACAGCGCCAAATGGGAACACTGCCCTCACCCGGAATGGACCGGACCACCTGGACTTCAGCTTCCCTGGAAAGAGCCTAAGTCGAGAATTGAACAAGAGGACCAGGTCTCCCTCATGGAACTCACGAGGCATGATGCGCTTGTCGTGAACCTGTTTGGTCCTTTCCTTGTAAATTCTCGCGTTTTCGTAGGCATTGAGACGCATCTCCTCTAACTCATGCAAGTCAAGGATGCGTTTCTCTCCAGCTGAGAGCAAGTCCATGTTGATGGCCCGTGTGGCCCAGTATGCCTTGTGCTCAATTTCCACGGGCAAGTGGCAGGACTTTCCGTACACCAATTTGAAAGGGCTCATCCCAATCGGAGTTTTGAAGGCTGTACGGTAGGCCCAAAGTGCGTCACTCAGCTTGAGCGACCAATCCTTTCTCGTTCGAGCAACGGTCTTCTCCAGGATAGACTTGATCTCTTTGTTGGAAATCTCGGCTTGACCGTTGGCTTGAGGATGGTAGGATGTGGTCACCTTGTGAGTGACTCCATGGCGACTCAGGAGATTGTCGAACTGGCGGTTGATGAAGTGCTTGCCACCATCACTGATGACGGCTCGTGGAACTCCAAAGCGAGGGAAGATGATGTCAGTGAAATGTCTTTTCACGGCATTGGAGTCCGCATTCTTGCACGCTACTGCCTCCACCCACTTGGAGACGTAGTCAACAGCCACCAGGATGTACTCGTTCCCACAAGAGGGTGGAAACGGTCCCATGAAGTCAATGCCCCAGACATCAAAGATGTCTACCTCTAGAATAGAGTGGAGAGGCATTTTATTCCTCTTGGAGATGTTCCCGGTGCGCTGACACTTGTCACAAGCTGCAACGAAGGTCCTAGCATCTCTGAAAAGTGAAGGCCAGAAGAAGCCGGATTGCAGGACCTTTGAAGCAGTCTTGGAGGATGAAGCGTGTCCTCCGTAGGCTGAGGAGTGGCAGTGCTCAAGAATGGAGCGCGTCTTATCGTATGGCACACATCGTCGGTAGATGCCATCAACGCCAGTCTTGAAGAGGTAGGGGTCGTCCCAGAAGTAGAACTTGGCGTCCGATCGCAGCTTCTTCTTCTGCTGGTATGACATGGTAGGAGGAAGTACTCCTGAGGCGAGAAAGTTCGCAATGTCTGCATACCAGGGCGCTGACTTGGTGTTCACTCGGTCAGTTGCATAGAACGTCCGATCTTGCACTGCATGAGTCGCGTGCATCGGTGTACCAACCGAGCGGATCTCCTCCATGGCAGAAATCGAATGGAATTGGTCATCAGGGAACGAGTCATCAATTGGCAGGCTACCAGAGCCCTCATCTTCCCAGCGAAGCCGGGACAGATGGCCAGCCACGGTGTTTTCGACTCCTTTCTTGTCCCTGATTTCGATGTCAAACTCCTGCAGGAGGAGAATCCACCTAATCAAGCGAGGTTTGGCATCCTGCTTGCTCAACAGATACTTGAGTGCGGCGTGGTCAGTGTAGATCACTATCTTGGAACCAACCAGATAGGATCTAAACTTGTCGAGAGCGAACACAACAGCCAAAAGCTCCTTTTCGGTTGTTGTGTAGTTCATCTGGGCAGGGTCTAGCACCTTGCTAGCGTAGTAGATAGCACATGGCTTGTTCTCCTTCCGCTGCCCAAGAACCGCTCCCACAGCGTAATCACTCGCATCGCACATCAACTCGAATGGCAAGGTCCAGTCTGGAGGCTGCAGGATGGGTGCTGAGACAAGGGCTTCTTTCAATCGGTAAAACGAATCGACACACTCCTGCGTGAAGATGAAATCAGAGTCCTTGATGAGCAGGTTGGTCAATGGTTTCACGATTTTCGAGAAGTCCTTGATGAATCGGCGATAGAAGCCAGCGTGTCCCAGAAAGCTTCGCACAGCTTTGACATTTGTTGGGATCTCCAGCTTCTCGATCACCTCCACCTTGGCTTTGTCAACCTCAATTCCTTTGGAGGTCACCACATGTCCAAGGACAACTCCCTCTTGGACCATGAAGTGACATTTCTCCCAGTTCAGGATCAGGTTGACCTCTTCACACTTCTCCAGGATTTTGCAGAGGTTGGCTAGACATGAGTCAAAGCTGGTCCCATAGACAGAGAAGTCGTCCATGAAGACCTCAACCTCTTTCTCGATGAAATCGGAGAAGATAGCCATCATGGCTCTTTGGAAGGTGGCAGGTGCATTGCAGAGACCGAATGGCATCCTACGGTATGCGAATGTACCGTAGGGACATGTGAAGGTGGTCTTGTCTTGGTCGTTCGGGTGAATGGGGATCTGAAAGAATCCTGAGTACCCGTCAAGGTAGCAAAAATGAGAATGAGTCGCAAGCCTTTCAAGGAGTTGGTCGACAAACGGCAGTGGGAAGTGATCCTTGCGCGTGGCAGCGTTGAGCTTCCTGTAGTCAATACACATGCGGTACCCAGATACCACACGAGTAGGGACTAGCTCGTCCTTTTCATTTCTCACCACTGTCGTGCCTCCCTTCTTGGGCACCACGTGAACGGGACTCACCCACTTGCTGTCAGAGATGGGATAGATGATGCCTGCATCCAGGAGTTTGAGAATTTCCTTTTTCACCACCTCCTTCAGGTTGGGGTTGAGTCGCCGCTGGTGCTCCACAGACGGCTTGTGATCATCCTCGAGAAGAATCCGGTGTGAGCAGATGGCTGGGTTGATCCCTTTCAAGTCCTTGATCGAGTACCCAATCGCGCCCTTGTGAAATCTCAACTTCTCCAGAAGTTTGGCGGTTTGATCGGGGTTTAGACTCGCATTGACGATCACAGGACATGATTTTTCTGGATCGAGGAACTCGTATCTGAGATTGCTTGGAAGAGGTTTGAGTTCGGGAGTCGGACGCTCAGGCTGATCGTTGTCACGAGTCGCATCTGGGTGATCTGACTCGTGTGCTGTCGAGACGTCGGCCTTGGCAGGCTCCGCTCCACTCCTCGTCTCAGAGTGTGATGTACGATCCTCCAGATCCTCAGGAATCGCATCTGCTGCACAAATTGACTCGCTCACCTCGCTTGGCAACTTGGAGAGGAATTCAGCGTCTTGGCGCAGCGAGTTGTTGACTTGTTCAAGAAAGTAGTCCTTGGCTAGATCAGCCAAGCACTCCTCTATCCCGTCAACTCGGAAACATGTCTCAGATCGTGACGGATATCTCATGGCTCGATCGATTTGGAATTTCACCTTCTCTCCCCCAAAGTTCAGAGTCAGGATGCCCTGCTTCACGTCAATTATCGCGCCAGCTGTACTCAGAAAAGGTCGCCCCAAGATTATCTTCTTCCATCTCCATGACGACGAAATCGACGGGCACGAAGAACTTCCCAACTTGAACTGGCAGATCCTCCACCACACCAAGTGGAAGTCGGACTGAAGAATCCGCCAACTGCAGTGTCATCCTTGTGGGCTTGAGCTCCCCCACTCCTATGCGATCATAGATGGTGCGTGGCATGAGACTCACGCTCGCTCCTAGATCACACAGGGCTTTCTTGATCGTAGCCTTCCCAATGGTGCATGGAATGGAAAACTTTCCAGGATCGTCCAATTTGGGGGGTAGCTCGCTTTTCAAAATTGCGCTGCATTGCTCCGTCAGCTTGACTGTCGCGTGCCCCTCTAAGCTTCTCTTGTTGGAAAGGATGTCCTTCAGAAACTTGGCATAGGTGGGCATTTGGGTCAAAGCGTCGGTGAAAGGGATGGTGATCTGCAGCTGCTTGATGACGTTTGCGAAGTTGGCGAATTGCTCGTTCAGTCTCGTCTCAGCTAATCTCTGGGGAAATAAAACAGGTGGCCGGTATGGAGGTGGTTTCTCGGCACCTTTCTTCTTCTGACTACCTGACGCTTCGGATGGAGGTTGTGCAGGTCTTGCCGAGCTGGTGCAGTCTGCACTCGCTTGAGGTTGGATGACCTCAGCTCGTTCTGGATTAACCTCCTTCAGTGGAATTGACACAGGGGTCGGGGTCGCGTCAGGTGTCGCGTCAAGGATCGGATCAACTGTGCCCTCACTTGGCATTGGTGGCTCGTCGTATTGGGTCCCACTTCTCAGAGTGATCGCCTTAGCCTCTTCTCTTGGATTTGGTTCGGGTTGAGCTGGAAGCTTCCCGGGTCGAGAGTGGCTTGAGGTGACCATCTGGCTCAGCTGCTCCAGCAACTTGCTTTGGGCAGCCATTTGAGTGCTCATGCTCTGCATCTGCTTCCACATCATCTGATTCATCTTGCCCTGCTCATGAGTGAAGTCGTTCACATCGGCAGGCGCAATCGACTTTGAGGGGCCAGACGGAGCTGCTCGGTTGCCTTGATTGGGAAAGGAAGCGTTCTGGTAGAAGTTCCTGTTGCCATTGTTGTTGCTGTTGCTGCTGCTCGAAGCTTGGGCTCTCCAATCGTTGTTGTTCGGAGGGGGGTAATTTCCAGTGTTGTTCGCCCGATTGTTCCAGTTGTTGTTGTTGTACTGCGGCCTCTGGAAGCTGTTGTTGTTGAAGGGCGGTCTGAACGAAGAGTTGTTGAAAGGCGCAGGGTTGTTCTGGTTCGACCTCCAGTGCTGCTGCTCAACCGGATCCTTGGAGTAGGATCGGCTGAAGGGAGGTCTCGGGAAGAAGGAAGGCTCGTTGTTGAGAGAGTTGACCTGCTCACTTTCCTCGTCTTGTTGCACCAGCGGGCATTGCTCGTATGCGTGCCTCTCGTCTCCGCACATGACGCAGACTTGAGGCTGCTGTTCGACTGCCTTGACACTGAGCTTGTCCATCGCCCGCTGCATGGCGTCCATCTTGGCGGTGAGAGCCGTGATGTGATCGAGCTCGTACTTGCCACCTCCTTGGCTACCTCCTTGGCCTCCTCGCTGGCGTGACGTGTCGCGGCCGGACCACTGCTGGTTTTGCGCCATGCTGTCGATCAAGTTCATAGCCTCTAAAGGCTCCTTTGTCATCAGCGTGCCTCCCGCAACAGCGTCCACGTAAGCACGTGTGCTCTCGTTCAGGCCGTCGTAAAACGTTTGAATTAAAAGCCAGTCGGGTATACCATGGTGTGGACAAGAGTACTGAATTTCTCTAAACCTTTCCCAAGCCTCGTTCAGGGGTTCATCAAAATTCTGCCTAAAGCTGGTCAGGTCATGTCTTACCTTGGCTGTCCTCTTGTGAGGGAAAAATCTGGTCAGAAACATTTTGGACAATTCCTTCCAAGTTCTAACCGAGTCCCTAGGCAAAGATCCTAACAATTTCTTGGCCTTATCCCTAAGAGTGAAAGGAAATAAAGCAAGCTTAGTGTAATCAGCATTCTCACCGTTGGTTTTGATGGTCGTGATGCACTCGAGAAAGGTCTGGAGGTGAGCGTGCGGGTCCTCGTGGTCGAGTCCGTGGAAGGTGTTCTGCTGCACCATGTTGACAACCCCCGGATTGAAGTTCGGTTGCTGTCCTGGAATGTGTGGCAGCCGGATTGCACCTCGCACGTCTCCAGCTCTCGGCACGTTGAACTCTCGCAGCGTTCGAGGCATGAAAACATCCTCATCATCGTCCGTCAGACGGCCTTCTTCTTCTCGCCTTTCTCTTTCTCTTTCCCTGGCATCTGCCTCCAGTCTGATTCGGGCTTCGTCCTCTGCCCCAGCCTCTCTTCAGGTTCAGGCTCCTTGGCACGGGTCGGACCAGATTGGTGCGGCCTGTCCGTGCCTGAATTGGTACGGGTCGGACTAGATTGGTGCGGCCTGGCCGTACCAGAGGGTGGCTGAGCAGTCTCGGCTGAGTCTGGAGGAGTTTGATCGAACAGTGGGCCCTTGCTTCTCAGATTATACTTCAACCTGTATTTTCCTGCAGGGGGGGGGTTCAAAAGCCAGTTTTTTTAGTGATTTTGATTAAGAAAAAGCAAGAAAGATACAAGATAAAATCTAGATCAACTAAGTAAGGTAAAATCTAACTAGGCAATTGGTTACCGTCCCCGGCAACGGTGCCAAAAACTTGTTCGCGCAAAAGCGCAACGCAAGTTTCGGTACGCTTGAGGGCGTACCTTTTAAAACCGCGTTTACACTCCACGAGTAAGGGTTGCAAGTGCACAACCCCTATCGAGTAGTATAATCGGGTATCGATCCACAGGGACGGGCAATTACGAGGTTAGAATCTACCTAACTCAATTAAAAACTAGAAGTGAGAAAGATTTGGTTTGGTATTTAATTTCCTAAAAGATCAATTCAAACAATTCAAACAATTCAGGAAGATGTAATAAAGTGCTAGAAGAAATGTAAACTGTGTTTTGATTATGGATAAAAGGCGTTTCCAGGGTTTCAGACTTCATCTGTGATCTGCCTCTAGTGGTACGGCCCGTACCAAGTTGGTACGGCTAGGCCGTACTTCACTTGGTAAGGCAAGGCCGTACCACTCTGGTAAGACCCGTACTGGCTTCCCAGAACAGAGCTTACCAGTTCGAGTTGATGCATTTCCTTGCTGGTACCTTGTGCTAAACTCTTTAGAAAGGTTCAATTGACCATACCTAAGGTTCCTAAGCCTCAACTGTCGTTTGTTGGATCAAGATCTAGGTTGGAATGCAATTGATTGCCTTTTAGGGATTTCTACACCTCAACTCTCGTGTGTTGGTACAGATCTACCCTAGCTGGTTGATTGGAGACCTAAGGCACCCTCTAATCTGTCGATTAGAGGAGAATTCAACCTCTCGGCTTCAATTCGAACTATTCTACCCTAAGTACTTGATTTGGATGAGAGATTGAGATGATCACATGACCTTGATAGGTTCGATCTAAACCTAGAGGTTCATCATACACAATCACAGCAAACAAAGCAAGAGATAACAAAGAAATCACAATCAATCAATCAAAAGAGTTCATACAAGATACAAGTCAAAGAAAGTCAAAACAAATCAAGAATCCATCTCTAAACCCTAGAAACTAAAATAACTACTCACAGCACATGATCTGATCTAAAAATACAATAAAAGGGATAGAGATAGCCATGGATCGAAGGGATCGAGAGGAGGAAGCTAGATCCGTCGAGTTTCGCCTCTTCCTCTTCCTTCCTTCTTGCTCCTAGCTCCTTAGCTCTCTTTCTCTCTCTTACTGTGCTCTCAAATAGATCTGGAATGGAATGGATGTCGAAATTGGAGAGTTCCCCGCTTTAAATAGCCTCTGCCAAAATTTGAATCTGTCAGGCCGCCTTTATGTACGGCCCGTACCAAAGTGGTACGGCCTGGCCGTACCAGGCGTGAAGAGCTGAAAACGGCTAAGTCTGGTGAGACCCGTACCAAGCCTGGTAAGGGTCGTACCTCATCATCTAAATCGCCGTTTCTTCGTGTGTTTTGCTCCAAACCTGCAGAAAACAAACAAACACTCAGCAGTACCAAATTCTAAAGATATATCGATGAAATGCACATGATTCTGGTGAATTATGGCACGAATCTGGTACTAAAACAGGCCTAAAATAGACTAAATATGCGAGGTATCAAAGAGCATTAATGATTTCTTACAATCAATGGGCAGGAACGTGATAATGTATGGTCTACCAGAGCTAAGTCAACTAGGTGATTTAAATGTCAACGAATATGAAATTGTTGATCCCAAGTTCAAAGTTCAGTCAAAAATTAAATCGCAAGAGAGGATTGTCTGCTGAAAATTGTAATGACAAGCACTGTTACATGCTTAGAAAATAAGAAATAAGTGTTATACATGTCTTTTGTACCTGAAACTTTACATAGACTTCATAAGTCCATAAACTAGAACTCGAACAAACAAGAACCCAAGAGAAATCAGAGAGATAAATGGTGACATAATTACCCTTAGCTTACTGGCCAAATTGAAATATCTTGCCACTTTGCTGATTAATTAGAACCAAGAACCTAAGTGTAAATTCAAAATTCATCTCTAAACTCCAGAATCATATACCTACATGCCAAAACCAAATTTGAACCATCTCGAACAGATCTACAAATGATCAGAAAAGATATCTACATGACTTATATGCACCCTTCATTGATGAAAATATGAATTGAATATGAAATGACTCAAATCAAACTTGTAGCACCACTGCACCTGTGCTATGCATTTTCCGTAATAACCACTTACTTCAAAAATAAATTATCTCATACACATAATTTATATAATTATTATTAGGTGCTCCCAATTGTTAGGCGTGGTACAATAGCTCAAATTGTTGATTCCAGTCTACGGATGTCTCTTCTTTGCCATTAATAAAAAAAATACAACTAACCTGAAACATGAGAGCTTTGTTGGATCCATATTTTTCTAAATATTTGCTCAGAGTTGGCGATGGAACAGAAGAATCATTGGAAGGGGATTTGATATATATTCCTGAAGAATTGGTTATTCCATACACTACAGAAGGGGATTCTAAACAGTGGTTAATAGAATCTATTTTTCATTCTCTCCATCTCAACGGGGGTTCGTCAGAGTATATTATTTCTAGGGCCATACTATCAACAAGAAATGAGTATGCTGATGAATTGAATCAACAAATGATTGAGATATTTCAGGTGATGAGATGATCTACTACAGTTTCGACAAAGCAGAAGATGATACTGCTAATCACTATCCAACGAAATTAATTTTTGAACTCCTTGACTCCAAGTGGGCTGCCTCCACATCTTCTCAAATTGAAGTTGGGTTGTCCGATTATTTTATTACGGAACCTTGATCCATCAAATGACCTATGTAATGTAAAAGGCTTCTATGCCGGAAATTTCAAAATAATGCAATAGATGCAGAGATTGCTGTTGGAGAACATGCTGGGAAAAGAATTTTTCTACCGAGAATTCCGATGTGTCCATCTGATGATGAGATGTTCCCTTTCAAGTTTACACGAAAGCAATTTCCTATTCGTCTGAGTTTTGCAATGACAATCAATAAAGCACAAGGACAAACAATTTCCAACGTCGACATCTATTTACCTGAGCATGTTTTTTCGCACGGCCAGTTATATGTCGCATTGTCAAGAGGTATGTCACGACGTACAACAAAAGTCATGCTGAAACGGAAAGAGAAAATTGATACCCCAGGAGTGTATATAAAAAATATAGTTTACCGGGAGGTCTTGAGTGAGGCATAAGGTATGACGAACCTAATTAATTTAATATTTATAATTTTATTATATGTTTTTAATTTGAGCAATTATAATCTACTTCTCAACAAATGATTGTTTATTTTCAAAAATATTGAACTATATCGAAGAGGATCACACTGACAAGGATACTTCAAGAACTTTTTCATGTAATATTTGATCCTATTTATCATTTGTTGTTGTTTACTTTACAGTTATTTATTATTTGAATCTTTATTTTTTTTTTCATTTGTGTTTTTTATTTTTATTTTCTTAATTTTGCGTGAACGTGAACAAAAATCTCTTTGTATTCTGTTCAATGTTACGATACTCTTTATAGAGTAGAACTAGGGTGCTCCTAAGCTCACCAAGCCCTTCGTGAGCGCGGCTCTAAAACCTATCAAATTGACTTCAAACGACATTTCCAAACCGTTAGATGTTCAATCTATATCAAAATCTACTTGGAGACCAAATTTTACATTTTTTGGAATTTGTTTACTATTTATTAAGATGGTTTGAAAATCGCTGTTTTTATTAAAATTCTGCACCATTGGAAAACAGTGATTTTCAAACCATCTTAATAAATAGTAAAAAAATTCCAAAAAATGTAAAATTTGGTCTCCAAGTAGATTTTAATATAGATTGAACATCTAACGGTTTGAAAATGTCGTTTGAAGTTAATTTGATAGGTTTTAGAGCCGCGCTCACGGAAGAGCTTGGTGAGCTTAGGAGCACCCTAGTTCTACTCCTCTTTATATTCTATTCAATGTACCTACGGGTTTCTCCTCAAAAAAAAAAATATTCTATTCAATGTTACGATACTAGTGTTTCTTTATTTACCAAACGATGGGCCCACTGCCTGGCCATCCAGGTTGTTCCCAGTGACAGCTCACTAGTACCTACTCCCCCTCACCTCACCAGCACCTCGTCCTCTCCCTCCCTCGCTTTCCCCAATAAAAAAAAAAGGCAAACAAGTAAAAAGAGAAAAAAATCTCGCCGGAGCAATGAGGCAAGTAGTGGCGCTTCTACTCCTCCTAGCCGCCGCTATGGGTGCCTCGGCGGCGGACCAGAATGGAGTGTTCGCGCCGTGTGCCGACGCCAAGATCCAGCGTGGCGATGGCTTCAGTTTAGGCCTCGCCTTCTCCAGCCACGACTCCTTCTACTCTGACAAAACCCAGCTGTCTCCGTGCGACCGCCGCCTTTCGCTCGGCTCCAACTCAGCCTCTCAGCTCGCCGTGTTCCGCCCCAAGGTCGACGAGATCTCGCTTCTCACTGTCAACACGACAACCGGATTCGATCCTGTAAGTTTTCTGCTTCGGTTCCTTTTTGTTAGGTGGATAGATCTGTGCAGTTCGATGGGATCTTTTAGTCATGTGTTTTGTGCGTGATATGGGAGTGAGTGGTGTGTTCTATGAGTGTGTTACTGATACCAGAGAGAGTGTTTACATTTTCCTAATAATATATACAAACAATTGTATAATTTTAGGAAATGTGAGTGGATTGTGTGTGAAACTGGTGAGGTGATGTTAGCTGCATAGTTGAGGACAGAAACAGGTTTACTTAATTTACAACAACAACAACAACCAAGCCTTTTGGCCCCAAACCATTGGAAAAAAAAACATTCATTATAGAAATCAGGAAACTTTTTTTCTCTATTGGTGAAGGATGAACAGCTTAGCTGAAGCAATTTCCAATGAGTTTATTTTAAAATCTGATCTGAATTTAACCTCACTTGAACCTAATTTGGATATAACTTGACTAAACTGTCTGAACTAGATTGACATGAAAAGTTGACATTAGTAATGACTTAACACAGTGAAACTTGGTTGAGTCTTGTTGATGCAGAATTGTGTAATTGATGATTAATTTATACAATTGGGTCAGCTGACATTAAGGGCTACAATGCAAAATGTGCAGGTGATGTTGCGCCTTGTGTTTACCATATTTGGCCAAAATTTAGGCTTGCCAGTTCAAATTCCAATCATCGGAATTAATAATTAAGAAACCCCGAACCGTCTCTCATTATTCTAAATCACAACTTCATGATGGGCTTGTTTTAGTTTTATTGTTGACTAATTGACAAGTCTTATTGGGCTGTTTTTTTTTTCCAATAGTTATGAAATTGAGCCTATTTTAACCATTTCTAGAGTTTGTGTCAAATTCTGCTTGAACAGAATTACTAATGGGACACAAGACACTATTTGGCAAGAGAGCTCTTCATGCATTATTTTTAAATTTGTTGGATTCCAGATAAATAAACTTTGCATTGTGATAGTTTATTAATTTTATTAATGCTGTTTTTTACAGGTTTCAGCAGGAGGGTATATGGTAGCATTTGCCGGCAGGAAATATGCGGCTAGGTCACCACCTATCTTTGTTGCTAACAGCTCTTATACCGTCTCCAGCTTTACCCTGGTATTTATATTTGTTAAATAGAACTCTGCATGCTTACCAATAAATTCTTCTTCTTTTGTTTACTCATTACTTGTTTGCCATCTTAGTTGCATATAATTTGGGGAATAATTCAAAGCAACCTGAAAGTGATTGACTGAAATTAAATCAATCATGAACCTATAGGAACACAACCAATATAATTTACTATATAACTGAATCATATCCTAGTTGTTGTTTAAGAATAGCCCAAATCTAAGGTCATCAGGAACCTTTATACCCAAATGACCCGAGACTGAAAACTAATTGATTGATCTGAGTGGGCAAAATGTAATTTATTGGATTTTTATTTTCGTCTTATATGCAAATAAGTCCGGCATTTCTGTGCAATACGCATTTTAATTTCCTGGGTAATTTGCCTATAACCCCCAGGTTCTAGAAGTACCGGGTAAACTATTGAAACATTCAATATTTAGGTGAATAAACCTTTCTCACAGTAATACAACAACAACAACCCAAGCCTTTAGTCCCAAACAAGTCGGGGTATGCTAGAACTGAAACATTCAATATTTAGGTGAATAAACCTTTCCCACACTAATGTGGTCCTAAAATGTATTATTTTTCATTGACAAATATGAGACATGTTGTGGGTTAATTTGCAGTCAAATGGAATACCATTTCTTATTTGTAAAAATTAATTTGTTTAGATACTGGAGTTCAAAAAGGGAAGACTGCAGAACCTATTCTGGAAGAATAATGATGGGTGCACCAGGTGTAGTGGCAAAACAAATTTTGTGTGCCTGAACAAACAGACGTGTGCAATTCGCACCAACAATTGCAAGAACCAGGGATCAGTTGATTGCAGTATTGGTATCCAGTTGGCTTTCTCTGGTACCGACAAGCATGAGTCAGTTCTCAATTCATGGTATGAGGTCTCCAAACTTCAACAGTATTCTCTTTACGGGCTGTACTCCAACCTCAAGGGTTCATTGACAAGTCAATACAGCAAATTCTTCTAGAAATGTATCCTTTGCTGGAACTTTCATGGGCTGTTACTTTTTCAATCTTTTATTTTTTTTTTTGGCAATTTTTGTTTTAGTTTAGGAGATGTATATTAATTTGTTGTTTTGGTTGTGCTAATGGTTAACTCACTGGATATAAATTTTTTATTCATTCTTGGTTTGTTTGCCTTTTTATTGTTTGGAAATGATTAAACTCTTGTTGGCTAATTTTTTAAATGTCCGTTCTTTTCATATCAGAATTGTTCAAAGAAAAGCTGGCTTGATGTTATGTTATAATTCTTTAGCTGACATGTTAGTCCAGTGTTTACTTCAGAATCATAGAGTATATAACTTGGCAGAAGTAACGTTCAAAAGAAAAGGGGGAATTTCACGTATACCCCTAAAAAACTTTAAAATAATGTATTTTCTCCTCTAAACTTTGAAATTACGTATTTCTTCCTCTAAATTTTAAAAACTCACAAATTTACCCGTTTTATTTTTTATATTAAAACTCATTCTAAAATTTTAAAATACTCATTCTATCATTTATTAAAAGCATATAAAAGCCCATCAGACTCAAATTTGAATCTGAAGGGTTCCTCTACCATCCGATCTGCATGCATTGTATTAAGATTTGTGCGCATCGCTTCAATATGCATGCTGATCTAGTATGCACGGATCTTAAAGCAATTCGATTTGCGCGCATCGCATTAAGATCTGTGCATGTCGCTTCAATATGAGTGTGTCCGAATCAAGATTTGTGCTGATCGTGCGCGCACAGATCTAAAAGCAGTTCGAACGGTAGATGAACGTTCAGGTTCAAATTTGAGTATAATGGGCTTTATATGTTTTTAATTTTACGGTAAAATGGGTATTTTATAAATTTAGAATGAGCTTTAATATAAAAGACAATACAATGGGTAAATTTGTGAGTATTTGAAATTTAGAGAGAGAAATACGTAATTTCAAAGTTTAGAGGGAGAAATACGTAATTTTGAAGTTTTTGAGAGGTATACGTGAAATTCCCCCAAAAGAAAAAGGTGAATAAGTAGAAACTGAACCGATATTATCCTGTCTACAATTTTACAAAGTGCAAGGGGGCTAATGGGTTCTTATTGGACAAATTTCATATATATACAGTCATTAGCAAATTATTCTGATTTTACTTGTGAAATTTATTTGCGAGCTCTAATAAAACCCTTAAATGAAAGATGTCATTTATAGAGTTGAGCCCCACGGAGGGCACCATAATAGACGAGCTCAATATGTTTTTTATATTTTAATGCAAATTATTATTATTTATTGATACTGGAACTAGTGTTTGACATGAATTTTTTCTTTCAAATATTATGTTCATACATGGAAACTTATTATGCAATGGGTTGCATGAACTTACTAATTGACATTTTAGTTTTTTTATATAAAAAAAAGAAATAGTGGCTTTTTGGAATTTGCCGATTCTATTGAACCGTTAGATTAGTTGACATTTTATGGTACTCTCCTTCAAAAAATAATAGTTTATGGTACTCTCCTTCAAAAAAGAAATATCTTTATGGTACTAGTTATGTAGTTTCTAACTAAACAAGCTGGTACCAGATTATCTTTTTCTTAATGCTTTGGGTTTGTGTTGGTGTCAATGATTTTGATACTTCAACTGACATGACAAATTTAGAAAGTAACAGAATCATTTATTTTTTTTAAATTTTAAGGAAGGGAGAAAAGCTAGGCCGAATTTAACTGCATAATAGATTAATTAATCTCTAGGTTCGTAATCTAGCTTCTCCAATCTCCACTCAATAATCAACAGTTATGAACAGTGGTGGAGCTACAGTACCACATGCAAAATGCAACTGCCTGTCTCAGGAATTTTTTTTTTTTTTTTGGATTAGGTTCTTTAATGGGTCTTGCCTACTCCTAGATTTGATTTTGCCTATCCCTAAATTCAATTTGGAGTAACAATTGTCAGTTCAGAATTTAGATATGAATGTGTGAGTCGTTTAATATAATTAGGGAAGAAGGGTATTTTTAAATCTTTGTTCATTTAGATCATCATATCAGATTCTATGGCCGTCTGCACAATAAATATTTATATTTTTATGGAGGCAATTTGAACCCGAACCCGTTTAGAAAAAAACCCGAACCCGATCGATATCTGCCTACTCCTGGCTCAAATTCTGGCTACGCCACTGGGTATGAAGGTTAATTATTGAATGAAACGCAAATGTAGCTTTAAGCTGAGAAAAAGGCAACAGCTTTATAGGATAAGCCTGAAACTATTTAAGTATTACCAGAGTGGTAGCCACCAAGAGCGCATCAAAGGCACTGCACTGCTTTTAAATCAAAATATCCAACTTGCCTTTTTTGAAGCTTTTGTTATGCAAAGTTCATGCTGCATGGCTGCATTCAACGGGGAAGATTTCGGGTATAGATTTTAATCGACCAATGTTTAATTCAGATAGCGCACGAACAATAGAGTCAAAACAATGCTACATTTGATTCTTAGATGTAGCTTTTCAGTGTCCTTCTTATCCTCATCTTCACCTTTCTTTTCTTTTCATTTTATCTGGCAAGTACTGATCAAGTACAAAGTACTGGTTTTCATTTATTTTTATTTGCTTTTATCTTCGAATAACTATTTTAATTCAACATATGAAGTGACGATAGGGCTTGACTAGGGGTGGCAACGAGCTGGGCTCAGCTCAAACTCGTCACGAGCTGGCTCGTCCGATTCATGAGCGAGTTGATTTTAGAAATCAGAGCTGGACCGAGTTAGTTCGCGAGCTGGCTCACTAGATATGACTGGACCTTGTTTTAAGAAGAAAATAAATTCTACAAAGTATATTTTACTGAGGTGACCGAGCTGAACCGAGCTGGACATTATAAAATACACACAAATTCATACAAATTGACAAATTGATGCCTAGTCGAGCTAGCTCGCGAACTGGCGAGCGAGCTATGCCCTAGCTTGAACTCGTTAATTCTGAACCGAGCTAGTGGTGAGCGAGTCAGCTGCGAGTCACGATCAAGCCACGAGCCACGAGCTTTTTTGCCAGTCCTAGGCTTGACCCTGCTTTATCCTTTTCAAAGAAATCTAAAAAGTTTACAATTATATGCAAAAATATGTTCTTCTTAAGATTATAAAATAACTACACATATATTACTTGAAAAATACTAATTTGTCTTGCCTCTAGGAATTATCTTAATAGACAATACGTTAATAGATACGTATCACATATTGAATATTTGTATTCTATAACAAAAGAAAAAGATACTAACTTTATTTTATTTATAACATTATTGACTAGAAGATGAGACATTTCCTTACTATGTGGAATTAGTACATCATTATATAATAATTTTGACCATCATTGGTAGGGCTGCTCATGAGCCGAGTTGAGGACAACTTGGATTTAACTCACGAACTCATGAGCCAAGTTGAGTCCGAGTTGCTAATCCAGTTCCGAGTCAGAAACTCTAATTTGAAATCAACTCGCGAGCAACTCGTGACTCATAATATAGTACATAGTGAGACAATCTAATTTAATTCTAACAAAAAAAATATTACATAGTTTATCAAAATAATACACAATTAAAGACAGTACAGAATGAGACAATGACCAATACATAATTAAAAATTACGAAAATACCAAAATAGTACATAATTAAAAATTACCAAACAGATAAAGTCTAACAAAACAATACAGAGTCTAACAAATTAACAAAACAAAATAATAGTGCATAATTTATCAAATTACCAAATATTGTGAGAAACATGTATAAGGTTTGGAGACGCAAAAATTAGGAATATATGGATTAGGGTTTGGTGTGAGTCCAACCGAGTTGATTCCGAACTGAGTTGGGGGTAACTTGGATTCGACTCATAAATCAACCGAGTCAGTTAACTCGAGTCAGTTTCAACTCGAGTTATTAGCGAGTTGAATCCGAATTGATTCTGAACTGAGTTTCGAGTCATGAGCTTTTTGTGCACCCCTAATCATTGGCCAGTTAATTTGGCCTCTTCAATCTAACCTCCTTGAATTCATCCTATAAACAAATCAAAGAATCCTTCCACTGACCTTATTGGTGTTTTCATATTCAAATTAAATCTCTGCTTCTTTTTACTTCTATTTTTTTTTTTGAAGTAGTGGTTACACAATCAAGAGCCAACTTTAATTTCCATCTACACAATAGCATCAAGAACTAGATTGTAGTTCTAGAAAAGCAAAAAAGGTGTTATAAAGTTTGTAATTTAACTAACAACGGTCTCTTCATGTCTACAAGTAGTAGACATCCCCCAACCCAAAAAAAAAAAAAAGGTAAATAAGAAAGAAAAAGAGCACTAACTCTATGTATCTTGTGGTACACAATGGTGGTGCACATGATTGTGTATGAGAGAGGGGGTAATAAATCTACACCAGTGTTGTAAAAAACAGCCGTTTAATCGGCTCATTAGTCGTTGGCGGCAATCAAACCGTCACGGATTTTTCCGACTAATCGGCCGATTATTTCCGATTAATCGCTTGGCAGTACCCTGTCCATCCAACAAGCGCATACCATTATTTACAACACCGATCTACACAATGTAAATGATAAACGTACAATATGTATCTTGTATGGAGTAAATACATTTATATAGTAGGGGATAAATTTAGTCCCAATTAGAAATAAACACCTTCATTCATATATTAAGCACGTATATGTTCTAATCTGCCAACTGTTTTGAGTTAATCAAAGATGGAATTTCAGATTAAATATCAGCTCTCCAATCAAATATTTTGATTCTATGCATCTTTTTTATGTTTGTTTACGTGTACAACTCTAAATTTATTTAGACAAACGCCACATGTACTCTCCACATGTAAATTGTATATCTTTCTGATTGGTCATGATTTTTTTTCTATATTTTAAATGTCATTTAAGAAATTTTTGAATTGATTGGTTATGTCTTCGTTTCTTTCTATTTTGTTATATCATTTAAGAAATGTTATTTGTCATTTAATATATCATTTTGTTTGAGATTTTTTTATGAAAATATGTCAAAAAGATTAAAAAGTATATATTATTTAATATGTCGTTTAAGGAATATTATTTATGTGTAAATATCATTTAAGAAATGTTATTTGTCATTTAGTCTAAATTTTGTATGAAAATATATCATTTTGTATGAAATATTTTTTATCTTCTTATAGTATGTCATTTAAAATCATCTATGTGATAGTATACTTCATTGCTTCATATTTATGTATAGAAGATGCTTCTTCTCTCTATATTAGAAATTGTACTGGTCATTTATTTGGGTGATGAAGATGCATCTATTTTTATATAAAGCTAGTAATAAAGAGAAAAATAATTTTCTGGAAAATAAGATATGAGTGGGTATCAGACAACAATCAAGTTTGCATTTGAAGAGACTGAGAGACATGCATTCATAAAAAGTTAAATGGTACTCGCGTGACTCGCGTGTCCCGGTCGTGACTATTCGCGTGCTGTGTCTATCTTTTGAAACTTTGGCACGGCACGGCACGACACGTGAAATATTTAGTCACGGCACGGCACAACACGTAGTCACGCGAGTCACGTGTAATTAGGACCATTAGATATTGATTTAATGGTGAATCTTGAATAAACTAACCTAAATTATGGTTAAATGGTCACGCGAGTCACGTATGGTCACGGCACGTTTAGGCACGGCGTGACCATTCGCGTGCCATGACCACCCCTTGACATTTTGGTCACAGCACGAGACTAAATTCACGACGTGTTAGTCACGGCACGGCACGATACGTTTTTTCCACTCTTATTCAAAATTATCTAAAAACATGAAACTATTTCTCAAGTAACACTAACGAACAAAGAATCTGAATCTCATATTTTTGTAGTGAATATACAATTTTTGTGTCAACAACTTTCTTTTTAGTCATCCTTTAACTAATAACTTTATAAAAAAAAAATACAAAAAGAGAAGAAAACCAGAGAGCATCAATTGGCTAGTGATGAACCCACTCACGAGGCTTTGCCTCTACATGACCTGGATGCCAACACCAATAGAACCAACCACATCTACACCAGTATATAACACCTATAAAAAATAAATGTGCTCCTTTCAAACGGTTGCTGAACCTGGTCTATACAATTATTGGTTACAATTATAACACCTTTTGCAATTAATAATAATAATAATAATATTAATAAGAGTAAATTTTAATTGGAACCAGTCAACTCAGGATCTGCTCAATATTCAAATTGGGTTTATCAATTAATGTTTACTTGACTTTGATCTTTAAGTAAAACTAGATCATTGTATATATGTTAGTATGAGAAAGGCTTGGGTCCGATGGCCATCGGACTCAAATTTGGGTTCGATGGGTTTCGGGACCGTCTGATCCACTTCAAGATTCGTGCGCATAAATTTTAAAGCAGACGCGAAAGTTGCTGGCGCGAATCCTAAAGCAGATCGGACGGTGAGCGAACCCGTCGAACCCACTTTGGGTCCGATGCCCATCGGACCCAAATTTCTCCCATGTTAGTATTCATTCTAAACTAAATTTATACATGAGTTAAGTTGTGACTAATTCTTCAAACTATTAAATTTACCCAACTATAATATGTTAAAAGTTAACTTCTTATTGTCAATTTTAATAAAGTATGGTTTGTTTAGCTAAATAGAATCACAGGTGTTGAAGATTTAGAAAATTTATACCATCTAATATTATATAATTTTAATGTGTGAGATTATTCAAATTCCAGTTCATAATTTCTGACAGTATATGTTTTACTTTTATCAGTATAATATTGTTGTATGTCAGTATAAAATTATACACTCTTACAAAATCTAGAAGAAATTCTAAAGCATGTTGAATTAAGAAATGCTTGTACAATAGAATGTTGAAGAGGAACATGCATATGAGCAAAAAAAGATACCAACATATTTTGGTGGTTATTTTTCAGAATAGTGAGCATTTCATAATAGTTCAACTGAATCTACTTGCAATAAAAATGAGTCCATTTCACATATATTGGACACAACAATTTATCTCTAGTGGAGGTTGAGACCAACTTTTTTTGTTCTTTGTGAAAATAAAACATAATTTTAAACTTTGTTATGTAAATATATTATCTTATGCTCAAGGATGATTAACACTTCTATGGTCTAAAATTTCCAAAATTTGATAAATTTAAAATACACTCAGATTTTATAAAATTAGACGAAGCAAGCTATCTATGTGCTGTAAACTTGCATATGAACTTATATTATTGTTATTTTCAAGATTTTATTTAACTAATTTAAGAAATATTACTAAAATGTTTAAATAATTTGATTGTCAATTTTTTTTATACCTTTGTATTACTCAATTTTTTATTTAACTAATTTTAAGAGAGTACAACAAAAATTGTTTATATCTATGTGTTGTTTAAATAATTTGATGTGTTTATATGTCAAATTTATAAATTTTCAAACTAATTTAGTATAACGTCAAGCGATAAAAAAAGGATGGTTTATAAGTGAATTTAAATACGTTCAATTTTCATCATTTTTTTACAGCTTAACTTTATGTTAAATTAATTCAAAAAAAATATCAATTTGATATGTAAACACATCACTTGTGAAGTAAATCCGTTTCACCAGTTTGGATGAGTCGTTTGAAGTCAATTCAATAGATTTTTTAGTTAAGTTCACAAAGAAACACGGTGAGCTTAAAGACACCCTAGTTCCAGATGTGAGGCTACATAGGCGCAGGGGTAGGCACTTGCCTACCCCTGAATTTTTTTTTTATAGGACCGGACTTATTTGACTGGTTGCCTACCCCTGTAATATTGGCTTGCCTACCCCAGCCAGAGCCCAAAATTGTACTGGGCTTATATTATGAACTAAAAACAATCACGCCGCTAGCCCAAATTGGAAGTGGTTACCGAAGCCCATAACCCATAACCCAAAGCCCAAGTCCCAGTCGCTACCCCTTTCTTCTCTACGCGACGCGCATCGCATTGAATAAAAAAAAAAGTTACGCTAGAGCCAACCGCCAGCCAGAGGATTATACGTTTGTCGCGAGAAGAAGAAAGGGGTTTGAACTGTGCGTCTGTGCCCGCCCCGGCCCTGCCAGTCGCGAGAAGAAGAAAGGGATTTGAACGGTGCCCGCCACTGTGCCCGCCCCGCCTGTACCAGCCGTCACTGTGCGTCTGTCAGTCTATGCCCGCCTGTTACCAGCCTGCCCAGATTGATTGAAACTTCGGTAAATTGTTTGAAACTTGTTATTTTTGAATTGTGTCTTGAATCCGAATCCGAACCCGAATCCGTTTTTTGTCTACCCCTAGCTCAAATCCTAGCCTGCCCACTGCCTAGCTCTACTCCATTGTCTGTGAATTTTACGAAGTATTTTAGAGCACCAATGTCTTTTTTAGAACAGTCGTAGGCAAAAACAAGCCAATTGTGGTCACCAGATCATGACACCTGGTGCGCTCTATTATAAAATTAAGAAAAAAAAGTACTGAAACTCTGATTTAATTTTTTAAGCGTGCATGTTAGTCTCCTACTACTTAAGCACTGACTAATATAGATAATACGATTCAATCTCTCTAATGACACCACTTGGCGGCCTCTTGTTGCCATTAATTGGATTTCCAAAACTTCTTTATAAAAAGAGGTTATTAAAAGATAGTCCCCCCCCTTGCAATTAATTACACTTAATAGGGTGTCGTCTTCATTTCCAAACAAACACAAAAATAATAATTATATACATAGTTAATTAATCTTTGGTTCTTGTTTGTTTATAACATGGAATTAAGAGGAAATATTCGCTCATATTAATTGCAAAGATATTTATGATAATTATTTCAATCATTGTAAAATATAAATTATTACTCAACTTTGAAAAGTCTCCATTCGAATTTACTAATACAAAACTAAGTATCGGATTTAATTATTTAATTATTTAATTACCTCATATATTTATGAGCTATATTCTGTCTATGTAATTATATACTTTAGAACATCTGCATCCCAGCAACTCAAATGAGTTTCTAAATAACTGTTAACTATTTTTTAGAAATTAAGATCTCTAAAATTTCTAACTCTCACATCTCTGAAATTAATTTTAGAGTTTCTATTAAGCCACGTCAGCAATAAATTAAAAAAGAGAAATAATTTGAGTTAATCATTTGGCCAGCATGAAATTTATAAACAATTTCTTATAAGAAATTTTCCTGTATAGTTTTTAAATAAGAAACTCTCCCACATCTCTGAAACTGGATTAAAAACTGTCACATTAAATTGGAAACTCTTATAATACCAGAAATGTAGATGCTCTTTCATGCACCTGGAAAATCCATAATTTTCTTTTAGCACTAGACTAACTTATAATACAATGAACAACAGAGAAAATAAAATAATATTTTCAGTACTGTAGATCTGGATTTCTTTTTAATGACACTGTGGATCTAACTATTTTTTATAGCCCTCCAACTGTTTTTTAGCTTTATCTCTTACTCTTTAGATTCTCTGTCAGAAATTGCAACTAATTATATTAATTAACCCTAATTATCTAATGAGGTCCCCATGCGAACCATTTAATTATTGTGTCACGACCATGTCTTAATGAGTTATATAGAATTCAGAAGCTTACTTTATCCTATCAAGAAATGTACCCAATTTACACCTTATAATTTCTGATAATAGTTTTACAGCAGGAGAATTAGCTTTTGATCTAGCGTTAAAGATAATATTCTTCTTGTGGAAAATCACAGGTTCAAAGTCCGGCTAGAGAATTCCTTGTGAAAATTAAAAAGTGTTAGATGACTTGACTTTCAGTCACTAATTCTAAAAAACAATTACAGTATGTTTTCTCCTTGAGACAAAAAAAAAATAATAAAAATTGCCTCCAATTGAGAAAGCATGTTCAATAAAATGTGGATTGCATTTTGTATGGTTAATTCATTTTTTCATTGTCCTTGTTTCTTAGACAATTAGAAATTTTGGAGGGATCAAGTTACAACAAAGTTACAACAACAATTTTCTACATTTTCAAATTCCAAATCGTCGATCCAAACCGTTCAACATAATCTCCACAATAAAATATAATTCCATACCAAATTTTACATTTTTTTGAATTTTTTTACTATTTATTAAGTATTTTACAAAAACTAGTCAAATTCAGACCATTGAATTTTGTACCCATCTTAATAAATAGTAAAAAAAATTCAAAAAATGTAAAATTTAATCTGGAAGCACATTTTATTGTGGAGATCATGTTGAACGGTTTGGATCGACGATTGGAATTTGAAATGTATAAAATCATTGTTGTAACTTGATCCCTCCTCTTAGAAATTAGAAATTATATTGGCCATTTCAATAAAATGAAAATGGATGGATTCTTCTAAGCAAGAGCAAATAGGCTTAAGGTTTGCTTGGTGTATAATTGTTATATTCCTTGTAAACCTCTCAAACCTTCTTGGTACTACTCTATTAAAAAATATAATTTTTTTTTAACGGTACATGTTATTGGTATATAAAATTTAAGTACTGTTGGCCACATGGTACTTGTTATTTGAAAGAAGTATATATTTATGTAAATTTTTTTATGCACATTCTTGTCTTTTTGTCTACAATTCTATCTGGAACTGTAGCAAACTGTCGGGTCATTTATAGTTAATTGAGCAGTAAGTTGACTTAATTATGTGTTGTTAATTTTTGAATGGGAAAATTTCCAGTGTACCCATTCAAATTTTCAAAATAGCCAATTTCCCCATGAATACAACATAATATCCAATATCCCCATATAAACTTAACTTTCTTTCTTCTATCCCCATTCATTTATTTTATCTTCTATTTAATTATTTTAAAAATTATATTGACAACAATAACCTCCCCTTCTCTTCCCCTTCTCTTTCACGGACCCAAATGCTTCTAGCTTCTTACTTGAGGTTCTTTGCCGAAACTTTTATTTATAACATTTCTCAAAAAAAAAAAAAACCAAATAACCATCGTTTCTAGGGATTTAGATTTCTACCACGGCCGCACTTTACCGGTGTGGACCCATTTCAAGGAAGCCGCAGAATGCCGGTGCGGACCCTGTTATTATTATTTTTTTAACAGAAATGTAAAGTTTGATTAGGATTTGTTTTGGAAGTTTGATTAAGAAGTTTTTATCAGAAATGTGAAGATTGTTTTGGAAGTTGCTTAATTATTTGTATTTCAAATGTCGTTTAATCTGAAATTTTTGTTCGTTTGTTTGATCAAATGTAAAGAAACAATAGAACAATGAGCCATATAAAGAAGCACACAATAGAACAATGCTAATGTTATCGTACATTACAAATACGTCTAATAAACCGAAAATAAACAACATTTTTACGAATACAATTAAAAATAGATAAATATCCCATCCATTGATAGACTCTCAACCTGCAAATGTATGAAATAGTGACTGTTAAATCTGATTGTTCCAATATTTTATTAGAAGTTGAAATTGATTAGTAAAAAAAATAAACTACCTCGTGCACCTCGAGCAGCTCTATTTTGTCTTTCCTGTGTATCTCGGCTGGCTTGGTGTCCTCTTCTCCTATTATTTAGAACGTCCATCCACATCGGAATTCGGTTGTGCCGTCTTCTACCCAAAGAAATATTTTCATCCTCTGGAACAAGGACAGGGCCATCGTGTTCAGGCCATTCCGACTGATTTTCATACACATTCCATTCAGCCCTCCATGTGTTGATCAGTGTCTGGATGTGGTAGTAGTGACTTACAAAGATGTTAGGGTCGATGCATCGGAGACGACACATGGACAGAACATGAGAACACGGTATTCTGTCCAATTGAGGCTTCTGGCACGTGCAAGTTACCGTGTGATCATCCCTGATTATCACCGTGTATTTGAAATTGACCTTGGTAAACCGGTCAGAATTGTCAGGTATGAAAGCGTAAACTCTCTCTTGTGTGGAGGTTACCTCGAACTCGTTGTAGTTGCCAAACCCCCCAAGCGTCTTCATTTTATCATACCTCTCGAACCGTTTGTTAATCAGCCACGAAAAATTAAAAAATAATGAAGAAGTCAGATTTTTTTAACGAAGTTCATAAAAAATTATGAAGAAAAAACTACAAATAAAAATACCTGATGCACACGACACGAGAACTGTTGACCTTGATTGGCTTCAAATTCTGCTTTGGCCCTCCTTTGCGCAAACCATGTGAGACATTTGTAAAATGTGTCTTCAATTATTGCTGCCACCGGTAACTTACGAGATGACTTGAAGACATTATTTAGCGACTCGGACCCGTTTGTAGTCATAATTCCCCAACGGTAACCCCCGTCCAGTGCTTGGAATATCTTCCATGGTTTCGGGCACTCGTTCTCATCTTGATCCAAATATTTACCCACACCGTCCAGCCAATTGAGGGCAATGTCACATACATTTCCCATTGCTTGCATTCCTTGCTCGTATCTCCTCATCTTCCTCTTAGCCACACATATCCTAAAATACCGGATTGCCGCATCACTGCAACCGTTCTTTTTCATGTTCTCGGCTATGTGAGTAGCACAAAGACGGTGAACACATTGATCCTCATCCTCATCGTTCCACCCCAGATCATCTTGTCTGAACACCTTCTTGATACCCTTTCCCCTATCAGTGATGACACACATGAATCTGGAGCGAATTACATTGCGGCGCAACCATTGCATGAACCATGCACAATTTTCGAAACTCTCTGATTCTACTAGTGAAAAAGCCAACAGGAGGAGCTAGTTTTCTGCATCGTACCCGGTTGCAATCAACAATTTGCCTGTGGTAAAACAATCAAATTAATTTCATGGTTTGCCGAAATCAACTAATTAAATAAAGTTAAAACAATCAAATTAGTTACCTTTATACCGGCCTGATAGGAAACATGCATCAACGGTGATGACTGGTCTGATATGTTGAAAAACAGCTATGCACGGTCCAAATGCCCAAGCCGCCCTATAGAAATACTTGTATGGTCCAGGTTTACCGGTGGAAAATGAGGTCACATCAAACAATATTTCTGTTAATAAAAAAAAATTAGAGAGTGTTCAATTGTTGATTAACAGTCAAATGACGTAAAAAAAGGAAGGAACAGTATAGTACCTGGGTTGCTTCTTTCGATTGCCTCCAACAATGGAACTATAAGAGCGTATGACCCCTCCCAACTACCAAACTGACGGGCAATGCCAATTCACGGCCACTCCACAGTTTATTGTACGCCGGTATCTGACCGTTGTACCTTTCAGCAACAACAATCCTGACAGCTTGAATACTCAAATCAACATCGTTCCTCATGTGAGCCGATGTACACTCGGCAACCATACTAGCCGACAACTGTGCATGATCTGTTCTTGTCGCATTCGCGTGACATGAATGTTTTGTTGGGCACTTCGAGACACGCCATTGTGTTCCATAACCGGTGGCCTTTGCGAGTATGTACCAGCCACAGTAACTGTCCTTGCACTTGAACCTAATTCTTGTTATGTCACTGTGCGTATTTCTTATCTCTTTGTTGCAAAGTATGTGAAACCTGGCGATTGCGCTCTTCATTTGCTCTTTTGAGTCATATGTTTGTCCCTCAGACAATTCATTCGTATACTCTGCTCTCATTCCAAATAAACCCGAATTTGCTTCCATAAACCCTGTTGTGTCATTGAAAGCTGAAATTGGGTGCTGAAACCCGCGATCCATTATCCGAAACCCACTATCCATCCTGAAAGTCCGCTCTCGTCCAAGCATAGGCCCGGTATCTTCCTCGTCACTATGATCACTCATACCCTCAGGATCAATATAACCCCAATTTTCCTCTGCCTCTAGTAATTCCGGATCCACTGTTTCATCGGTTTCATCCGGATCACAAGATTGACCCCAATGAGCGGTCCGACTAGATGAAGGCTGGTCAGGCTGGGGTGGGGCCCGACGGGGGGCTGACTACTGGAGGTAGGGGTGCAAACGGATCGGATACGGATCGGATAGTGGTAAAACCATATCCGTATCCGTTTTTATTTTTCGGATACGGATACGGATCGGATATTAGACGGATACGTACGGATACGGATCGGATATCGGATATCCGTGGATATATACATAAATATGTCCATAATATATATTAAAATATATAGTATATATCTACTATTCGGATACGGATAATTAATATTCAAAACCATATCCGTATCCGTATCCGCACGGATATTCGGATATCGGATATCCGCATCTAATTTTCGGATACGGATTCGGATACGGTCGGATTTTATCCTATCCGTTTGCACCCCTAACTGGAGGGTCGGTCCCTCTGAACTGGGGCCCGACTACTGGACGGTTGGTCAATTTGGACAGGGGACGGACTAGAGCCGGATGAGTAACCTCCACATATAGGTCAATTATCTTGTATGCACCCCCAGAAAAACTCATTGTTTGGTTGTACAATACCTGCCAGACTCCCTCATTTTGAATTGGAAAGAGTTGGAACCAGGTTTGTGATGAACTAGTCGGCATGCTAATTTTGGCATCAATTTTAAGGTCATACTAACCCTGATCCAACCCCAAATTCAGACATATACTCGATTTAAGTTCCACATAATCAATACCCGGCAATACCGGAATCATAGTAACAGGTCTGATACTATAGTAAACCCCATTAGGACCTGTTAAAACATCCCCACTAGTATAGATGGATACTATAAGAGCCATTTTCAATCCAATACATAAGAAACCTAAAATTAAAAATTAACTAAATTAATTATTAACCTACTGAAAATAAAAATAATAAATTTAAAGGAAGAGAGAAAAAACTTACAAATCAGAGATCTAATCCAGGAGAGAGAATGTCTGAGAGTGTGGAATGAAATTTCGCTATAATTTCGGCTATAAAGAACAGGGTCCGCACTGGCATATTGCGGACCCATTTCAGGGTCCGCACCGACATTCTGCTGCCTCCCTGAAATGGGTCCGCACCAGTAAAGTGCGGCCGTGGTAGAAATCTAATTACCCAAAAACGGTGGTTATTTGGTTTATTTTTTTTTTTAGAAATGTTATAAATAAAAATTTCGGGGTTCTTTGTCACAATTCTGTTTTTTTTCTTTTGACTGAAAACCCGTAGGCTATTCATTAAATTGCTGAAATACAAAGTATACTGCAAGTAATTTAAAACAGTAAGCAAAACTAACTACTCTAAAGCTATGCAGGTGTGGACATCAACCTACAATAGATATCTAAAATCAAAGCATGAATAGAAAATTTCAAACTACCCTATTACAATCAAATAACTACCAATCTCTAATCAATTTGTTTGGGAGTGATGGTTTGCTCCCGGACTAGCCTCATCTGTTATTCTCCCTGTATCTAAAATTTCTCATGATTAAAAACCACCATCATAAATCCGACAGTGTGTAGTGTATCCAGCCGGATGCCACCGGGCAGAGGATGGGGCCCCAGTTTGTCGCCTAAAACTGTTCAGTTTCTTCTTCTTCTTTTTTTAATTAAAACTGAACCGAACTAGATAAACAGAGCAAGTTGGTACTTTTAGTGAGTCGTTTAAACTTTTTTAAACACTGTTGTGATTTGTGAAACGTGGAGGAGATAGATGGGTCCATTCTTTCAGAATATAGTACAAATTAGTGTATTGTTTTGTTTTGAAACATTATTGAAGGGTATGATTTTACTATATGTAGGGCAAATTAGTGTATCTATAATATGAGGGTAAAATTATCAAATTACTCTGTGGAGGTCATCCAAATACTATGATTTTTTTTTTCATACAAATCTATGGGGTCAAATTACTGTATCTATAATATTTTATCTGAAATATTTCAGAGTATAGTACAAATCTAGAGAATTGTGAAATTTCAGTACATATGTCGCTGAAAGTAATATAAGAACATTGAGTATCATTTTATGCTTAGAAAAATATTGTAAACTTATGATTCGAAATACAGAAGAAAACATAGTATAATGTAAAAATATATATATATATTCTATCAGCTTGAAAAGAAACAAAAAGGTACTGAAAAGACACGAACTAAGAACATCTACATCCCAGCAACTCAAATGAGTTTCTAAATAACTGTTAACTACTTTTTTGAAATTAAGGTCTCAAAAGTTTCTAAACTCTACATCTTTGAAATTATTTTTAGAGTTTCTATTAAGCCACGTCAGCAATAAATTAAAAAGGAGAAATAATTTGAACCAATCATTTGACCAGCATAGAGTTTATAAACAGTTTCTTAATAAGAAACTTTCATGCATAGTTTCTAAATAAGAACCTCTCACACATTCCTGAAACTGAATTAAAAACTGCCACATCAGATTAGAAACTCTAATAATACCAGGGATGTAGATGCTCTAATGTTTAAGGGGACACACACGAAGAAACTTGGTATAATATCAAAATTTACGAATTATTCATATTTAGTTATCACATATCCGACTGAAAAGGCGAATTAAACAAATTATCATACCTTTTCACTATACATTCACAAAATTCATTAATTATTTACAATAGAAATAAAAAGTTTCTGAATCGTAATATATTTATATGTACATAAAAATAAATTATTTCTGAATTGCATGACACTCAAACTATAAATTTCATACATCTTCAAATTATTGCTATCTTGTGAACTTATTCCTCTATTTTGCTTTTTAAGTAAAAGTTGAAGGTCAAGTCACTAAACTATTTAATATCCACAAGAGATTCTCCAATATGAATTTAGAACCTGTGAATAGGACTGGTAACGAGCCGGTTCGGTCCGAGTTAGACTAAGCTTACGGCTTATTCGTTTTGGTAACGAGCAAGCCAACATTAGAGTCCAAGTTGAAAAAGTGGCTCGTGGCTCGCTCGTTTTGGCAATAAGTGAGCTGAGCCAACTCTGAAAGATCGTGGGCCAAAATATCAAATCAAAATATCAAATCCTCAAATTAAATTTACAACTAAATTTATACAAACCAAAATATCAAATCCTCAAATTCATACAAATATAGTTCACAAAATAAATTCATGCATACCAAATTCACACAATTTCATACAAATTCACGAATTCATACATGGACCGAGCTGGCTCACAGCTCGCGAGTGAGTTAGGCCCCAGCTCAGACTCGTTAATTTTGGACCGAGCTAGTGGCAAGCTGGTTGGTTGACAACTCAGTCCACTAACGAACGAGCTGTTAGCGAGCGAGTTAGATACGACTCACAATCGATTCACGAGCTATGAGCTTTTTTGCTACCCCTACCTGTGACCTCTCACATATTATCATATATTATCTTTGCCAATATACCAAAGACTGATTCTCGAACTTGTACCTCTTTTATTAGCACTGTTGTTGCTTAGAATAATACTTACAACGCAATTTTAGAATGTAGGAGGATTTCCTCAAATTTATGCTAAATGAGGGCAATATAATATAATATAATGCAGCTAGTGCAAGTACAAACAATTAAGTCAGTGAGTATACATTTGTAATACTATTCACTCGGATAGGACTGGAGCAGTACTGGCTCAAACTCTGACAAATCAACTATTGTTCATGAGGTGGTGCTATATATATAGGCAAATTTTTCTATGGGCATAAGGACCTATTTGTAAAATGAGCATATTTTCATTTTCAAAGTTCAAACAGTCGATCCGACCGTTCAACATTATCTCCATATTACAATGTACTTGGAGGTCAAATTTTACATTTTTTTGAATTTTTTTACTATTTATTAAGATGGGTACAAAATTCAATGGTCTGAATTTGACTAGTTTTGTAAAATACTTAATAAATAGTAAAACAATTCAAAAAAATGTAAAATTTGACCTCCAAGTACATTTTAATATGGAGATAATGTTGAACGGTCGGATCGACTGTTTGAACTTTGAAAATGAAAATATGTTCATTTTACAAATAGGTCCTTATGCCCATAGAAGCATCCCTCATATATATATATATATATATAGAGATAGGCTATGGTGAGTTGTGAAATAAAACGTCGTTTTACTTCACGTCATATTTTCATTTTGAAAATCCAAACAACCGATCCGAACCGTTTAACTTTTTCTAAATATTGAAATGTGCTTGGAGACTAAATTTTACATTTTTTGGAATTTTTTTACTATTTATTAAGCCACTTTGAAATCGCTGATCCACTGTGAACAGTAAAAAAACAGTAAAATTTTCTGGACCACCGGATCAGCGATTTTCAAAGTGGCTTAATAAATAGTAAGAAAATTCCAAAAATTGTAAAATTTAGTCTCCAAGCACATTTCAATATTTAGAAAAAGTTGAACGGTTCGGATCGGTTGTTTGGATTTTCAAAATGAAAATATAGCGTGAAGTAAAACGACATTTTACTTCACAACTCACCATAGTGTTTGACCCTAAAAAGTCAAGGATTCAATTATCCAAGACAAGGGTGTCATCCAACTACAGAACTGATCGATTAAAGATAGGAAGTCTGCAAGGTGGAGGTTTCTGATTGGTGCCATGTGGCATTGGGGACCCCTAGCGGCTACCTTAGGCACTCTGGGTACAAAGTGGAGTGCATGAACGAAACTTCACAACCCGGGCCCAGAGGTCAGCGACTCAATGCAATTGCCGCTGATTACCCAAGATAGCTAGACTGGGTTCAGGGTAACAAGACGCTGTGAGCCGAGCAGTCAGCCACATAGTTCATAGTGCACCGAACTCAAGCAAATTCTTCACCGAAAATTAAAACCCAGCGCCTCAGCGCCCGACCCCTTCGTTTCCCATGAGCGTGGTACACACTATACCAATACAAACTACTATGTGGTCTATAATGAAACGGGTGCACCCTGGTTCAGAACATAAGAGTTTAAACAAACACTCGCCTCCAGTGAAGCTGACAAGTAGGGCCCGATGTCAGGTCCTTCTCTCTTCTCCCTTCCTCGGCTTCCTAGCGGCTAAGGACCAACTAAAACAGGGAGGCTACTGGGGAGAAAAATGAATCGTTCTAGTTGTTCGCAGGTATGTATACTACACTCTCTAGCAATGGTGCTGGCATAGCCGATTCAATCCCTTCTCCAGCAAATAAAAAAGGATTACAAGCAGGGAACCGGTTGCGAGATTCAGGGTTCAAGCGAACGACGAATAAAGAAGCTGAAATCGGGAAGAAGAATACGCTCTCTGCCTAACCACGATATTCCCTGCTTGATCAATTAAAGGAGAAAAGAACCAATTCAGGGAGAAGAAAAGAACCCGTTTGTAATCGGGTCTGAGTCGAACCAGGTCTGAGCCAAATTGAAGTGACCCGAGATAAGGATGCCTCTTTAAAATCTCTGAGCAGTATTATCAGGATCTCATGTGCCCTCTGTGTTTCTCAATTTAATGTGCATTGAAGAGAGTTACCCAAATCGGAAAGTGGTATCCGGCGGGCAACAAAAGAAGGTGTATATTTGATCAAAGGATAGAAATTAGCAGCCGAGTTGTATAATGCCATGCAAGGCATGATAAGATTACACTATTCCTGCACTGTGGTGGCCTCTCGTTGGCTAGAAGCAAATAAACGTTTATTGACCACGATAAGCCGGTTTAAGCCACAGGTATAGCTCATGCCTGACACCACTGATGCCTCTGCGACAAAATTGACCTCATGCACAGCTGTCCCATGCACCAGGCAAGCTGCCAAAAAGGAAGAATATCCTCCCATGCATGAGGAGAAACATGAACCATATATGGCAAATCTCGGCCTTTAAGATATGAAGATCAAGGGCTGATGATTCTCTAGTGCTTTGACTGCTGAGTTGGCTCAAATCCACTGGTCTACGCCTCTGAGCAGGTAGTTTGATGCCTTGAAAAGAAATCTGGATCACTGAAATAAAGATGAAGGATTTGAAGGGTAAAGATCATATCTACCAAAACCCTAAACCCTAAGTCTCATGGCTATATAAACCCATGAATCAAGAATAAAAAAAAAAAAAAAGAGAGACTAAGATCAATAGACAACGGAAACCACAAGCATACACTAAGGCTTTCTCTTTTCCATTTTCAGATAGGCTAGCTACTTTCTTCTTCCTCTTCAATAGCAACAAATTTAATAGGTAATAAAGGATCTAAAGATGTAAGCTTTGCAAGGATGATATCATGTATATAGTTTATGTTGAAATGAAGAATCTCCTTTTTTCCCTTTTCTTGCTCACTTTTCGATTTTCTTTTATTCTTGCATTTTCTTGACCTTTTTCCATGATCTTTGCTTGGATCTTTATAAAAACAGTGAGGGTTCGATTTATTTCAACTTATTTCATAATAAGTTAGTTATATTGGCCTAATGATCAAATAAACAAAAGCTCTCCCTTTACTTTTTTTTTATATAAAATATATATACATATGAAAATACAAAATAAATAAGTATTTCTGTCTTAATAGCAAGAATCATCAATTTTCTTTAGTTAAAAGACTTTACCTTTAACCCTTGTGATTTATTTTAGCATATATGCATGAATACAAAATTGTAAAACTTTAATATTTCCCTTCCTTCGTGTTCTGCCTTCAAATATACCTCTTTAATCTTTTTTTAAAATGGTTTAATGATGAAAATATGAAGGTTGAGCCAGCTGGTCTCCCTTCATATTAGAGTCATTTAATTGTTTTAATAAAGAATTAAGGAGAATTAAAAGTGAATAAAAAATATGTATGCACAAGGGTTAAGGAGGTTGAGTCAGCTGACTTCCCTCTTTAATTTCTTCTAAATGACCAATGGACCTATGTTATGTAGAAGGAAACTTGATTTTCTTTGACACATGAGTGTACTAGATTACACTATTCAAGGAAATTCATGGGGCCTCTATGTAAATAGTGAAAGACAAGGGATATAGATACAAATAAGCATCAGCCATGGCTATTCTAAGCTATTTGTATTCTTGCCCAATGATGTCTTAATGATTTGTCCAAAAATCAAGTGAAAAGAGCATATAAATCATGATTCCAACAAAAGTCAGGGACCTCTCTGCATAAAATTGAATTTTGACAGTTTTTGATGTACTGAATAATGATTTTGGAGCTTTGAATATCTCCTTTTCTTTTTTTCTGGTACAAGGCAGCAGCTATCAAGATTAATAAAATGGTTCTGATCTTAACCAGTCAATATGATGGGTGTTGGTACCTCTGTACCAACCCATAGTACCATATCAAGCTTAAGTCCAGCAGCCAAGCATGAGTTAAAGGCTGCTGGCACAGTGTTGCACCTCAATAGGCCAGAATTGACCTCTGTCTGCAAATTGGACAGCACAAACTACCCACAAATTCAAAATGAAAAATAAATTGCACAGCCAGATAAAGGACTTCAAAACACATAAAATTGACACAAGTTGCATGTTTTTCCGATTTTATTTCAATTTATTACGAATTTTTGAAGTTCAGCTTTGAAAAACAAAAGAAATCAGCATTCTGAAAAAAATAGGGACCTGCTGGTAAATTGAGCACAAAAAAATGTTCTAAAGGTTAAATAAAAAAAATGAATAACATAGTTGGGTAGAAAATTTAAAAATACACAGGATAGACATAAATTTTGTACCATTTGGACCTGTTTTCCATTTTTCATGAATTTTTAAAGTCTAACTCTCCAAATAAGAAAAATCCAGCATCTAAAAAAATACAGATTTCCCTTTATTACCCTTCAGCTGAAACAAATGTCTTAAAAATAGAAATAAAAGGCATAAAAATTCTCAAACTTCGTACATTTATTCCTGAGATGTTATATTACAAGAACAACACAAAAAATCATGTATGTTATTGATGAAATTCAAGAGAAATGGAAGAGAATTTCATGTCTCTTACTCAAACCCGAACCCAATATCAAGCTTATACCCAAATTCAATGCCATGCCTAAAATTGAATCCCTTTCAACCTTGATACCTCCCAGAAACACTTCAATCATGACATTCCAGTCTCAAATACCCTTCCTAAGACAAGATACCGCATGCCAGTATCAATCCGGTACCGAATCGAGAAACCAAAGTTTGAGAAGCATCCAAACCTTGATGAAGTTTGAAATTGAATGCACCTAAGGTTTCTTCATGATCAAACAATGTTAAATGATCGATTAATTGAAGAAAAAGACACAGAAACAAATGGAATCGAGTTTCGGTTGCAACCGGCACCGAGAACCCAAGGTCACCCGAGTCTCACCTTTTCCGTCGACCGGAGGCCGCCGACAACACATCTAACGTGTTCATCTCCCCAAGGCGATCCTCACGGCGTTATCCCTCAGCTTTGCCGTGATCAAAACCCACCGGAACTGAAAAACCCTAATCTCGGCGAAACCCCAGTTCATATCCTGAGCGTGAATATTAAAGCACCAGGGGTCACTTGATTTCGGCGCCAAAGCATAAAGTTTAAATGAAAATCCGAATCATGATGAGAGATAGAAATCCAAGGGCTAAACGCTAAAGGGGTGATCCCCTGCCAGATGGGGCCCACTCGTCGGAATCAATCAGATCTCTGAGCAAAGTTTCAAAGTTTCTGCACAAATCTTAAAGTCCCTTTAAACTCATCTCAAAGCTCATAAATCAAATTCATTGATTTGCACAGATCCTGAAGCACAACTCAAATCCCAAGACCCCAATGCACATCTCAAAGGCCCAGAATTGCAATCTCAAAGCCCAGAATTTAATAAGAGAAGACTTTTTACAAAGAGGCCCTTCCGACAAAAACTTCTTCACAAAGCAGTCCCTTATTATTTGCAAATAAGCCCCTGGATGTCTAAAACTTCTCCAAATGAGTCCCTGGAAGCTCAATTTCCACTTCAGACCTTGCCAAAAGCCCAAACTACAAATCTCAGTCCTTCTAGCTTCACAAATAGGCCCCCTAAAAAAACTTGAAACTTCACAAATAAGCCCTTTTCAGCCCTTATTGACCATAACTTCTTCATTTCAAACCCAAATCAGCTCAAATCAGTTCCAAATGAACCCAAATCAAACCCTTTATGTTTTAAAATTAAAATCAAGCATAATTAGACATCACACAGCATGTTAAATGACCAAAATACCCCTTTCTTCACCTTTCTTCATGTTCAAATCATTTCCTTTTAAATAAAAGTATCAATAAAATAAAGATAGATTTTCTCAGATATAAATAGGTTTCTAAAACAAATAAAAAGGCATAACAAATATATTTAGTAACATTCATTGCATCTTGTGTATATACATACTCATTAAGTACCTAGAACAATGATAATCAAACTAGAAGACCAAATACATGAGTTCTCCCCTTTTAGCCCCTTTATTCAATTCACAACAAATAGGCACAAATCCCGGAATGAACGAGGTGTTCAGTATGGCTTGGAAGGGTCATCTGATGTAATTAACAGCGGGGGCTTGCGCCCAATGGGAGTTAAACGTCCCCGCAATCAATAAACTCTCTCGACAGACTGATTATGAACAGTAGGTCTGTCGAGGGTGAACCAGAAGGAACTGTAGAAAGAAATTGAATGTTTTAAGTTCGATGTTCCCTCCATGTCTTGAAAACCGAGAGCATTGAACCCTGAGGCATTTAACACATATGCACACACCTTCCAATACCAACTGTGCAACTTTCTGCGCCCTACAGGTTTTGGCACGCCCGGTGGGACATTCTCCTCCTCACAGGTTCGGGATCCGATACGAAGATAAAAGGAACATACTCAAGTAGCCAATGACTTTAAAACACTCAAGCAACAAGTCATTGGACCGCTTGAGTTATGTCATCTCCTTTTATATTCGATATCGACGCCTATGGATTGAATAATCGGGCTAACACTCACGTATAAGTTTATATATGAAAATTGACTAATGAAATTTTGAGTTTTGCTTGTTTGCAGGAATGGCTTACACCGCAGTCAACGCACGCTCTTTTGCCCAAGTTGCCAGCCTCCCAGCTGGCGAAGAAGTTGTTTATTTTGGGACTTTTGCAGTCCCTGTTGATGAAGTCAGGGCATTCGAAGCCCCTGTTCCCGCTCTAATGAATGAACAACTGTCCCTCGGGTCCGTCACCGAGGAGGATGTTACAGATGATGAAGGACCATGCTATTTTCTCACCCCTAAGGGGATGGATGGCAAGACATTCATTCCCCTTTCCAAAACTAGGCGCGCAAGAAGACGCGCGTCTAAAGCAATAACCAGAATCAACCAAATTCCCGTGACCCCTCTGTCGGTCACCAAGAAAAGAAATCTCCAAGCATACCAGGATGAGTTGGTGGCTCAACCAGCCCTCCCTGTCTGCAACTCATTCTCCCCACTCAGGATAGTGAGGAGGAACTCTTCTACTGCACACATACGTGCAGCGGGAGAAGTCCCTCAAACCGTCTCGTTCATCCATGAACCGAAAAGGATGAACGCCAGCCACAAAATGGTTGATGACACTGCCATGGCCATTCATAGGGCCCACAAGCAGCTTCGCATGTTGAAGCAACGTAGGAATCGATACTACATGCATCCTGCGCAAGAAACCTCTACACCCCCTTCCGTCAAATCAAGATTGACGTTTCCAGCCCAAAAGCTGGGGGCATCCAATGACGCCCAACCATCTATCCAATCAAGGCTGACTTTTCCAGCCCCAAAACCTCATGCACACAATAGTACTCTCTACTCAAAACCAAAACCAATGCTCTCAGCCCCAAAGCTGGGGGCACGTCATGGTGCCTCGTTAGAACCAAAACCCCGTCGAGAGATACGCTCAAGCACCTCTCGAAGCTCAAACAACGAGGGATCAAATCAAACCCCTCAAATTCTGAGGAGACCAGCCAGTGTTCATGATAGGCTGGGGGCACGAATAAATCCGCACCCCTCCAACACTGGAAGTTTAACAATAGTGGCGCCGAATGCCACTCATAAGAAGCGAAGGGTCACTAAAACACACCCTAAGCAAGAAGAAGAAGCGACGGTCTTCATGATAACCATTAATGAAGACCTCGAAGAGGAAGATGACCATAAACTCTCCAACCCCACCGTATGCATGGTGAGAAAGGGGAAAGATCCCATTGTCGAAAATCCAAGTGACGATGAGGAAGAGTCTGACGCAGCATGCCTTCCTCCCATAAGTGCCAAACCCAAAACCGTAAGTGGCTCAGATATAGGTCATATGGATGGGCCCGCATTAGGTAACTTCCATACCGTCTTGGCAACTTCTCCATGTGCTGGTGAAAGTCAAACCGGTGCCCAAACACAAGAACAAATGTTATCCGCCTTCAATCAAATGCAAGCTGAGATACAAAGCCTTAGGGCTGAAGTACATCAAGCCCATGAAAGGGAACAAAGGTTGGTGGCGGAAGTCCGAGAGAAAGGCCTCGCTAACTCGGAACTCGAAAGAGGAGAAACGTCAAATCGGTCCAGCTCCATAAACGGGCTCGAAAGACCAGAAAGACCAAACCCTCAAGAAAGACGTAGAGTACATTGGGAAGATGAAAGGCGAGAAGCCTCCCCAACCTTTACTGCGGTTGATGTTCAAGAAATGATCAGCCGTCAGTTGCGAGAAATGGGGATTGCCCCAAAACAAACAACACTGCGAATAGGGAAGCCATACCTTCCCGAATTCGATATACCAAAATATCCCCCAACATACACTGTTCCCTTATTCTCCAAATTCTCCGGAAGTGGAACAGATGAGACTGGGCCAGAACAACACGTCAGCCACTTCATGATTCAATGTGGAGACTCTTCAAGAGAAGAAGCATTCCTTTGCCGCCAATTCGCTAGGAGTCTTTCAGGGCCAGCATTCCAATGGTATTGTTCTCTGGAACCAGGAAGTATAAGGTCCTGGGACCAAATGGCGCACGCCTTCATAAATAGGTTTGCCACTGCGAGCAGTCCAATAAGACTAGCCGATTTAGCATGGGCCAAACAAGGGCCAAACGAAACTCTTCTGGCATACATCAACCGCTGGAGAAACATGAGCAACAAGTCGAGCCATCCTATACCCGAAAGGGAGGCAGTTGATTTGCTCATAAGAAGTACATCCGGCAAAATGAGAGAAATGTTAATCGTTGCCAACCCCAACAGTTATCAAGATCTGGTAGACACCGTATCTAGATTGGGGCAAACGGATATAGAAGAGAAGTCATCAACATCCTTCAAACCTAGAAGAGACTTTCCAAAGAAGAAGGAATCAAAGACGGTATACGCCGTCAAAACCAATAAAACCAACAAAACCAAAGACAGAGATTCTGACTCTTCTGATGAGGAGGCGAGACAAGTTGATAGCCAACCCACTCAGCCAGCTCCTCAAGATAACCAAAATAGTCGTTACTTCAAATCGTTAGAAGAACGAAAGAATAAGAAATACTCTTTCAAGAAGGAGAAAACGGCTAAGATATTCAAGCAAGCCTTGGAAGATGGTATGGAATTGCCTCCAAGCAAACGCCCTGATCAGGCAGATAAGATTGATCACCCTAAATATTGCCCATATCATAGGGTGATAAGTCATAAAATAGAAGACTGTTGGGTCTTCAAAGACCTAATAGAAAGAAGAATACAAGAGGGTCGTATGCAGCTAGCGCCAAGTGCCGTGCAACAACCCGCACCTCACGAGCAAGTTAATGTTATCTCTCATGATGAGATGGTCGAAGAAAAAAGGGTTGAAAGTCCCGCAAATGAAACATGGGAATTCCACCTCTCTAGGAAAACCAAAAAGTTGCTAAGGCAGCTTCTGAAAGAGCCTCAAGTCAAATGGGACAGCAATTTAAACCCCACAGTGCCAAGACCCCCAAAACAGGTCATCCATCGTAAGCCAAACAAGAATGGCAGCCAAAAGGGCAAGAAGTCGCCCAAACCAGCAAAGTTGCCTACACCTTCTGAAATCCAAAAGCACATACAAGCTCTAGAAAATCATAAGCAAGGTACTCCGCTACCATTGACCCTTTTAGACTTCTTAACAGAAGATGTATTGGCCTTGATGTTGGGCCTCAAAACCGAAAAGGAGGGAACGAGTCAAACCCCTCAAAATCAAGAAGACAATGATGATGACCATGAGATGTGTAACGTGGTCGTCTATGGGGGAAGTTCTTCAAGTGACTCAGATGACGGTGAAGTTGTCTTTGTCAAAACCAAGAAACCTGATTGCCAAGCAGTGCTTCGCTCGGGTACGTACATCCCCGAGCGCCAACCGCTGCAAGAAGATGAAGTTGGAAGGCCAAAAGCTAAGGCAAAGGGAAAAGAACCCGTAGAACACGATGAACCAGTACCTAAGAAATATATGGTGCAAGATTACAATATCCTCGCACAGCTTAGAAAGATACCAGCTGCGATCAGCGTGTTTGATATCTTGATGATGTCTGCTGAAGTGAGAGAAGTGCTCATCTATGCACTCCAAAACCCTGAAGAATTTCAAGCGCACTTCGCCGAAAAGAGAATGCAAGAAATAGCGCTAGTAGACAACAAAAACCCAACTATCACCTTCAATGATGATGATTTGCTCATTGGCACGTCTGATCACAATAGACCACTCTTTCTCACTGGTGAGTGTGATGGCCAAAAGGTAACCCGCATGTTGATCGATCCGGGTTCCTCCATTAACCTGATGCCTAAGCGAACGTTAGACCGTCTCACGTTGAGCGCTAAGTTCCACACAAAGGATAAAATCACCATACATGGGTTCAACCACAAAACAGAGCAATCCATGGGGGCAGTTAGCTTGCCTTTTGACATAGGTGGTATCCAAGAATGGATGAAATTCTACATCATCGATGCGAAGACCACATACAATGCATTGATAGGTCGACCATGGCTACATAATAATAATGCCGTCCCGTCAACCTTGCATCAATGTTTGAAGTATATAAAAGATGGCGAAGTCAAACAGATCGATGGGGAAATTAAGCCGTTTGAAGTGCATGAAATAGGGCTGAAAGACGCCAAATACTTCTTCGATAAACCCGTCCTAAAAGGAGAATGCTCGAGGAAGCAACGAGATGAGAAAATAAGGCTGTATGGAGCCGATACTGATTCATCATCAGGGGAGGACGCTGATGAAGCGAAGATACTCCCGTCATACATAATACCATCGGAAGGTGAGGAAGAAGTAGGGCAATCCTCATTGATGATTGAAAGGATACCTGAAAACCATCACAAGGAGCTCACAACAAGGGAAGTGAACCAAATCCAAGAAATGGTATTATTCATAATACCGCCCAAGGAGGAGGCTACTGAAGAAGGGATCTTTAGGCACAAGCCTATTGTATTCTATAGAGCGTCCGATGGTAAAGATCGGTCTTTGGTGCTGAACGACGATGAATGGCCTTTAGAAGATGAAACCATGTCCAACAAAGTGGATGTACCTCTTCTGCCATATTGCCCCAAAAGCCTAACTAGGATTCTTGCAAACATGAGTCCCATGTCTCCAACCTACGCTATGACAAAGCAATTCGATAGGATATTGGCTCATCGTAATTCTACAATCATAGGACCAGATGGAAAGCCAAGAAACACTCGAGGGCTCGGGTATGAAGAATCTGACGATGAATACGACGATTCCAAATGTCGTCCTATGCAATACCTCAGCAACAGTGGCAGTGATGACGAGCCACCGACTTGTGATCTAAGAAGGATCCAAGGGAGAGCTGCTCATGCCAATTTAGAAATGGCTTTAAGAGGCAGTCGTGGTAGAAGCCGTGGAAGAGGCCGAGGTAGAAATTCCTTCGCCAATACCTTGCCAAAACAACCCAAACCAAATCCAACCGAAACTTGCTCCTTCCAAGACCTGTTGAGACAAATGAAAGGTTTGGATATGCATTCCGAGCCTAAACAACAACAACCAAAAAATAATCAAAGAACCTCCAAAGCGTCATGTCATGTAATAGAAGCTGAAGACGATCAATCGTCATTTGTCGCATGCAGTGTATGCGATCGACCGGGAGAGGTCACAGAAATGACTTCATGTGTCGAATGTGGGGCCATATGCCATCCCCCTTGCACGAGGTTTAGAGAACATCCTCAAAGTAGTGATGAAACCCCAAAATGGAGCTGCCTACGTTGTTTTAAAGGCAAATGGATATCAGAACCTAAGAAAGGCGAAGGAAAAGCAGAATCACTACTTCCAGCACCAGCACCTGAGTCTTTTCCACTCGAAGGCATGTTGGCTCAACTCCTAAAGGATTATTTGAAGTTTCAGTCCACGACGGGACAAGCCCATACAGATTCAACAAACACGATCTCTGGATCGAAGAAACCCGTTCCAGTAATACCAAAAGAAAAAAATACTCTAGCAGAACTTAAGAACAAAACATATTCATTTGGGCGAGATAAAGTTGCTAAGGCATTTCACCTAATGATGCAAAAAGGTCTCAACCTGCCAGTATGCAAACGCCCAGAACAAGCGAGTAGGGTAAACGAACCTGATTTCTGCCCATATCACCGTATCCTTGGTCATACCATCGATGACTGCTGGGTCTTCAAGGACCTTCTAGAAAACAAAAGACAAGAAGGAACCTTACCACTCACCGTGGTAGCCCACTTAGAAGGGGTTCGTGCGCCAATTCCCTACAAAGAGAAAGGGAAGCAAAAGATGAAGTCTATCCCTAAAAACGAAGTACCTTCACAATTCGAAGTAGGAGACATGGTATCCATGCTCAGCCAGTCTCAATTATCTAAGGACGGTCAAGCTAGAATTGAATGGAAAGGACCCTACATTGTTGAGCAAGCCTTAGGGCGAGACACCTATAGGTTGCGAGAAAGCAATGGAAACAGGTTCGCACCACCTATTAAAGGGAAATATCTTCGAGAATACCAAACAACTGGAATGCGAAATCAAACCCAAAGTCGGAGAATCCAAAGCGAAGGAAATTCAGAAGAAGAACGAGAAGCTGAATGCTATATGGCCTCTCAGAGGTCCACCGACTCAGAATATGATTCACCTCAAGAAAAGGGGGATCATAGTAGCAATGGCCACACAAAGCAAGGCAAATGCATGAATTGCGATGAGATAGACGATTATTACGTCATGTTCAATTGCGACCGATGTACTAGGTACTCATGTACCGAATGTGCCACTGGAAGGAAGATAAATTCTGGGTATGACAAGAGGTTCTTCAATTGGTTTTGCACCTCCTGCAAGTATATCGTAGAGGATGAGAAACAAAAGAAGAAGGAAAAAGTCAAGCAAACTTCCAAGAGGAAAGGCGAAAATTCCAAGTCTCGCTCAAAACATGGATCATCAAAGAAGCCTAAAGATAACGATTCAAGCGACTCTAGCACAAATGCTGCATGTTATATGGTAGAAGTTGAATCCGAACAAGAAGAATTCGAGTTTGGATATATAACCCATTGCGGCATCTGTGACCAAAAGGGAAATTCATGGGACATGTTTGAATGCAAAGAGTGTGGCAGTAGTCACCACCCTTCATGCGCGAGCCTAAAGGCAGCCATCGCCAACCACAAGGATCCTCGATTCGATATCTACGAGTGCCTGAAGTGCATTTATCAACAAGTGCAAAAGGAGATAAGGGCGATAAAGGAATTCAAGGATCAAGCCATGAAACCCAATTGGGTTGCAAAGGATATCGAAAGCGCTTCAAAACAGGAATGGGACGAAGTCCATATGCCACAAAAGGCGAGAACCAATGTCGAAGCAAGACAAGAAACGGTCCACATGCTCGGCCCATTTGATGAATATAAGAAAGGGCAGCTTGTGTGGGTTGCCAAAGAAACATCAAGGTCACAATCTATCAGATTCTGGGGCCCATATTTAGTGGATCAAGTCTTGGAAGGGTACCAATACAGGCTGATAGATAACGAAAACGGAGAGCTCGTTAAATCAATCAGCGGTCGTTATCTAAAGCTCCACCAGGAGGGTGATACACCAAGCGACTTCTGCCAAGAATACGAAAGTGACTCGTAAACCGTCACTTACAAAACCACTCCCACTACAGCCATGATGGAGGCGATAGTGCGCATGAAGGGGTATGTCGAGTATCGATGCACCCGAAAGAGGAATGATATATATATACACCACCCTTGGAGGAAGTCGACATCTCTAAGTCACAAACTTCCTCAACCTCAATCAGACCCTGCGCTAATGGCTGCTCAAAGGACAATTCCCCACAACTGGGAGACCATGGCGCTCACACCGACGGTAAGAATGGGATATGGCCGATATCCAGGCCCGGGTTCTCTCGCCGTCGACTTCCCCAACAAGGACGCACTGCCGCAAGAGAGTCGATGGTTATGGCGATCCATCTTCATCTATGTCACTGGGGGAAGGAAAACCGGGTACACCAAATACCGCCTCGGTCATTACTTCTCAAACCAACTCAACTGTGAGTTCTCAAGCCTAATCATTGAGGAAGTCGACGAAATCGAGGCCGACTACATACTCATATGCCCAAGTGATGACATAAAAAGGGGCATCCTTTCATTGGGTTCTCTCACCTTAGAAGCCGATGTCCCCGGTATCATTCCCACCGATATCCGAATGATAGGATGGACTTCTAGCCCAGGAGGCTATGACAACCCCCTCAATTACCGTGCGCGTATAAGACTCCGCAAGGTACCTTTACACTTATGGAATTCTGCTGATATTCATACTTTGGTGGCAGGATTCGGGTATCCTCTTAAGATTGCCCCATACTTCTCCAACAACAACTATGATACGCTCAGGCTCTTGATCGCTTGCGGACCGCCAAACACCATCCCGCATCAGTTGTGGCTGACCGTTGACCCCATCCGCAAAATTGTGGATGTGGAAGTCGAGGGGTGGGATGAAAATGATGGAGACATGCCTCCGCCTGATGATGCAGAAAGCTCCGTCAGCAAACCCCCTCCTCCACCACCAGCACCAGAGAATCCAAAATCCTCTGAGTCACCCAATCTGTCACTGCCCTCTGAACCAACCGCATCGGGCAAAGACAGGAGGCCCTCCAAACATGTGGGGCCCAAGGCCGCTCCTTACTAACCGGGGGCAACAAGCCGTTTATGTTAAATGTTTTTAGGAGTTGATTTCCCTTTCTCATGGACAATGTTTATGTTTGCTTGATGATGGTGCGTTTATGTCTAAAATGCTTGTGTGTACGTTTGCATGAAATGAGAATCCCACGAGATCTCCTCCTCAAACTCTACTCCACGATCTCCAAAATTTAAGATCAAAAACTCCACAAATATCTAAAGCTCCAATAAAACCCAAATTCTAATATCCACAAATAAAACATTCCAAATAGATTCCATAAAAAACCCAAAAGTCCAATAAAGCCTAAATTCCAATATCCATAAATAAAATATCCCAATAATTATGCATAAGCGAAAGCCTCTACGAATAAAATGACCAAATCGCGGCGTGAGTGAAATCGTCTCAAGCGAAAAGCGAGGTCCCCCAACTATCCACAAAATCCATAAAGGCCTCTCGCCACAAAATGGGTTTTGTTAAGTTTGTACCCTTAAACAATTAACACTGGCAAAGTTTGTCCAGCCAGTTCTGAATATGGACAAACAAGTTTTATATTTTGTACTTTGAACAAAATATGGGCTTTGGTGTTGTGCCCATTTGAAACAACTATCACTGGTTTTGTCTTTCCTCCCAGTTCGAAAAAAGGAGAGACAAGGTTTCTTCATCGTCCTTTAAACAATGGAGTGCCTAATGATGATATCTCAAATAAAATCAAAGGATTAAAGAAAGCGGTCGTTTAGACTATTTAAATTCTGAAGGCACAAAATCCCTTTTAAAGCAAAGTTTTCAAAATGATGGTATTCGCATTTCCCGTGATACCCCTGCCTAAGGATTGATGCCATATAGGCCATTCAAGAAGGCACGAGAGGAGTGAGTAAGGTATCACCTCCAAACAAATGCATATACACACCCAAACCCCACCATAATATAAAAAGAATGGAGAGATGTGAGGCTCACAAAGAAAGCCTCACGCACAAAATGGGCTTTGTCAAGCTTGTGCCCTTAAAACAATTGTCACTGGTACGCTCGTCTAACCAGTCATCTAAAGTGACGAGCAGGCTTTATATATTTGTGCCGAACAAAATAAGGCTTTGATGTTGTGCCTAGGCCATGTGAGCACTAAAACAATTATCTTGGCCCAAAATAAGAAAAGAAAACGAGAACCCAAAAGCAATAACCATAATCGGGTTCTCACCACACCGACCTCTGCGAAAACCATAATGGACCCATAGATCAATGTCCCCCGGGCCATAATCAAATCAGAGCTCGAGAACAAGAACCCTTGACTCTAAATACACCGAAGCCCTATATAAGGCTAAAGCCCATAATTTGACGCACCCCTCTCTACAACAACCCCACCGATGACAATTGGGGACTTCTCAAGCTGGAGTTAAAAGGATTAACCAGCCTTTCAACACCAGTCCCGCGGGTGACAAGCAAATACCATAAAGCCCAAGCATAATTTGGCATCCCCTTCAGATGCGTCCCATGGGTGACATCTAAACCCAAGCCACATAATAAATTCTCTTGGCTTCGAAACCGCTATACAAAGATCAAAGAACCCTGTTTAAGCCCTATATAGGCCAGAGTCCATGATAGACTCTTACTTGAAACCATGTTCCACCAAGGCCCAGCACACAAATAGGCCTACGATCAGATTGTAACCATGAATGAAACTTGTAATAATACTTTACTCAAACCTGTGTCCCACGAACCTCAAACCCAAACAGCACATAGGCGGGTCGGTTATCGAGATACACAACAAGACCGTGAGGGACCGCACAACACTGCAAATGTTCCTTCACACAAGTCCCACAGGTGCGACGAAGGTACAGCATATGGGCTGGTCAGTTATCGAAAAATAGAGCAAGGATATGAAAGATCTGAAGAGCCTATGAAGCCGATCTTTCAAGGAGTTTAACGACTTCTTCTGCATTCTACGCGTGACGTATATACAGCATATGAGCTAGTCAGTAGTCGAGAAGCAGAGTAAGATTATGGGAGGTCTGAAGAGCCTATGAAGCCGATCTTTCATTCTTACGAACGGGCCCTTAACGGGGTCGCAGTCTGCATTCTACGCGTGACATATATACAGCATATGAGCTAGTTAGTAGTCGAGAAGCAGAGTAAGATTATGGGAGGTCTGAAGAGCCTATGAAGCCGATCTTTCATTCTTACAAACGGGCCCTTAACGGGGTCGCAGGAAATTTCTAACCCTTAACGGGGTCTCGTAATTCTGCGTGCAACCCATATGTAGGCGTATGAGCAGGGACAGTCGCGAAGAAAACGATGTGGGAAGACGAGGGGGCATGTACAGCTTTTTAGCTATCCCTTCATGTCAGTCCCAAGAAATTAGCACCCTTAACGGGGTTTCCGTGTTCTGTGCGAGGCTTATAAGACGGGTGCTTGCTTGAAGGCGATGCAAGGATGTGGGAGACCGTAAGAAGCGTATGAGCTGGTTCTCCATGACCTTAAGATATTTTGGTTTCCGTGTTCTATGCAAGACCTATAAAGAAAGGTGCTTGCTAGAAGGCGATGCAAGGATGTGGAAGAACCGTAAGAAGCATATGAGCTGGTTCTTCATAACCTTGAGGTCACTATACGTGTGGAGCCATGACGATATAGAAGTCGGTATCCATACGCTCACCATTCACTGAAAATACAGCTATATAACGGCTGTCCAAGGTGGATAAAGCCGAAGCCAACTGGAGACGTTCGATCGTTTAGAACCCGATTGAATAGATGCAGAAGGTTTGAGGTACAGCTTGAGTCTAATGAAGATGCCTTGTCGCTTAGAACCCGATTAGGAGGATTCAGAAAATTCAGGATTAAGCCCTGACTCTAACAAGTTCATCTGATCGCTTAGAACCCGGTTGGAAGGAATTCGAAGGATTCAGGAGAAAAAGAAAAAAAAAAAAGAGAGAGAATAAAGGAGAAAACCAAGGCAAGCAAGGCCATTCAGTCGTTTAGAACCCGATTGAAGAAGGTTTGGAAGGCTTGAGAGAAAACCCGAGTTGGATGAGTCTACTTAATCACTTAGAACCTGGTTGAGGGAGATTCGTAAGATTCGGTCACCAAAAAAGAGAAAGAACGAAGGAGAAAGAGAAAATCACAAGAGCAAACATCAACCACAAACACGTATATCCAAGCATGATCAACCAAAACAAAAATACACACGTACAAAAAGTGGGCTCGAAGGCACACACTCTCACAATGAATCCACAAGATGGGACCTAAAGGGAGGTGCCATAAGGCACCATAACCAAACAGGGCTCCACAGTCGTAGAAGCACCCTGGGGGCAGCCGATAACCTCTCCTGCCCTAGCATCAGATGAACCTGTAGTACATGTGTCTAACCCTGCAAGAATAGACATGTATTATGAGAGAAACATAAGAAACAAAAGAAGAGAAAAGGAAAGGGAATGATGGGCTTATACCTGGATGAATAGCCATCCCGGTGGTGGAAGTAGAAGTGCTAGTCTTGCGCTTCTTCCTCTTACGAGAAACCTTCTCAGGGGGAGGGTCAGAACGCTGAAGAATCCTAGCAGGAATCCCGAATGAAGTCAGCACCCCGCCCTTTGGCACGCGAAGCACTATAGATGAGTAAAAGAGTTAGTACAATCAAGCGAAACACATAAAAGAAAGCAATAATAAAGAAGAATATACCTGTAGTCTGAGGCATGGAAGAGCGGCTATCTCGACTACGCATACCAGGCACTCTCTCAAGAGGAGGCACGGGTCTCACACCAATGTGATCGTCAGGACCTGGCAAAACCCTCTCCATCCACTGCTCAATGGTCTGCACATAGCAAACCTGTACCATGTCCCTGCACCATCGCTCATATGGAACGGTGAAAGCCACCAATCTGGAAACTCGAGGCATGACAAACCGCGCCTGTGTCTCCATACGAAAGAATGATGTCCAACACCTGACCGCCCCTACTAGGTCGGCACGGATGTCACTAGAAAGAGGGACATCAGCAGGAATGCACTGATCCAAACCAAACTGATGCGCGCAACGGTGAGGCATATATGGCTCTAAGACCACCCTGTCACCTAAGCGCAAAGGAAGAAGTCCATGGCGAAGGCTGACCAAAAACCCTGCCTCTATGGAACCCAATCTCAAACTCCTGCGGTGCTCCCCCCCAGGACCACCGTCAAACAAAACCAAATCCTCAGACTGCTCATCGCGACAAGCAAACTGTCTCCCACCATGGAGCCTGAGATAGTCACCGCTGTCACGAAAGAAGGCGCGTGCCCGTCGGGCAGGCATACGGCCGGCTCTCACCCCTGCTATCTCAGCTAATATCGGCAGATGGCGCCGCAAGTCACTATCCATCGATGGGGTGTATAACCCAGCCCAATACATATGGGCCCAACCGAATAAGTAATGATAAGGTATGACCTCGTCACAAAAGGAAGGATCACATGATGAGGAAACCACCCTCATGCCTTTAAAGAGATTGGCCAATGCAGGGATAGCTAAAGAAACTAGCTCCCCTCGAGCCAACTTGCTTGCTATGAAGAAAGTCTCAGGCCTGATGACGCCGACCGGCTGGCTAGGGATGACGAAATAACAAAGCCACCAAGCCAAAAAGGCCGTCAGCATGGTCTCCCGCCCTAAAACTCTATGACGAGTATGACATGCCTGCATCACAGGGCCACTATGGAAAATCTCTGCCCTTCCAGTACCGAAAGGGTCTAAAGGAGAAGCGAACAAATGGCGTGGGTATCTAACCCGGTCAGTAAAATGGCTAATCCAAACAGAAAATGTCACATCACCCGCACGAGAAAGTGCACCATAAACATCAAATAATCGCCTAAGTGAACCAGGAAATATGTGAATACCCTCCGGTGATCTCTGCTCTAACGCCATGTCACTGGGGACATACTCATCGTAAGGGTCACCAAATATGGGCAAGCCAGACAACCTATGAAACTCTATAGGTGAAATGGTCAACTCTCGGTCTGCTAAAACAACCGTATTAGAGGTGTATCTCCACCTCTCTGCCAAAGCCTGAAAGAATGATGGGTCCCATGTATACTCAAAGAGAGAAAGAAATACTGCGTGGTAGATGCCAACACTCTCGAGAAGAGCTCTCTCCCGCTGCAAGGTAGATCTCACCCAATCAACCAAACCTGCCTCTTTTCTCAAAATACCTGGCGGAAGATGCCCAGGGGACCAAGGGAGAGCTCCGGTACCCACCATGTTCAGACCCAGAAGGTGTAGGGGATGCGGTGATCGATCCGACGTGATAGGATGGAGACTGTCGCCCAGAAATGAATGATAATCCCGCTGACGCAACACTGGGCCAGCACGATGAGTGAATCCCACCTTCAAAACAGTCTCAGGTGTCCAATCAACAGGGTCGTCAGAGAATCTCCCCTTCACTGGAAAAGGACCCATCGGTAGAGGGTCATGCCTAGTGAAAGGAACTCCTGCATGACAAGAGATATTGTAAGCTAGAACCATGAAATTGGTCCGAAACGACCTTAAACTACCCCCGAGGGTCCGAAACGACCTTAAACTACCCCCAATAGTCCAAAAAGACTTTAAATAAAACCAAGTCCCAAACAGACGAAGTCCGAAAAGGCTTTAAAATTACAACCGTGATCCGAAAGGTTCCAAAACATGGCCAAGAACTACAGATGTAACCAACACCCAATAAATTCCCTACTCGAAAGCAACATGTAAGTGCAAGTGCATGGGGGGCAAGAAAGAGCGTACCTTGGTTACGAGACATGACTAAGAATGACGATCAAACCAGCCTCCAAGCCTCAGCGATGACCTAAACTCTGAACAATTACAAGAAAACATAGAAATGTGTTAGCTCAGAGTTTGGAATAATTGAAGAAATGGTCTAAGAAGACCTTAAACTACGCCAATGGTCCAAAACGACCTTAAACCACCCCGATAGTCCGAGGAGACTTTAAACTACAACCAAAACCAAATCCCAACCTGACGTGACCTAGAAGACCTCGAGATACAGCCAAAACCAACCCTGGTTAGCCAAAGACCCCACCGAGAAGCATACGAGAAAAACTGGATCAAAACCTGAGATTATACCTACAACCAGAAGGCCATTTTATCTAAACCCTCAATTTTGCAAGTTACCCGCATGGTTCCCATACTAGATCAGAGATAAAGTTCCCCTGTCTGTAATCCCTCCTCGGTTAGACAGGTTTTCCCCATGAATGTGAGTTTGGAGTACAGTCACTGTCTGAAGCCCCCAATGTATGAGCAAGGGACCGATTGCTCAGGCAAACCCCGAAGAACGCACATTCAGCCCTCACCCAACTATGCAAGTATTAGCAAGATGATATAAAGATAACATACCTTCTTGAAGTAGATGTGATCGAAGGAGATGATCAGACCTGCTTTCGAGCTCAATGCCCAATGTGGAGTTCAAATACCTGAGATTCAGACCAGAAAAGCAACTCAGGAAGAATTCTATAAAGTTCAAGAGGGACACTGGGGGCACCTGGCTAAGCCGTTCAATCCTAAAGTCTTCGCACCTCACCCAGGTGGGGGGCATTTGTTTGACCCTAAAAAGTCAAGGATTCAATTATCCAAGACAAGGGTGTCATCCAACTACAGAACTGATCGATTAAAGATAGGAAGTCTGCAAGGTGGAGGTTTCTGATTGGTGCCATGTGGCATTGGGGACCCCTAGCGGCTACCTTAGGCACTCTGGGTACAAAGTGGAGTGCATGAACGAAACTTCACAACCCGGGCCCAGAGGTCAGCGACTCAATGCAATTGCCGCTGATTACCCAAGATAGCTAGACTGGGTTCAGGGTAACAAGACGCTGTGAGCCGAGCAGTCAGCCACATAGTTCATAGTGCACCGAACTCAAACAAATTCTTCACCGAAAATTAAAACCCAGCGCCTCAGCGCCCGACCCCTTCGTTTCCCATGAGCGTGGTACACACTATACCAATACAAACTACTATGTGGTCTATAATGAAACGGGTGCACCCTGGTTCAGAACATAAGAGTTTAAACAAACACTCGCCTCCAGTGAAGCTGACAAGTAGGGCCCGATGTCAGGTCCTTCTCTCTTCTCCCTTCCTCGGCTTCCTAGCGGCTAAGGACCAACTAAAACAGGGAGGCTACTGGGGAGAAAAATGAATCGTTCTAGTTGTTCGCAGGTATGTATACTACACTCTCTAGCAATGGTGCTGGCATAGCCGATTCAATCCCTTCTCCAGCAAATAAAAAAGGATTACAAGCAGGGAACCGGTTGCGAGATTCAGGGTTCAAGCGAACGACGAATAAAGAAGCTGAAATCGGGAAGAAGAATACGCTCTCTGCCTAACCACGATATTCCCTGCTTGATCAATTAAAGGAGAAAAGAACCAATTCAGGGAGAAGAAAAGAACCCGTTTGTAATCGGGTCTGAGTCGAACCAGGTCTGAGCCAAATTGAAGTGACCCGAGATAAGGATGCCTCTTTAAAATCTCTGAGCAGTATTATCAGGATCTCATGTGCCCTCTGTGTTTCTCAATTTAATGTGCATTGAAGAGAGTTACCCAAATCGGAAAGTGGTATCCGGCGGGCAACAAAAGAAGGTGTATATTTGATCAAAGGATAGAAATTAGCAGCCGAGTTGTATAATGCCATGCAAGGCATGATAAGATTACACTATTCCTGCACTGTGGTGGCCTCTCGTTGGCTAGAAGCAAATAAACGTTTATTGACCACGATAAGCCGGTTTAAGCCACAGGTATAGCTCATGCCTGACACCACTGATGCCTCTGCGACAAAATTGACCTCATGCACAGCTGTCCCATGCACCAGGCAAGCTGCCAAAAAGGAAGAATATCCTCCCATGCATGAGGAGAAACATGAACCATATATGGCAAATCTCGGCCTTTAAGATATGAAGATCAAGGGCTGATGATTCTCTAGTGCTTTGACTGCTGAGTTGGCTCAAATCCACTGGTCTACGCCTCTGAGCAGGTAGTTTGATGCCTTGAAAAGAAATCTGGATCACTGAAATAAAGATGAAGGATTTGAAGGGTAAAGATCATATCTACCAAAACCCTAAACCCTAAGTCTCATGGCTATATAAACCCATGAATCAAGGAGAAGAAAAAAAAAAAGAGAGACTAAGATCAATAGACAACGGAAACCACAAGCATACACTAAGGCTTTCTCTTTTCCATTTTCAGATAGGCTAGCTACTTTCTTCTTCCTCTTCAATAGCAACAAATTTAATAGGTAATAAAGGATCTAAAGATGTAAGCTTTGCAAGGATGATATCATGTATATAGTTTATGTTGAAATGAAGAATCTCCTTTTTTCCCTTTTCTTGCTCACTTTTCGATTTTCTTTTATTCTTGCATTTTCTTGACCTTTTTCCATGATCTTTGCTTGGATCTTTATAAAAACAGTGAGGGTTCGATTTATTTCAACTTATTTCATAATAAGTTAGTTATATTGGCCTAATGATCAAATAAACAAAAGCTCTCCCTTTACTTTTTTTTTATATAAAATATATATACATATGAAAATACAAAATAAATAAGTATTTCTGTCTTAATAGCAAGAATCATCAATTTTCTTTAGTTAAAAGACTTTACCTTTAACCCTTGTGATTTATTTTAGCATATATGCATGAATACAAAATTGTAAAACTTTAATATTTCCCTTCCTTCGTGTTCTGCCTTCAAATATACCTCTTTAATCTTTTTTTAAAATGGTTTAATGATGAAAATATGAAGGTTGAGCCAGCTGGTCTCCCTTCATATTAGAGTCATTTAATTGTTTTAATAAAGAATTAAGGAGAATTAAAAGTGAATAAAAAATATGTATGCACAAGGGTTAAGGAGGTTGAGTCAGCTGACTTCCCTCTTTAATTTCTTCTAAATGACCAATGGACCTATGTTATGTAGAAGGAAACTTGATTTTCTTTGACACATGAGTGTACTAGATTACACTATTCAAGGAAATTCATGGGGCCTCTATGTAAATAGTGAAAGACAAGGGATATAGATACAAATAAGCATCAGCCATGGCTATTCTAAGCTATTTGTATTCTTGCCCAATGATGTCTTAATGATTTGTCCAAAAATCAAGTGAAAAGAGCATATAAATCATGATTCCAACAAAAGTCAGGGACCTCTCTGCATAAAATTGAATTTTGACAGTTTTTGATGTACTGAATAATGATTTTGGAGCTTTGAATATCTCCTTTTCTTTTTTTCTGGTACAAGGCAGCAGCTATCAAGATTAATAAAATGGTTCTGATCTTAACCAGTCAATATGATGGGTGTTGGTACCTCTGTACCAACCCATAGTACCATATCAAGCTTAAGTCCAGCAGCCAAGCATGAGTTAAAGGCTGCTGGCACAGTGTTGCACCTCAATAGGCCAGAATTGACCTCTGTCTGCAAATTGGACAGCACAAACTACCCACAAATTCAAAATGAAAAATAAATTGCACAGCCAGATAAAGGACTTCAAAACACATAAAATTGACACAAGTTGCATGTTTTTCCGATTTTATTTCAATTTATTACGAATTTTTGAAGTTCAGCTTTGAAAAACAAAAGAAATCAGCATTCTGAAAAAAATAGGGACCTGCTGGTAAATTGAGCACAAAAAAATGTTCTAAAGGTTAAATAAAAAAAATGAATAACATAGTTGGGTAGAAAATTTAAAAATACACAGGATAGACATAAATTTTGTACCATTTGGACCTGTTTTCCATTTTTCATGAATTTTTAAAGTCTAACTCTCCAAATAAGAAAAATCCAGCATCTAAAAAAATACAGATTTCCCTTTATTACCCTTCAGCTGAAACAAATGTCTTAAAAATAGAAATAAAAGGCATAAAAATTCTCAAACTTCGTACATTTATTCCTGAGATGTTATATTACAAGAACAACACAAAAAATCATGTATGTTATTGATGAAATTCAAGAGAAATGGAAGAGAATTTCATGTCTCTTACTCAAACCCGAACCCAATATCAAGCTTATACCCAAATTCAATGCCATGCCTAAAATTGAATCCCTTTCAACCTTGATACCTCCCAGAAACACTTCAATCATGACATTCCAGTCTCAAATACCCTTCCTAAGACAAGATACCGCATGCCAGTATCAATCCGGTACCGAATCGAGAAACCAAAGTTTGAGAAGCATCCAAACCTTGATGAAGTTTGAAATTGAATGCACCTAAGGTTTCTTCATGATCAAACAATGTTAAATGATCGATTAATTGAAGAAAAAGACACAGAAACAAATGGAATCGAGTTTCGGTTGCAACCGGCACCGAGAACCCAAGGTCACCCGAGTCTCACCTTTTCCGTCGACCGGAGGCCGCCGACAACACATCTAACGTGTTCATCTCCCCAAGGCGATCCTCACGGCGTTATCCCTCAGCTTTGCCGTGATCAAAACCCACCGGAACTGAAAAACCCTAATCTCGGCGAAACCCCAGTTCATATCCTGAGCGTGAATATTAAAGCACCAGGGGTCACTTGATTTCGGCGCCAAAGCATAAAGTTTAAATGAAAATCCGAATCATGATGAGAGATAGAAATCCAAGGGCTAAACGCTAAAGGGGTGATCCCCTGCCAGATGGGGCCCACTCGTCGGAATCAATCAGATCTCTGAGCAAAGTTTCAAAGTTTCTGCACAAATCTTAAAGTCCCTTTAAACTCATCTCAAAGCTCATAAATCAAATTCATTGATTTGCACAGATCCTGAAGCACAACTCAAATCCCAAGACCCCAATGCACATCTCAAAGGCCCAGAATTGCAATCTCAAAGCCCAGAATTTAATAAGAGAAGACTTTTTACAAAGAGGCCCTTCCGACAAAAACTTCTTCACAAAGCAGTCCCTTATTATTTGCAAATAAGCCCCTGGATGTCTAAAACTTCTCCAAATGAGTCCCTGGAAGCTCAATTTCCACTTCAGACCTTGCCAAAAGCCCAAACTACAAATCTCAGTCCTTCTAGCTTCACAAATAGGCCCCCTAAAAAAACTTGAAACTTCACAAATAAGCCCTTTTCAGCCCTTATTGACCATAACTTCTTCATTTCAAACCCAAATCAGCTCAAATCAGTTCCAAATGAACCCAAATCAAACCCTTTATGTTTTAAAATTAAAATCAAGCATAATTAGACATCACACAGCATGTTAAATGACCAAAATACCCCTTTCTTCACCTTTCTTCATGTTCAAATCATTTCCTTTTAAATAAAAGTATCAATAAAATAAAGATAGATTTTCTCAGATATAAATAGGTTTCTAAAACAAATAAAAAGGCATAACAAATATATTTTAGTAACATTCATTGCATCTTGTGTATATACATACTCATTAAGTACCTAGAACAATGATAATCAAACTAGAAGACCAAATACATGAGTTCTCCCCTTTTAGCCCCTTTATTCAATTCACAACAAATAGGCATAAATCCCGGAATGAACGAGGTGTTCAGTATGGCTTGGAAGGGTCATCTGATGTAATTAACAGCGGGGGCTTGCGCCCGCTGGGAGTTAAACGTCCCCACAATCAATAAACTCTCTCGACAGACTGATTATGAACAGTAGGTCTGTCGAGGGTGAACCAGAAGGAACTGTAGAAAGAAATTGAATGTTTTAAGTTCGATGTTCTCTCCATGTCTTGAAAACCGAGAACATTGAACCCTGAGGCATTTAATACACATGCACACACCTTCCATACCAACTGTGCAACTTTCTGCGCCCTACACATAGCCCATCTCTCTCTCTCTATATATATATATAGAGCTGGGCTATGGTGAGTTGTGAAGTAAGATGCCATTTTTACTTCACGCTCATATTTTCATTTTGAAAATCCAAACAACCGATCTGAACCGTTCAACATGTTCTAAATATTGAAATGTGCTTGGAGACTAAATTTTACATTTTGTGGAATTTTTTTACTATTTATTAAGCCACTTTGAAAATCGCTGATCCGGTGGTCCAGAAAATTTTACTGTTTTTTTACTGTTCACAGTGGATCAGCGATTTCAAAGTGGCTTAATAAATAGTAAAAAAATTCCAAAAAATGTAAAATTTAGTTTCCAAGCACATTTCAATATTTAGAAAAAGTTGAACGGTTCGGATCGGTTGTTTGAATTTTCAAAATGAAAATATGGTGTGAAGTAAAACGACGTTTTACTTCACAACTCACCATAGCCTATATATATATATATATATATTAATTAATGGGTGTAATCAGTGGTCAGTGATCACCATAGTCTGTGGTTCAATCGTACACTGGATCACTGAAATTTGTGTCTATCTGATGGCATGACATGTTATATCAAATGAAAAAGTACTTCAAAATCGGGAAATTTTTTATTGGTAGTAACTAATAGAAAAGAAGAGAGACAAATGGTAATATTATATTAATATATATATTGGTAGTAAGATCGGTAGGAATTCTACTGATTTTAATTTTTTTTTTAATTCTGATGTATAGATGGAGAGAATTCTTATATTTGATTTCTAGTAAAATATGAAAAGTTTTCAAAAAATAGATGAAATGTTTTTGATATATCTAAATTTTAAGGTATTTTATCTATTTTGTAAAAAAATATATATTTTACTAGAAAAAATTAAAAGGAAAAAAGAAAAAAACTGGTTTAGATCGGTAAAATTCTTACCGATCCAAATTTTTTTATTTTTAAGATCGGTAGAATTCCTACCGATCTTACGACCAATATAAATATTACTGTACTCTTACTGTTTGTCTATATTATTTTCTATTAATTACTACCAATAAAAAATTTCCTCAAAATCGTGTCTATATGTGATTGGTTTATATATGTTATATTACGAAGCATGAAACCATATAATATTCACCAATAATTCACAATTTATTTCGTGTTCAAAATATTTTCATTCCATGAATTCAACAGATTTGTTTCCCCAGTATATTCTGAATTATTTATAATTTTACGAATTATTTCCGAACTATTTTTGAATTATTCATAAATTATTTACATAATATTGTTTTCTTTCTTCAAATTTTATAATTTTTGATAAAATTATGTGCATTATAAGTAAATGAAAATTTACTAAATTATACATATATTATATCTGAATTACGAACTTTATAACATGTCAAATTATTCCTTAATTCCGAAATTATCATTACGGCATGGAACACGATTCGCCAAGTTGCTTATTTTGCATGTTATATTTGATAAAATGATAAAGAAAAAAAATTACAAGGTTAGTTTTTTTTATTGCTTTTTATAGAATAAAAGTGTTTTTTACTCGAGGAGGGATCTAATTATATCATTTTATGGTGACACATCTTGACACCATAAATTTATAAGTCATGTTTGTGATTTCAAAATTAAAACAGTCGATCCGAACCGTTCAACACGATCTCCATATTAAAATATGCTTGAAGACCAAATTTACATTTTTTTTTTAAATTGTACTATATTTTAAGAATTTTTTAAAATCGTTATTTTTCAATTATCCAGAATTGTCCAAAAACAATTTTTTTTTACATATATTAATAAATAATATAAAAATTTAAAAAAATGTAAATTTTGGTTTCCAAGTACATTTTAATATGGAGATCATGTTGAACGTTCGAATCAATTGTTTGGACTTTAAAATCACAAAAATGACTTATAAGTATATGGTTTCAAAATGTGTCACCATAAAATGATGTAGGCATCTTCATCGGTATCTTTGTTCTCCATGTTACGAAAAGTTAATTACCATAATTAATTATCTTAAGAGATTGCTTTATCGGATTCATTTCATGACAATATCCATTCTAACACTCTTAAATAGATTATTTATGTGCCTTGTCCACATAATTTTTTATAAATTCTCACAAACAGAGAGAAAAAGATTAAAAAAAAAAAAAATTAGAGAGTACAATTTCTGTATATTCTAAGGATCTATACATAGAATAGACCAAAGAGTGCCTAGATTCTAAGAATATTCTTATATGCATTAATTATGCATTAAATAATTAATATAGATCTAAACAACTTTACTGTATATATATGAGTCGTTGAGAATAACACCTTACACAGTTGATTGAAATATCGTTCTTGGATCAGCTGAATTTCTGAAACCAATAAACAGTAATGCCATCGAACTTTTTTCGAGAACGCATCTCGAAACAGCTGGTTTTTTCTTGCATGCATCTCAAAACAGTTCGACGGCTGGATTCGGATTACAGAGATTTCAGAATTACTGTTACCGGTCTTGGATTTCAGCATATGCGCTTTCCCAGGTAATGGGTTTCAAATGTTATTCCTAGCGATGAAATGATAAAAAAAAAAATTAAATATCTCTCGGCTCAAGTTGAATAGCTATTATGCCCCGGATTTGCAAATTTTGACCGTTTAAAATGGCAAATTGTTGCAACGACTGTGATTAATATAAACAATATTATTGGCAACTTTAGAAACAGAGATTAACCGTTGCAACTATTTGTTTAATATAATATAATTATTTGGCAACGCCAGGGGCGGAGCCAGACATTCAAGTTATGAGGATCAAAGGTGAATGTGATCAATCACATAAAATTTTCTTGCTGTGAATGGGGTCATTTTACACTACTCGTAATATTTTACTATAAATTATATGAAAATAAGATCCAAATAAAAAATTTTAAAAAAAATGGGGGTCAATTGACCCCATTCATACACCATGGCTCCGCCCCTGACGTACGTTCACTAAAAATTTGATGAACTTAATTCCAAAATCTATCGAATTGATTTGATAAATCAAAACTGTTGAAATCAATCTATTTCACAACTGATGTGTTTGTATTTCAAATTTATATATTTTTGAATTAATTTAATATAATAACAAGCAATGAAAAAAAAAGATTTATAAATTAATTTTAATACCTTCATTTTCATAAATTTTTTACTGCTTAACAACACCATAGTTCTATTCGTTTGACAATTACTATAATCGTTACAACTATATTGCAGTACAAACATAATCATACCAACTATACGTGCAAAATTCCTGATTTTTGACAAAGTTCTTGAACAGCTATTAAAATTGTTTGTGTAGTACAAAAATAATCATTAGCAACCGTTATAATCGTTGCAACTATATTTATAGTACAAAAATAGTTAATGCAACTATATGTGTAAATTTTCTAGTTTTAACCAAATTCCGGAACAACCGTTGCAACTGTATGTAGTACTAAAATACCCTTTGACAACGCATTATAATCGTTGCAACTATTAAGTACAAAATTTTGAATTTGGCTAAGATCTTGAGCTTTTTTATTTTGTTGTTTTCTGATAATTTGGCTAAATGGTGTTGTAAAACTCATTATTACAATTTTCTAATTAGACTAACTAAAAGTTGATAAAGATTTATTTTTGAATAATCTCAAACTTATATTTCTAATTAAGTCAACTTCATGCATCCATACTTCAATTCTTCTATTGCACATTCGGATGAATCTTTAGATGCTTAATCTTCTAAATTAATTAATACTCAGAAGAAATTGGGAGACTAATACGGTATATTTTGGGAATCGTCAAATTAGATTCGTTTGGAAGTTGGAACAACAATACTTGGAGTGAGGCTACGGTGCTATGCATAGCACGGATTGGGTCCGTGTTACAGCTCAAAATTTGACTTTTTAAAATTCTAACGGTCGATCCGAACCGTTCAACATGATTATAAAATGAATATGTACTTGCAAACCAAATTTTATATTTTTTCGAATTTTTTTACTATTTTTTAGATAGGCTGTTTTTGGATGGTCCAGAATGTTTAGATCAAGTGATTTTCAAAAAAATAGTAAAAAAATTCGAAAAAATGTAAAATTTGGTATGCAAGTACATATTTATTTTATAATCATGTTGAACGGTTCGGATCGATCGTTAGAATTTTGAAAAGTCAAATTTTGAACCGTAGCACGGACCCAATCCGTGCTATGCATAGCACCGTAGCCTCACTCCAATACTTATTACTAGCTAGAGTTTATATAAAAAGAGGGTATAAAGAGTAAGGACTAAGTTTACTCCAAAAATTTTTATTGTATATGAGTTGTTTATTGTAGAGTCCGGCTAGTATGACATTATTCAAACGACAAATTCAAACCGTTCAAACTGATATACTTCATTAGTTGTGCGTTTACATGCAAACTTTCTAATTTTTTGAATTTATTTAGTATCAAGTCAAGCGGTCAAATGTGGTAGTTTTTAAGTTAATTTTAATACATTCATTTCTTAATATTTTTGACCGCTTGACTTGGTACTAGAATAACTCGAGAGAATATAAATTTTGCATGTAAACACATTACTCATAAAATAGATCAGTTTGAACGGTTTGATTCGTCGTTTGAAATTTATCCAATAAATAATTTTGGAGTTGGTGTCATATGACACCAATGTTATCCAATTTTTATTTGGTATCCAATTGGACTATTATCACTAGCCAAAAAATAGATGAAAATTCACATTAACATCTATTTCACTATGATTTCTATGACGAGATGTATTTAAATATTATTTTCAATTAATTTACAATAATATAGATGATATTGATTATAGTAAGTATTTAACTGATATGTCATGTAATAGAGAATGAATTTTTTTTGTAAAATGACGTTGAGATGGATGAAAATAATTTGAAGTGCTAAAATGACGTTGTAATAGATGAAAATATTTTTCAAAAAAATGTTGGAAAAATATAATTTGTAAAATTAAATATCTTAAAGAAACATTTAATGATGTAAGTCACTGCCGTTATAAAAGAAATGATAAGACGAGAACTATTTATATAGTGAGGTATACTTCGTGGCTTCTCAAAACACCAAGTATTTTTATTTTATTTTTAATTTTGATGGACCACTCTCACTGACTATGTGAATCATAGATCCGAAACCTGAGGAAAATTCATGATTAATTTGTTAAATAACCAGAAAACTTCAAGAAAATCAATTATATAAAATTTATATACGGAGTAATGAGGATCAATTTTGCAGTACCTGTAGTATTTTATTCTAAACTACATAGCAAAATCATGTCTAAGTACCGGATTTTGAAAATCAATAGAAGTCAATTGACCACCATTCATCTTTACTGGATCCGCTTCTGACTGCATGCACAATTAATCGCGTTCATATCTAAAAATATTGCATAATTGATTGTGTATTTTGTGTTGTTTATAATTTTATATGATTTTATTGTTTTGAAAAAATATTTAATGTCCAAATATCTTTGAATTTAAAATAATTTCCTATAAACTGTGTTATTTTACAATTCGTTTTTCTTTAGCATTTTTTTCAGGAAAGTACGAAAAAAATCCTAATTATAGTAATAATGTGAAGGAATATGCTGATAACCAATTTGTTAAATTTTCAAATTCCTTAATAAATGGTATATTACAAATTAAACCAAAGTTAATAAACAACATATTTATTTAGAGGAGGATTCAAGTGCTCATGTCTTTCATGTTTTATCGTGCCTCACATCATTTTATCTTCGTTTTCAAAATTCAAACTGTTGATCTGAAACGCTCAACATGATCTCTGTATTAAAATGTACTTGGAGATCAAATTTATACTTTTAAAAATATTTTACTAATTTTTAGATAGGTACAAAATAATTATTTCTGGACCACCACCAGAAATAGTGATTGTGTACCTATCTAAAAGATAGTAAAAACTTAAAAAAAAATATATATATATATATATATATAGAGGTTGGCTACTCTACTTACATAAGCATATGAGGGTATATGCTTATAACTCATTTTTTCGTTTTCAAAATTCAAAAAGTTGATTTGAACCGTTAGATGTGATCTCTATATTGAAATGTGCTTGGAGACCAAATTTTACATTTTTCTGAATTTTTTTACTATTTATTAAGCCACTTTAAAAATTGCTGATCCAACGGTGGCTTCTGATTTTACTGTTTTGTTAAGCCACCGTTGGATCAGCGATTTTCAAAGTGGCTTAATAAATAGTAAAAAAATTCAGAAAAATGTGAAATTTGGTCTCCAAGCACATTTCAATATAGAGATCACATCTAACGGTTCAAATCGACTTTTTGGATTTTGAAAATGAAAAAATGAGTTATAAGCATATACCCTCATATGCTTATGTAAGTAGAGTAGCCAAACACTATATATATATATATATATATATAGAATCTGGCTAATATGCTTACTATTTATTAAGCCACTTTGAAAACCGTTGATCCAATGGTCCAGAAAAGTTTACTGTTGTGTACAAATAAGTGTTTTTTCAAAGTGGCTTAATAAATAGTAAAAAAATTCTAAAAAATGTAAAATTTGGTTTGCAAGTACATATTTATATGGAGGTCATGTTGAATGGTTCGGATCGACCGTTAGGATTTTGAAAACTCAAAAATTGAGCTGTAGCACGGAGGCCTCTATGCTACGCATAGCACTGTCCTATATATATATATATATATATAGAGGAGGGATCAAGTTACAACAACCATTTTTTTCATTTTCAAAGTCCAAATCATCGATCCAAACCGTTCAACATGATTATCTAAATAAAATGTGCTTGCAGATCAAATTTTACATTTTTTTGAATTTTTTTACTATTTATTAAGATGGGTACAAAATTCAATGGTCTGATATGACTATTTTTTGTAAAATACTTAATAAATAGTAAACAAATTCAAAAAAATGTAAAATTTGATATGCAAGCACATTTTATTGTGGAGATCATGTTGAATGGTTTGGATCGACAATTTGGACTTTGAAAATGAAAAAAATGGTTGTTGTAACTTGATCCCTCCTCATATATATATAGAGGTTGGCTATTCTACTTATATAAGCATATGATGGCATATGTTTATAAGTCATTTTTGTGTTTCTAAAGTTTAAATAGTCAATCTGAAGCACTCAACATGTTCTCCATATTAAAATGTGCTTGGAGACCAAATTTTACATTTTTTGAAATTTTTTTACTATTTTTTTAGAATTTTTTAAAATAGTGTTTCAATATACTATAAAAATTCAGAAAAATAATAAAAAATCTTCAAAAATAGTGATTTTGAAAAATTCTAAAAAAAATAGTAAAAATTTTCAAAAAATGTAAAAGTTGGTCTCCAAGCACATTTTAATATGGAGAACATGTTGAGCGCTTCAGATCGACTATTTGAACTTTAAAGACACATAAATGACTTATAAGCATATGCCATCATATGCTTATATAAGTAGAATAGCCAACCTCTATATATATAGAGATAAACTATGGTGAGTTGTGAAGTAAAACGTCGTTTTACTTCACGCCATATTTTTATTTTGAAAATTCAAACAACCGATCCGAACCGCTCAACATTTTCTAAATATTGAAATGTGCTTGGAAACTAAATTTTACATTTTTTTGAATTTTTTTACTATTTATTAAGCCACTTTGAAATCACGGATCCACTGTGAACAGTAAAAACAGTAAAATTTTCTGGACCACCGGATCAGCGATTTTCAAAGTGGCTTAATAAATAGTAAACAAATTCCAAAAATTGTAAAATTTAGTCTCCAAGCACATTTCAATATTTAGAACATGTTGAGCGGTTCGGATCGGTTGTTTGAATTTTCAAAATGAAAATATGAGCGTGAAGTAAAAATGACCTCTTACTTCACAACTCACCATAGCCCAGCTCTATATATATATATATATATATATATAGAGGTTGGCTATTGTGCTTCCATAAGTATATGCCCACATATGCTTATAACTCATTTTTGCGTTTTCAATGTTCAAATGGTCGATCCGAACCGTGGGCATATTCTCCATATTAATATGTGCTTGGAGACCAAATTTTACATTTTTCTGAATTTTTTTACTATTTATTAAGCCACTTTGAAAATTGCTGATCATATGGTCCAGAATTTTGTTGCACTGTTTTTACTGTTCACCCGGATCAGCAATTTTCAAAGTGGCTTAATAAATAGTAAAAAAATTCAGAAAAATGTAAAATTTGGTCTCCAAGCACATATTAATATGGAGAATATGCCCACGGTTCGGATCGACCATTTGAACATTAGAAACGCAAAAATGAGTTATAAGCATATGTGGGCATATGCTTATGGAAGCACAATAGCCAACCTATATATATATATATATATATAGAGTATGGCTAATTTGCTGCTGGCAGCATTTCAGCGAGGTGCTGCCGGGGGCAGATCTGCCATACTGATGTTCAAACAACAAATCCAAACCGTTAGATGGTCAATCTATATTAAAATCTACTTGGAGACCAAATTTTACATTTTTTGGAATTTTTTTTACTATTTATTAAGCCACTTTGAAAATTGCTAATCACATGGTCCAGAATTTGGTTGCACTGTTTTTACTGTTCACCCGGATCAGCAATTTTCAAAGTGGCTTAATAAATAGTAAAAAAAATTCTAAGACTGTTAATTACTCAAAGATTCAGAGTTCGATTTCCCCTCACGACTTCACAGCTTCTGTACAGATTTTCAAAAAAAAAAACACAATTTATTATAAGTGAATTTTACTGGCCTCCAGATCTGAAACTCTGGAACTGGACTTGCTGGAAGATGTATGGATATAAGCATTGAGTTGATCATATATCATGTGCAACGAGGGACCACATTTTTGTTTTCACACTCTGTGATGTTAATGGGTCCACTTGGATAGGTCTCAGTTTGAATCATAATTTTTTTTTTTTTTTTCCGATCCGACCCGATTTGATTCAACTCGGGCGAAATTATTTGATCCGGGTCCGATCCGTGTAACTTGATTAGTTATTTATTAACTAATTTGTAAATTTATTTGTCCAACTTTATCTTAATTAATATATATAATTATCTTACTAATTAGTATGTAAAAACTTTAATTAATGCTAAATTTTAAACTAAATCTAACAAAACACAATAAAATAAGTCAGATAGGGTAACAAATCTAGACCCGTTTCCGACCCATTTAATTTGAATCGGGTCAATAATTGACATCCCTATTCACATTAAATGTTAATTTCGTTAAACTCAATATTATCTCTACACTATAAATTAAAATTCTATTAATAAATCCTGTCAAAATAATCAGTCTTTGATGTTGTGACAAAGATTAATACTATATGTGTGGGAGATCGTGGGTTCGAAATATAAATAAAGATTTTTTATAGACATTTAAAAAATAAATAAATCCTGCCAAACAGTTCCTCAACAGTTAAATCTAAAAATTTACAAATCAGCCCATAGATGTATAAAAAAAGAGGGATGCTTCTATGGGCATAAGGACCTATTTGTAAAATGAGCATATTTTTATTTTCAAAGTTCAAACAGTCGATCCGACCGTTCAACATTATCTCCATATTAAAATGTACTTGGAGGTCAAGTTTTACATTTTTCTGAATTTTTTTACTATTTATTAAGTATTTTACAAAACTAGTCAAATTCAGACCATTGAATTTTGTACCCATCTTAATAAATAGTAAAAAATTCAAAAAAATGTAAAATTTGACCTCCAAGTACATTGTAATATGGAGAAAATGTTGAACTGTCGGATCGACTGTTTGAACTTTGAAAATGAAAATATGCTCATTTTACAAATAGGTCCTTATGCCCATAGAAGAATTTGCCATAAAAAAATAGTATAACAAACAATCAATCAAACCCAAAAAAAGAAAACATAAAGTAAAGTAAAAAAAAAAGAAAAATTGGTTAGTGGTCACATCCTCGCTGGTAAATGGTGACTATAAAGTTGGTGGATATTTTCTACCTCTTCGTGGTAACTTTTAATTGGATTCTTGGGCCCACAAGCCAGATTCTCAATTGAAATTAACATTAACATAAGTGTCATGAACCTATTTGGTCGGTACTGCCGACATTTTTATTCCGAAGTTAATTACAAACTAATAAATATACCCAAAACCGCTGGGTATTTTGGAAAATGCCCATACTGGCCAGAATCTGGCCGGTTTCCTCCTCTCCCAGAAACCGGCCAGATTTCTTCCCCCTTTTTTTTTTATAGAGACACTATGAAGAGCAAGATAATGAAATCTAACACTGAAAATTCAAATTTTTTGTTTAAATTTTTTGTTAGATTACTTCTTTTGATGTATAATTAGCATATTTATACTAAAATACGCTAAATTACTTGAAATTATGTTGAATTACATTAAATTACGCTAAATTACTTGAAATTATGTTGAATTACACTAAATTACTTTAAATTACACTAAATGACACTAATTTCGCTAATTATAATGAAATAAGGTAAATTACGGTAAACTACACAAAATTACGCTAAATTAGACCGATTTTGTGCCATCTTTCATAAATCATAAAAAATAGTAAAAATTGGTATTCTACAAGTTCATTAGATAACTAATTTACTGAGCTACTTAGATTGAATAATAGAAATGAAAATCTTAATCGAAAATTTCAACTCAAGTTTTGAGGCTCTTCCCTTAGTTTTTTTGGCAATTCTGAAAAGTGGTCATTTGCTGAAATCGGACACTCGAGCGCTGTTTTATGGCCGTTTGAAGTTTCGTCGTTGTTTTTCACCTTCTCAGTGAAGATATCGTCCCTATTCATATGTAATTTAGCATAGTTTACCGTATTTTAGTTTAATTTAACATAATTTAGCGTAATTTAATGTAATATAGTGTAATTCAACATAATTTCAAGTAATTTAGCGTATTTTAGTATAAATATGCTAAGTATACATCAAAAGAAGTAATTTAACAAATAATTTAAACCAAAAATTTGAATTTTCAGTGTTAGATTTCATTATCTTGCTCTTCATAGTGTCTCTAAAAAAATAAAAAAAATAAAAAAAGGGGGAAGGAACCGGCCAGATTCTGGTCGGTATGGACATTTTTCAAAATACCCAGCTGTTCTGGGTATATTTATTAATTTGTAATTAACTTTAGATATTAATAAAAATGTCGGCCAGATGCTGGCTACTATCTATGCCAAGATATTTTCTATTGATTTATAATTTCAAGCCGTCCGATCAAACTAACAATCAATAAGAGAGAATTGATTGTTTTTGTCTGACTAATCTATTTTGACTCAAATAAAAATATGTGTAGCTCTAATTCGTTTGATCCATGTACATTTAAGGATGCCTAAATTGTTGTTGAGGATTAATGGGTAATTTTTTTGTACTTCACAAGACACGTTTAAACTATGACGTAAAATTTATAACATATGGTCCCTGTAAAATTTATAACATATGGTCCCTGTAAAATTTTACATTAAAGTGTTACTTTTTACACAATTAATTTTATATAAGATCAACAACTATCTTTTATTCTCAATTTGTTGATTTCAAAGGACTCATAATCAACATATTGAAAAAATAATTAATGATAGTTAAGAATCAGTCTTTGGTCTAGAGGCAAAGGCAATACTCTGTGTGGGAGGTCGCAGGTTTGAAATCTAGATGCAAAATTTTTCGTGGATATTAAACTAGCTGGGTGGCTTACTTCCAACATTACTAAAAAATATATAATAATTAATGATAGTTCAATGTTTGTTGATAAATTATATTTGATTGTTTTCTTTTATAAATCAAATTGTTGATTATAAAAAAATTAAAAGGATTGATAATTGTTATGTAGAAATAATAATCATTATAGAATTTTCCATAGCATCCAAAAAGATTTAAAAGAATGATTGAGTCCAAAGAGAAGGTATAACAATGTATTGGGTTAAAGAAAATTAATTATTAAAAAACAAACACTGTTGACAGATAGTGATTTATATACATTCAAATTATTATTATTCCAGAAAAGAGAGAAAATTTGAGCTGTTCCTATTAGAGTGGGAAAAACGTGCCGTGCCGTGACTAACACGCCGTGATTTTGGTCTCGTGCCGTGATCAAGTTAATTTTTCACGTGCCGTGCCGTGACCAAAATGTTAAGGGGTGGTCACGGCACGCGAATGATCACGCCACGTGAGTCACGCTGTGCCTAAACGTGCCGTGACCATATGTGACTCGCGTGACCATTTAATCATAATTTAGGTTAGTTTATTCAAGATTCACCATTAAATCAATATTTAATGGTTCTAATTACATGTGACTCGCGTGACTACGTGCCGTGCCGTGCCGTAACCGTGCCGTTCCGTGACGGAGCCGGCTCTGCCGTGCCATTTTTCTCACTCTAGTTGCTATCAAGGGTAGACAATTGTAGGTTTTCAAATGAACATAATTACAGAGAAACAATCCGTGAGGGGGGGAGGGGACAAAATTGGCATTTGTCATGCAGTCTTACTATTTGGAGGAAACAATTATCAATTAAGAGCTGCCATATTTGGACCGTTTACTTCCCCAAAATCTAACGCCCTGTTTAACAACTGGTTTTGTTTGTTTTTTCATTTTTTTTTAATGTCAAGTACTGAGCTTGATCATTTCCACAAGTAGGAGAAATAAAATTCCCTCAGGGAAAGGTGGGAAGAAATGGTCGACTTGGAGGGCTGATAACCGCCTACAGAAAACTATAGGCTTAAAAAACACCATTTTTTTTCCATCTGTATTTAGGATAGTTTTTCAAACACTAATTATAACACATTATCCGTAAAATAAGTTATATATTATACAGCACATAAATATATTTTTATAAAAGATTTGCAGTTCTTTTTTCGAGGATATTAATAATAATTAATATTTTTAATAAAGATCAAAGTTTCGTAAGGAAAAAAGTATTTTCAATTCAGCAAGCGAGATTTATCAATGACTTATTATAATCATCAATCTTGTCAAAATTATCGTCTTAATGTTTAAAATTAGTTATTAGTGTAAATTATATGAAATTGTAGTACTCTTTAAAATATTTCATTTTGGGTTTGTACTGCATATTTGCAATAAAATTGTTAGTTATATTAAAGTAACATGATGGTAGATAAAATAAAAAGATAATGCAAACATTACAACTAAATTTAATGCAATCATCAAACATACTTTCCACCCAAGTATCAAGCTTCACCTTTTTATTTGGGAAGACCCATTTAGCTGAGTTGGATGAGAGCAGAGGCACAGGCACATGTATCCAATGTGGGTCAATTGATTCCCATGAATTTTCGTATATAGTTTAGGGTAAAATTTTATAGATATCGTAAAATTGACTCTCATACTAAGTATAAAATTTTATATGACCGATCTCTATTCACGTTTGACCTTCATAGTTTGAAAGTCGAGCTCCGCCCCTGAATGAGAGGGTGAGAGGATGAGGGGGATGAGGGACCAGAGATGCCAATCATTTCAAAATAGAATAATTATTTTAGTACCCGCGCTACAGTACCCGCACTGTACCCACACTTCCATAACTGTAAGGTTGCGGTCCCCACAACTACCGATCTAACTAACAATGTTATCGGACCTTCCATTTTGAATTTCAAATGTTCCTTTCTCTCCGTTTTTTTCTTTTTCGAAGGTTTCGGCGATTTGGAGGCGATTTTAGGTCGATTTGGAGGCGATTTTTGAGGCGATTTCTAAACTGGAAGCGATTTCGTGTGGTTCTCACAAATTTAATCGGTGATTTTGAAATGTGATCAGCTAGATTAATATTGTTTCTTTTCGATTTTGTTTTTGTTCTGGTGAATTAATAATGATATATCGTTTCGTTTCTATTTCATATACACAATCGTGTTTCAGTGTTGCTGGATTTTGATATGTTTGTGACAATTTGATTTGCGAAGATGATGTAATTGTCTATTATGTGTTCAGATATAAATACTTGATAGTTCAGATATAAATACTTGATGTGTTCAGATATAAATACTTGATGTGTTCAGAAATAAATACTTGATGTGTTCAGATATAAATACTTGGTAGTTCAGATATAAATACTTGATGTGTTCAGATAAAAAAACTTGGTAGTTCAGATATAAATACTTGATGTGTTCAGAAATAAATACTTGATGTGTTCAGATATAAATACTTGGTAGTTCAGATATAAATACTTGATGTGTTCAGATATAAATACTTGATTTGTTCAGATACAAAATTCATTTTAATAAAGTGGCAGTTACAATTTAAAGTTAAAAAAAATTAATGACAATCAATTATTAAAAATAACGTTATATGGTTTAAATTATTTATTTGAAAAATATATAATAAACTTCCGTTGGGCCGATTATTATATATGAATTCATATAAAACCATAGAGAATACTAATAGATTACAATTAGTGCAACATATATACATATTGCCTTTTGTACACATGCAATCCCATGTGATCCATATAACATATACTCCTCAAGATCCAATACAATGTTTGTATAAAAGTTATGTCCTTACCACTTAGTAACTATGCGATCAAGCTTTGGCCCAAGTTTCGTAAAGTTGGGCTCATGTTGCCAAAACTCTTGGTTATGATCTAGTTTGGACCAAAATTTCATACAAACTAGTTGTATTAGATCCAACATATAAAAAAGAGAGTGCCCATGTGATCCATGACATGATGCCTCTTGGTTAAAGGTCTCCAACATTTCAACTCAAATATTTTTTTAAGATTCTTATTCATCCAACGTAATATAGATATAAATACTTTAGTTCGTAAGTATAAATACCACACCCTTATAGTTATAAATACTTTGTTTCGTAAGTATAAATACCACAAGAATAGAGATATAAATATTACCCGCACATAAGCTAAGTCAATATTTTTTGGTCAACATTTTTTGTTGACAATTTTAGTGGTCCCTACATATCGTTTGAGTGGTCCCCAAATGCGGGTACGAAGCGAGGATTTTTGAAGAAAATGTGCAAGTACAGTTATTTTAGGAAATCATATATCATATATGTAGTTCATTGTATAGATATAAATACTTGTCTTGTATAGATATAAATACGTCACAATGTTACTATTAATACTTGTAAAATAAAATTACAGTTTTGGAAACGGTTGCGGTCCCCACAAGCAGTTATGGCAGTTTAGGTGCGGGTACAATGCGGGTACTCAACTGCGGGTACTCATATCAGCTTCCAAAAAATAATATAACAATCCAGTATTAGCCAATTGGCACTTAAAAAAATGGGAAATTGCCAAATAAAACTAAGCCCGAGAGACTCTAGCGTGAAAGCCTCTCCTCACTGGCTCCTTAATCTGTTTTGAGTTCAGTACAATTTCTTTCTCTCCCTGTGGGTCAAGGGATTGCGATTCGTGTCTTCTTCTCCTGTGTAATGTAAGTCATGTGTGGCTTCCCTTTTTCCCTTGTACCTTTCATATCTCTGTCAAGATCACATTTTTAGGTATCTCTGTAATAGATAACAAGGTTTCTGGTAAGCGCAATCATTTTTTTTCGCGCTGGTTATGACATGGGTTTCTTTCCTTGACCTGTTAGAAATGAATCTAGGTGCATAGTACCGGCTTCTTCTTTCATGTTTACAAGTTTTTAATATTTTCTCTCCTTTCTCGATGTTGTTCTGATGTGAGCTTTCTTCAAAATGTTAGAAATCAATTTCTTATATGTGGATTCCATTTCTTCTTCTTTCTTCTTATTTTTGTTTTGTTTTCTTGTTCTTGCCCTTTGTCTTTATAGCAAATGAGATAATTTATGTAAATGCATGTTTTGTTGTGCTAGCACAACCCCTCCCACTCTAAAAGAAGAAATAAAAAATAGAAGAAAGAAACCCAAAACTGGAATCATACTTACTTCAAATCATTTTTCTCAATATTTCAGCTGTAAGAGCTAGCTAGAGAGGTTCAGTTTATAATTATTTTGGCAACAATGAACTCTAATGGAAGCACTATGCCGTGGTGGATCGGGTCTCAGGTTATGTACACCGAGCCATTAGTAAGCCAGTTGAAGCCCCTATCTCTTGAAACCACAAACTGCGGGGACCATTTTGCAATTTATACGAGACAGAGCCATCATCAGGTCATGGATCCCTTGCCTAAGCCAGGCCTCGAGAAGGCGGCTGATTCTGGCCTCAAATTCTCCATATTTCCAGGTACCTTTATGTAAAAAGTTATCAGCTTTTTTTAGCTCCCGCTGGCTGTGGTGGCCACTATGTTGTGCCTTTTTAGGCCATTCATTAATTTTGATGGACCATTGTCCATTGGTGTCTATTGGTCTTTGCACTTGTACCCTTTTAATGCTCGAATTTTTACTTTAATCTGAGGTAACTTTTTGAGGGTTTACTTGTTATAATAAATATGTAATATTGGAGTAATTCTGCAATTTGCAAGATGGGTTTAGCAGTTACCCTTTTATTTTAATGAGTGTTTGTAAGGATATCCTATGGTAGGTTTTTCCTCACATTTGAGCTTTTATCGGGGTAATAATGCAAAAGTGTAATGCTTGTTTTTGGGGTCCTTGAACTATTAAGCAAGACAAGAGACCTTTACAGCTTTTTCAAGTGTCACATTTTCTTCAAATATTGAAAACCATGATAGGTTTTAGTTCTAGTAATAAATAGAGCATGATTGTGCAAATTGTACACTATCATATGTTGTGCTTTTCCATCTTATTCTAACTTTAGAAAGACACATGAGTAGCCAATATACACACACATATATAATTATATATACATACATATATGTATACATACATGTATGTATATAGAGTATGGCTAACGCATTTCCTCTAGAACTTCAACAATTTGCTTTTGACCTCCAAAACCTATCGAATCAGCTTCAAACGACAAATCCAAACCGTCCAAACTGATCTCCTTAATGAGAGCTCTGTTTCCATATACAAATTTTAAATTTATTTATTATCATGTTAAGCGTTCAAAATATGAAGGATTTTGTGCGTATTTTAATGCACTATTTTATAAAAAAACCTTAATTTTTTTTACCGCTTGATTTGATAGTAAATAAATTTGAAAATAATTTTCTCATTAAGGAGATCGGTTTGAACGGTTTAAATTTGTCGTTTGAAGCCGATTATATAGGTTTTGGAGGTCAGAAGCATATTGTTGAAGTTATAGAGGAAGCTCGTTAGCTATTCTCTCTCCATATATATATATATAAATATAATATAACTGAAAACACCAGTAATAGTGGTATTGTGGTCCACTGCTCTTCCATAGAGGGCAGTTCTTTTCCAAAGTCCTTTTTTACTGTTTTAGTGATTTCTTTTCTTTATATTACTGTTTTGTACTTGGTACTCTCATAGACAAATCATTGAGTGGAACCCTTGTTGCATATCACTTAAAAAGATGCTTAATGGCCTTTTGACTGGACATTGTTAAATAACCTTTATCCTAGTTCCCAAAATTACAAGCATAAACAGTTGCCATTTTCTAGTGGAATTTTTTTTGGGCACCTCTTAAGTACCTCGAAATATAATGGACCTAACATAAGATGTATTCCCCTTTTTTTTCTCTTGAAAAGTGTTCCTCCTTTTTAATATTTTCTTATTTATTAAATCTTTCTTTCTTGAGGGGGGGGGGGGGGGGGGCGGGGGACGGGGCGGTGAAATTGGTACGACAGACTCCTAGAGTTATGGGCAATGGGCATGTCCTTCAGTGTTCTACTTCTTTTTTGGTCATCCTACTTCTTTAATTTTTAATTTATGAGAAATTATCTAATACAGTTTTATTTCATTTTTTAAATTAGGGAACATTGATATGGGAAAAGATCAGAAATCTCCGGAACCAACTATTGCTGTTCCTCCGCCTTATCCAGAATTTGAAGGCCGGTTTGAATTGGGCCTTGGTCAATCCATGGTGAGGACCTTTCCATGTTTACTTTTTTCAACCAAAAGCTGCAATGCTCTATGCTTATCTACAAAGAAATAGAAATATGGAGTACCACCCAAAGAAGTGTTGCATGTCAGAACCTTGCTGGCATGCTGGTTTGACCCAGTGCCAGTGCCACTAAGATGTGTACTGTCTGGTAGTATGATGTACCGTCCTAGAATTTAAGGTCTTTACCTCTGTTTTGATTATTTATTTTGTTTTTTTGGTAGTTTCTTTCGAACTCCAGGGGATTAACACTCTGGATACTAATAATGGTAATGGTGTAATCTCTTACCAGCCGAGTCGTGTACCAGTACATGTTGGTACAGTGATCATTGCTACATGATCTGATACTACTTTTCTGCAAGTCAGCTAACTGGTTTCTTTTCATGTCAAACAGGTCTCCCCAAACTTCTCTTATGCGGACCAGTGTTATGGCCTCTATCCTACCTATGGAGCTCAACAAATGGTTTGTAATTTTTTTTTTGCTTTAGTTATGAATTATGGTTTTCTATTTCTTTTTTATCCCTTCTTTATGGATGTTTATTTTGTTCTCTTTTAACAAATGCAGCATGGAAGAATGCTGTTGCCGCTGAGCATGACAAGTGAGGGGCCAATTTATGTAAATGCAAAGCAGTTTAATGGTATTTTGAGGCGCCGCAAGGCCCGTGCAAAGGCCGAGAAGGCGTACAAGGCTGCCAAAGCTCGCAAGGTATAGTCCTCCTTTTTATTTAATTATGCAAATTTTTTTTTTCGGAAGGTTAAATTATGCCAAATATTTTACTGTATGAATAGAAACTAAGGTTCAAGCCAAACTATACTTTACCAACTAGGCAACTTGCAGCTACTTCCTTTTGCCCATCAATATTGGATAAAATATGTTTACCGCAAGTTCATGTATATTTCAAACCAAACATTTTTAAATAGTTTTGCATCGAATTTTAGTTTTATTTTGTGCTTAGGGGAAATTAAAGTCGTAGTGTTGGGGATAGTGTTGATGTTTGACAGCATATACCTGGGCTATCATCTAAGCTGATGGTTGGTTGTTGTGAAAATACCTTAAAAAGGAAGCGGAGCGCATCTGACGGGCATTTGAGTCCGATGTCCGCTCAGAACCGTCCGATTCGCTTCATAATTCGTGTCTGCTTGATCCAGATGAATATTGAAGCGGCACGCACGGATATTGAAGTGAATCGGACGGTTCTGATGCCCATCGGACGCGCCCCGCTTCCCCTTAGAAAGATTGGGTCCTAGATGCAAAGGTGTAACTTCATATTTGTTTCTAGAAAATGTTAGCCTTTGTCTTTATATAACACTTGCATCCCTGTTTGCATACATTTTTTGTGCAAAGAAGAGTCCCAAAAGAGAAAGAATAATTTAAAGAGTATGGTATTGTTTCTCAGCCCTACCTTCATGAGTCGCGCCACCTTCATGCTATGCGCCGTGTCAGAGGAGCTGGTGGCCGCTTTTTGAACACCAAAGCAGAAGGCGACAAGAGCAATAACAAGAACAGTAATAGTCAAAATTCCAACTCATTCACAAATTTCCCTCCAAAATTTAATAATTCTACTTATAATGCACCTCAGACCAGACTCGTTAACTCTCCCAGTTCTGAGGTGCTTCAGACAACTGAAATTGTGACCAACCTTGACTCCTTAACCCGGTCCGGCAGCCTTTCCGGATCAGAGGTAACAAGTGTGTACACCCGGGAAAACCTGGTCCATGTGGACCACTACCAGGCAGCGTTTTATCACCCAATGCAGAATTTACTGGATAGTGATCATGTCACTCCCGTTGGTCTCTCTGTGAAGTGGGCCATGGGAGCTGATGGCCGCTATGACCTTCTCAAGGTGTAGAGAGAGGAAGCTCAGGAGAGGTTTGGTTGTCTCCAAATTTGAATTTTTAAATTTGGAAACTGAAACTGTTATTTCTCCTGAGCTTCATGGGACCAGGTGGAATAACCGGCAACGGTACACTCTGGTTCGAGGCAACTCATTCTTGGCTTTGGCGATTGTTGGGGTCATATTTCGGATCTGTTTAACAGCTCTGTCGGTGGCTCCACGGCTTGTAAATATCGGGTCACTTGTCTAATCTTAGTCTACACCCGCTATATTATGTCATTGTATGTGCTTTGTAATAAAATACCAGAAACTATGAACTGGTTCGTTCTTTAATTTTCTAGCTTAAGTTTGCTGTTTTGTTTGGTATCTGTTGTGTTTTATGATCTGTTTGAGAACTAAGATTTGGTAATGTGTAGTACGAATTATGTAATATGTAACATTTGACATGATTTAAGAATTGTCTTTCATGATGTTTTTCTTTTTCTTTTTTGTTGTTTGAATGTGGTTAGAACTGTGATATTGTTCTGGAAATATATTTATTAACTCAAATGCTTATCAAACACCACAAGTTCGGAAAATATATTACAAGCAAGAGGTATCTTTTTTTAGGCTATTATTAGTACAACCAAAATTCACTTCTAACATTTTAAAAAACCAGTGTACAGTCAGTACAGACCCGTGCTTTGCGGTATACCCGCCACTTGTTACTCACTTGTTGGATATATTTTGAAGGAAAAAAAAAGGAGATGTCATAATTAGCATAACTAATTAATAAACAGATGGTAAACTAAATGATTAACACTCAAAACTGGGATGCAAGCATTTTTTTTATTAAAAAAAAAACAAGGTGTCGGTTTTGAAGAGTTTCTTCTTTTATCGTTTTAAATCAGGAGGCGGCCTTAACTAAGATGGAATAATTAAGCCTACTACTGTTCGTGGAATAATTAAGATGGCTTAACTAGGCGCCAAGGCCAGCTTAAATTAAGCCATCTGGATCTATCCTCCAGGTGACTTAAATTTATTCCACATTTGGGCCCACTGTCAGTCACAGATGCATCTTCTTTACCCTCTTGCTCCCCCCCACATCTGTGAGGTCAGCCTAATGTTTGGTTTTCTGTGACGGTTTCTCAAAGAGGGTCACAGAGCTCATGTCGTGATATTCAGTCCTATACTAAAAGGCCTATGTTGGGAGAAAAGAACTGGTGATGCTGCTACTATAGTGCTCTACAAAATGCCTAAGCTAGGATGTATACCTAATGTAGTCTCGTATAGCATTCTTTTAAATGGGCTGTGCAAGAAAGGTGAAATTGAATGGGCATTGGATTTTTTACTTTACATGATTTCTAAAGGCCTTGAGCTTGATGTCTCGTTATGATGGAGAAGACAATTGGAAATGCATGGTGATAGAACTGCCATGTCGAGAGTGGAGAAAAAAGTTGTTATTGTATTATTATTGGATGTTGCTCCTTGATTAATTACTGGCCTATTTGGTCTCTGACCTGTAAATCAATTTCATCTCTTGATTTGAAGATACCAGGTTGAATTATGTGATGTTCACCCAATTCCTATGATCAGTGAGTTAATTGTTGTTGATTATAGCTTGATGAATTGGATGAGGCGCTCAGCTTTGCTCTTTTCTTTGATATGTCCTTGATGCATTTCCCCCTTTCTGTGTAATTGACTGTTGTTGGTGTTCCCTTGTTGTGTGTTGGCTGAGCCTTTGTGCTCTTTTCGCTTCTTTTTACCTGGAGACATGTTGTCTTGATGCCACTTTATCTGTATAGATTTATGCCAGCAATTGCTATTGTGAATTTTGATGATCTTTCCTTCTCCCTTGAAATGTTGGCTCGACCGATTTAATCTTGTGAGGCTGAGGATCCCATATGTACTCTTGTACCAAGTGGTACCAGCCCTAAATGTGCATTTCTGTAACTTCTGGCAAAAGCAGAGCTTCATAATTGAAATATTCTTTGTAAATCAGTAGAGAACTTGAATCTGAGATTTTTGGAAACTGGTACCAGATCGGTGCTAGATTGGGAGGCGAGTCTGATACTGGTTTTGTGCTGACAGGGACTAATGTGCCACTTTCATGAAATTGGTAAGGCTGCTTCTGTACCACATTGGTCCAATGTCCTTCAAATACTAAGGTGAGTTCTGGTATGGAGTTGATGAGATTGTAGTTTTGCGGTCCACATGTGAGATTGCATGGATGATATATGATTCAAGTTATGTAATTCCTGCTCAACAGAAAGGGGGAAAGGCATCAGTTACAGTAAGCATGTGAGTGCAGCAGTAGTAACTAATAACTAGTAAGGTTGCTGCCAGTATTTATTGCTACTGCAACTGCCAGTATTCTATTGTGGACTGTTACCGTTTCTATGTTCTCTCTATTTTGATTCATGCAGGAGATTAATTTGTACTTCCAAGCTCAATCATTATTTGAATTATTTTCAACTAATGCTATGGGCATTTATTTGACATTAGTTGAAAATAATGTATTTAGTTGACATTTATTTCGTACCAGTATAAGTACCAGCGCTGGTTCCAGTACTGGTTCCATGGTGCTTTTGCTTTCTTGGGAAATGCTTGAATTCTGGATGATTATTTTCGGGGAAGATAAATCATTAGCTTTTTATTTAAAAGTTTGAAATTTCAAAATTTGATTGTAGTATGGCGTGATACTTAACAAACAGAGCCTAAAAAATCCCAAAAATTAATAGAAGCTAGATTACCAACCTATTATTAATTGGCTACAAAAATTCATGCAACCCACTTATACAGAACAAGTCTCCATGTATAAACATAATATTGGAAAGAAAAAAAGAAAATCGAAATCTCGTAAATATTACATGTGCATATATCATTAAATAATATAATATAGATTATATCTAACAATTTTATTTTGACATTTGAATTTAAAATTTTAAGTGATTAAAGATTAAAAACAAAATTATAATGATAGAAGACATTTTGAACCCCTCCATCTAATTTAATATTCTCTGGCCAAGTACACACAACATGACCATCGAATTGACAATTTTTCTTCCCATTAATAGTATTTGCTAGAAGTTAAATTAACGATTTAAAAATGGGTTTGTCTATAGTACAGTATAATTATTTTGGCTATAGTGCAGTAATTGATTTTAATTAAAATCCGACCTTTAATCTCTTTGTCTTCGATTTTAAGTTGTTTAGGGTAAAACTGTCCTTTTTTCTTTTTCCCAGACTCTGTTATTTCTAACTGCTAATCAAGAAAAAGAAGGTATGTGATTAATGGCACCACTTCTTTCCGAGATGAAGACACGGAGATCTCTTCCTCTCATCCCTCAAATTTTGCTAATTGCGGCTGATCTCTTCCTCTCATCCCTAAATATCGCGAATGATCCTTTTGAACGGAGAAGAGAGGATAAATCGTGGCTGATCCATTTGAACGGAGAAGAGAGCAGAGAAATCGCGGAAGGGCTTGAACGCGTTGCCTCCTCCGCTGCTCGGTGCTCGTGGTACTGTTCTCATCTCTTTTTCTCTTGGCAAATCGTAAAACACCATTCCTCCTATCGTTCCACATTGTTTTCAGTTAACGCAACTCAATCCCGCTGGAATTGAAAGTCCTTTTTTCAATTATCTCTTTCACTTGCCAAGTTGAGAAATTCTAATACGTTTATTATGATTGCATGATTTAATTAATTAATTTTTCTTTTCTCTCAAGTTTAAGTTCCAACTTTTGTTGAATTGATACTGAACTTCTACAACAGGAGCCAATTAGAATCATAGTAGCAGATCATTTTTGTTCCATTGTATTATTACCAGTATGAACTATGCGTATCTCTGCATTTAAGGTAATATTTTATTCGGATGAGATAATATTTTATTCAGATGATTGAGATAACTTCTCTTTAAGACAAATATCTTGGTGGTTTTTTATTTTACCATAATATCAGATATCTTATCTTCTTTCATGTAGGCCCTGAAGTTGGAAGAATTAGGAGTGCGGGGCTCAGAGGCAGAGAATGTATATATTTCTTTTTGTTTCATCTAATATTTTACACATTTTATTGTTGTCAATTTAATAGGCATGTTGTCTCAGCAATAATGGCACCTGATGAAACTAGTGACGACTACTTACCGTTCTTCTACTCAAGGGTTTTGCCTTATCATGGCAATTTTATGGGGAAATGTTGGAGAAGCAGTTCATTTTGGGGATTTCCCTAATGGCCGGTTTGGTGTGTACTGGGTTGAAGGCTGTATCATAGGGGCGTTTTTGGAAGGCGGAGCCAAAGAGGAATATGAGGCCATGTCTAAGGTGGTCAAGACAAGAGCCAAAGTGTCCAATGTACGTGAGTTGGATAAACTAGGGTTGGGATTTGCTTTAAGAGAGAGCCAAAAGTTGATTGAGAGTATTGGTATTGGTGGTATTACCAGTGCAGGTACAGGTACTGGTATGGGTGCAATTATGGAGAAGCCAGAGTTGCGATAGCAGCTTCCATAGCAGTATTTGCATATTGGTGTGGTGTGGGGTAAGGCGCCACTGGTGGGGAAGAGTATTGTGCAATGCACTGTTGCTTTTATTGTTATTTAAATTTGAATTCTCCATTTGAAGGGAGTGATTGTATAATGGAGAGGAGAGACGCAGAACTGGGTTTCTAGTTTTACAGAAAAATAAAATATAGTTGAATTGAATAAACACTTGTAAATTATCAAACGCAACCATGCTTGTATAGTAACGATATCTGTTATATTATGTGTCACATGTTGATTGTTCGCTTCTCTTTCTTTTACATAAATCATTTATATAGTAATAACATTGCATGTATCATTTTTTTTCTCAAGTTCTTACCATTCGGAGAAATTTATATAGCATTAATTTTTGTTTGGTCTCTTTCAAAATGTTCATTTGTAAAATGACGACATAAGTATGACTCTATTATTTTATCTTAAGTTGATTGGTTTTTATTTTTTTCTAAAAAGAAAGAAAGTATTGAGATACTGTTACTGAGAGAATCTCCATTTGTGCAATTGATTTGCAATTGCAAATATATGTCGGGAGTTAAAATGAAATTAACTTCAATTCTAATTTCACAACCACTCTATCGGTGCAATTAGTTTTAATTGCATTTTAGTGTCAGATCGCTGATTTTTTTCAGAGGGTACCGACCCTTTCTCTCTCCGCCAACTTCTTCACAGCGATAAAACAAACAAAATTTCTCTCAAACCTCCACTACTTCACAGCGCTGCCCCCCCCCCCCCCCCCCCCTTCACTCTCTCTCTCTCTCTTTTGAAACAATTAATATATTAAAAACATAGAAACATCCATTACAACATATGAAATGTAGAAAAAACAACAAACATACAAGGCTTCAACTTAGATCACATACAACTAGTCTCAATGAGAAAAAGAAATAAAACAGCAAACAACAAACTGCCAAACTCGTACCAGTCATCCTAGTTGCGTACCAGTAGGGTCATAATACCGTACCAGTCATCACTCCTCTCTACTGTTACATCATTTTTCTTCATTTTTGCAATGTCATAACCCTTCTCCTTGTTATCAGAACCCTTCTCCCATGTCAAACAAACCAAGGCCAAGCTTGTGCCAGCATGGAAACCAAACAAAACCAATTGAGGTACCTACTGGTACCCAAAATCATCAAATTGATCCCCTGTAACAGATCAGCCAATATAGGCTGATCAGAAGTCCAAATGAAAAATCCAATTACACAGTTCAATAAAGGACATGAAAACAAACAAAATGGACCTAATTTTACATTTATGGGATTTTTGAGCTATTTATTAGCTATTTTTCGATTTGGAGTTCTAACATAATAAAAACTGCATTTTTTACTGCATATTTACTTTACTGCCCCTTTAATTTGCATCACTGTTTACTAAAGCTAGACATATGTAAAATTTTGATACTTGGCCAATTGGGAGTACATCATAGTCCAAATTTGTGTAAAAAGATCTCAAATAAGTTGCATCATTTAATTGTAGCAAAAATGGCAAAATAGGCTGACATTAAAATATGGTATAGAACAAGTGAACTAATTTCAGTCCAAAACAGCCATAAAAATATGCATAAAGTCATGGAAAAATATGAAACCTGTAGTAAATTCATTTTAGTATATGCATAAAACAGACATCATGATCTGTGAAAATATTTAGAGAATTGGCAAAAAGGGGAAGAACTGGAACTCATAGCACAGCCTACACTGTGCTATGCATCCAATTGCGCATCTCCAGGTTGATTCAATCCAGACCAAATACAAAAATACATCTCAAACAATGCCAATACCCTGTCTAAGCACTCAATCAGATTAAAACCCAATAAACCTGCAAATTATCAACTGGATTTATTTCATTATTACCATTACTGTTACAAAAGAAAAGAAAAAATATTTTTTTGTACCATTTCTGTAAACCTCCTTTTTTCTTTTAGTCCCAACTCAAATGATAGATTGAACTAAAATAACACTTGTGCCCTTGACTGATTACATACAATGTTTAGTAAAGATATGATGATTTTCTCCCTTATTAACACAAAAGATGGACCTGTAAGCCACCAGTTCATCTTCCCTTGTTATGATGAAGCCTATCCCTCCTTCCCATTGTGCTGTACAGAAGTCATCCGTATGGCATACCACTAACTCAACAAATCACACACAAAGTAACACTGACTAATATAAGTAATCAAAATACAATCAATACACTATTTAATTTGCAGCAGTTACAACAAATACTGATACAACTTAACAACAAATTAATTTCTTTTATTGCGGATTCACTCGTCAACAAATTAATTTTACAATTAACAACTACACAGAAAATTAATTCACTGTTTAATTTGCAACAAATACAATTAGTGGATTAACCTAATCCTTAATGTATTTGATTAATCAAATAGAAAAAATGATTGCTATAAGAAGAGTTACTCACCTTGTATCTCTGGGGACTCCCTCTTGATTTCTTCTTCCTCAGCTATGATTTCATCTTTTTCTTCATTGGTCAGAGGGCTCACAGTAGTAGAGAAATGTCTTCTTCACTTCAGCGTAGTGAAATTTCTTCCTCTTATTCAATTTGTTTTGCTTCCGTAGAAAGCAGTGGCGAAGCAAAAGGATTCATCTCCCGTCATCGCGTGCGATCAGATCGGAGAATTTTAAATTTCATCAATTCCATTTCTCGTTTAAAGAGAAGAAGTTGGTTCCGATCAGAGCTGTTGTGCTGTGATTTGTATTTGACGGGCGAGTTTCTCTGTCGTGCATCGTCGTCGAAGGTCTCAGGAGAGACTGGAGGGAAAGACAAAGAGGACAAGGATTCATATGACCTACCGATCGGAAAATGTTTGTTCAAAGACTATTATACCCTTTTCGGCTAACATTAGCCTACAATATGTGAAACGAGAATCAAATTAACAATTTAATCTACACCGTTTGAAATATTAAATGAACAATTCCGATTTAATTAAATTTTACTGTACTATAGACAACCCCAAAATTAAAACCTGCGAGTGATTCTACATAAAATAATCATAATAATCAAGTTACGACAATAAAACCAAAATCCTCCTTAACAGACAATATCTAGTACAACTTGTTGGAATAAGAAACAAAAAAGAAGCAGCACTATATATGCTCTGCTAATTAATTATGATTATTATTCAACACGAGACCATTACAATTAATATAAGAGTAAGAGTAGCTAGAACTAGAGTGGGAAAAATGGCACGGCGGAGCCGGCTCCAACACGGAACGACGTGCCGTGACTCGCGTGTCCCGTGCCGTGACCATTCTCGTATCGTGCTCATCTTTTGAAACTTTAGTACGGCACGGCACGGCACGTGAAAGATTTAATCACGGCACGGCACGACACGTAGTCACGCTAATCACGTGTAATTAGGACCATTAGATATTGATTTAATGGTGAATCTTGAATAAACTAACCTAAATTATGATTAAATAGTCACGTGAGTCACATATAGTCACGGCACGTTTAGGCACGGCGTGACTCATGTGACGTGACTATTCGCGTGCCGTGACCACCCCTTGACATTTTGGTCACGTCACGGCACGGCACGTGAAAAATTAACTTGGTCACAGCACGAGACTAAAGTCACGGCATGTTAGTCACGTCACGTCACGGCACGTTTTTTCCACTCTAGCTAGAACTATTGAAGAGAACTTATAGCTCTAGCTGCCTCCTAAATTACAAACTTGCCCTTGTATTTCTCTATTTCTTCTGAGCCAGCCTTGATCGCATTTGTCAGAACAGAGATCCCTTGGTTCTGTGCAGTTAGAAATATAACCATAAAAAATAAAACACCTGACAAAAACAATTTACAACACAAGCTTATGTAAGACAAGCACAAAATGCATAATGAAGAAAAGAGAAGAGATGATTAGAAACCTTGTCAAGGGTCTGAGTGGTTAAAACATAGAGGGGATCGAGCTGTTACCAGCTTTATCTTCACTGGACAATCCTCATGTTTACCAGCTTTCTTAATTATAATAGCCAGTAAATTGAAATAACATGTTATTTGACTAACCTCGAATTATGTTTGCCACGAACTATTCCAGTCACTAAATCAATCAATAATTATTAATTATAGACTAGCACTAATTTGGTTTATCTACATCAAAGACTTGTTGGATTAAAAAGAGATAAAGACCATCAAACTGGTAGCATCTGATCTCGATATCAGCACGGATCTTGACAGACTGGGGCCTCATCCTGCACCTTATGTTCTTCACCAGTTGTATCCGTTACCTCCTCTGTAACTGCTTGCACCACCTTTTTGACCTGAAAAATAAAAATAAAAAGAAGAAAAAAGTCAAAAACCCCTTTTCTTTTCATCCAGTACAATACAAGCCTAGTTTAACTTTAATAGATGTAGCACTGATTTGTTACCTCTTCACCATCCGGACCAGCTTCCTTTACTTCCTTTGTAAGAAAATCGAGGATAGAGTCGGGGTCCGTCACTATCAATTTAAAGGCCTATGATCAAGAGACAGAGAAGCTAATAAAAAAAAGGCCAAAGATTCTAGGTACAAAAATGGTTGATCGAGTACCTCATAGTGTTGAAGAATAAAAGTAATTAGAGGGGTACTAGTGTAAAATGGAATAAGGGTCAAATTGTAAATATCATAAGATATAGGTGCATAGGGTGTTACCGTTAGTGATAACGGTAAAATAAGGTGTCAAGAGAGTATATATACTTGTAACTTGAAAAAAGAAATACTAATATATCAAATACAATACAAAATCTATAATTCTCTGTCTCATACTTCTGCCAAAATCATCATGGTATCAGAGCCATTTTGAAAAATCCAATAACAATACCCAATAACCCGATAAAGTTCCAAGCTTCCGTGATTTACCAGGAAATACAAATACAATAGAAATACAAAAATCTCATTCTCAGGAATAGAAATCCTGATTCTATTAGAGCATAAGCCAGATCTGTTTTACCAGCAAAAGCCAGATCAAAAACCAAAAAAAAAAAAAAAAAGACCAGAAACCAGAAAGACTAGCAAATCAAATATCAGAAAAATACCAAATAAAACAAACTTTTTTTTTCTCCTCTCGAATATCTGATTCAATACCTAAGTCTCCTCCTCAACTATGGTGACAGTGAAGTCTCCTAACCCTAATTCGGGCTACCAAACTCAAAAACCTAGCAACAAAGAGGAAGGAGATAGATACACGAACTACAAGAAAGTTAACCACCATAGTGACCGTTGTTGGTTCCTTCATCCTCATCTTCGATCGAAATGGTGGAAGGAGAAGAACGGAAGTGAGGCGAATAACCCTAAGGGGGAGAAGGTTGGAGCGGCACGGTCTCTCCAGAAAGGGGGAGAAAACGGGTCCGCAAGTTTTAACACTGCAGTCCCTAAATCTGTTAATGGAGCAATATTAAAGTCATCCGCTGTCTCCCCAAGGTTTATCTCTAACGGGTACGCTACTGTAGCTAACGGGTCTGCTGGGAATAATAAAGTTTTAAGTGCTCTCCTTTCACAACTAAGTGGGCTGCTGAAGCCCAATTCAGGTTTTTCTAAAACTCAGAATTTTTTGAACCCAAACCATAATTTATATATTATACCAAATAAAAAAAGCACTTTAAGCCCAAACAAAATTGAGCCCGAAAATGAAAAAAGAAAACAATTAAGATATACAAATTTAGGTGATTTGAATCGATTGAATTCCAAAAATAAGTTAGATTGGATTCTAGATTCCGGTGCAACCGACCACATGACCGGAAACAAAGATATATTGTATAATTACCAAAAAAATAAAAATCAAGAATTTGTATATGTTGCAAACGGTGAAAAAATAGAAATTTGTGGTTATGGCTCAATCAATCTTTTTTTAAAAGAAATTAAACATGTTTTACATGTAAAAAATTGTGCTTCTAATTTATTATCTATAGGAAAAATTTCAAAGGAAATAAATTGTGAGATTATATTTTCATCTAAGAATGTATTGTTTCAAAATATGACATCCAAGATGATAATTGGTGAAGGATTTTTTCAAAATGGACTTTATTTTTTGAATAGCCGAAAATGTAATTTCAACACACAAATACAAGATATGGGAAGTTTATGGCATAAAAGAATTGGACATCCCTCCGATAAAATTTTAAAAAATATTTTTGATTTTCCAAATCTAGATTGTAGTAATTGTGAAGTATGTAAATTTGCAAAGCATACGAGACTTCCTTTTGTAATATCAAATTCTAAAAGTAACAAAATATTTGAACTTGTTCATTCCGATGTTTGGGGACCCGCCCCGGTAGACTCTTACAATGGTTTTAAATATTTTGTTACATTTATAGATGATTTTTCACGATTAACATACTTATGTGTTTTAAAAAATAAAAGTGAAGTTTTTTCTTTCTTTCAAGATTTTTCAAATTTAGTTGAAAACCAATACAATACAAAAATTAAAATTCTTAGAACCGATAATGGAACGGAATTTGTAAATCAAAATCTCTCAAATTTTTTGAAACAAAAATGAATTATACATCAAACCACTTGTGTTTATACCCCACAACAAAACGAAGTTTCCGAAAGAAAAAATCGTCATTTACTTGAAATGACAAGAGCCCTTATGTTTCAAAATAACGTTCCAAAAATTTATTGGTCAGATGCCGTTCTCACCGCAACTTATTTGATAAATAGATTGCCAAGTGTTGTTTTAAATAAAAAAAAGTCCATTAGAAATTATTTATCAAAGAAAAAGAAATTTTAACCATTTAAAAGTATTTGGATGTACATGTTATGTACATCAAAATAAACGAGATAAACTAGATCATACTTCTATTAAAACTATTTTTTTAGGATATTCATCTCAAAAAAAGGGTTATAAATGTTATGATCCTATAAATAAAAAATTATATATTTCTAGAGATGTAACTTTTTTTTAAAATGAATCATATTTTAAAGAAATTAATAATGAGCTTGATAATCATATTACTACAAATGATTTTGTCATTCCTATGACTACTAATCAAATTGAGGAGCAAAGAGTTGTAGGAAATGAAGAAGAAGAAGAAAATGAAGGCGAAAATAACAACACTTCTTAAAGCGAGGCCGAGGAAGAAGAAAACGAGAATATTGAAGAAAATAAAATTATTGAAGAAGAAGTCGCACCAAGGAGATCAACTCGCCCTACTCAACCATCAACAAGGTTACGAGACTTCGTAACCTATGAGGTTCAATATCCTATTCAAAATTATATTTCATATGAAAATATTTCAAAACACCATCATGCATTTCTTAGTTCAATTTCCAAAATGGAAGAACCAAGAAACTTTGAGGAAGCCATAAACCAACCGGTATGGTGCAAGGCTATGAAAGAAGAACTTCTAGCCTTAGAAAAAAATAATACATGGACCATTGAACCATTACCAAAAAATAAAAAACCCGTAGGATGCAAATGGGTTTATAAAATAAAATATCAAAGCGATGGATCCATAGAAAGGTATAAGGCCCGGCTAGTTGCCAAAGGGTATACCCAAACTTACGGTATTGATTACCAAGAGACCTTTGCTCCGGTAGCAAAGATGAATACCATAAGAATTCTACTTTCGATAGCGGTAAACAATGGTTGGAATTTACACCAAATGGACGTTAAAAATACATTCCTTCAAGGAACACTTGAAGAAGAGGTTTATATGACCCTCCCACCGGGTCATGTAAAAGAAAAAAATACTAACCTTGTTTGTAGGTTAAAAAAATCAATATACGGACTTAAACAATCTCCAAGGGCATGGTATGGCAAATTATCTCAATATTTAAGTTTTTGCGGTTTTAAAGTAAGCCAATCCGATACATCCTTATTTTCGAAACATGAAAATAATGATACTACCATTGTTCTTGTTTATGTTGATGACATAATTATAACCGGAAATAATCATGAAAAAATTGACATTGTGAAAAAATATTTAAAAGAAAAATTCGAAATAAAAGACCTTGGTAAACTTAAATATTTTTTAGGAATTGAAATAGCCCACTCAACCAAGGGACTATTTATTTCACAAAGGAAATATACCATTGACCTTTTAAAAGAAACGGGAAAATTGGGGTCAAAACTCGGCTTCAACACCCATAGATAGTAATTATAAACTAAATACCGAAGATGGAGAATTGTTGGAAGATATTAACCAATTTCAACGACTTGTAGGAAAATTAATTTACTTAACGGTAACTAGACCGGATATTTCATATGCGGTGAGTCAAATTAGTAAATTTATGCACTCACCAAGAAAACCGCATTTAGATGCAATAGATAGAATTTTGAGATACTTAAAGAAATCACCCGGAAAGAGTATATGGATGAGAAATAATAAATCTAACGAAGTGTGTGGCTATTCCGATGCAGATTGGGCCGGAAGTTTCGATAGAAAATCAACAACCGGCTATTGCACATTTGTAGGTGAAAATCTAGTCACATGGAAAAGCAAGAAGCAAAATATCGTGGCGCGATCAAGTGTGGAAGCGGAGTATCGTGCCATGGCATTCACGGCAAGTGAACTCACTTGGATTAAACAATTACTCGAGGAATTGAATTTCAAAATTTAAAAACCGATGAAAATGTTTTGTGATAACAATGCGGCAAGACATATCGCTTCAAATGCGGTGTTTCACGAGAGAACAAAGCATATTGAAGTCGATTGTCATTTTATAAGAGAGAAAGTACAAGTCAAGAAAATCAAAACTTCTTATGTGAAGAGTCAAGACCAATTAGCCGATATCTTCACTAAAAGTCTCATTCCAAAGGTGTTTGAAGAAATAACAAGCAAGCTAGGATTAATTGATATTTATAATTCTAGCTTGAGGGGGAGTGTTGAAGAATAAAAGTAATTAGAGGGGTAATAGTGTAAAATGGAATAAGGGTCAAATTGTAAATATCATAAAATATAGGTGCATAGGGTGTTACCGTTAGTGATAATAGTAAAATAAGGTGTCAAGAGAGTATATATACTTGTAACTTGAAAAAAGAAATCCAAAATATATCAAATACAATACAAAATCTATACACTAGTGGAAAAACACAAATCAGGATCGGGTATATTCGCACATCAGGATCGGACCTACAGCCGATCCTGTTCCAGCCGATACAAGTAGTCAATCTCAACTGTATCGGTTAAACAACCGATCCAGATAGACACAATCTGGATCGGATAATTAATAGAAGACCGATCCCGATTTATAGGTATCGGGATCGGTTTTATTAATTACCCGATCCCAACCAGATAGAATCTGCATCGGTTATTTATTCCAACCGATCCCGACTTGTTAGTATTTGGATCGGTTAAAACTACAACCGATTGTGAAATGTAAGTATCAGGATCGGTTTGTTATCAACTGATCCTATATTTATTATCTGGGCAAATTAATTAAACAATTGGATCGGTGTAATTATTAAAAACCGATTCAGATAACTAGCAGGTTCGGTTTATTTATACAAACCGATCCAGAAGGTTGTTATCACGATCGGTTTTTTATTAATAACCGATTCGGATAGTTAGCTGAATCGGTTAATAAATTAATAACCGATACTGATTTGTTACCGTATTTTAAAAAAAATTATTTTATATTTGGCCAGCTTCCAGTATATTTTGCTGGCCTATATAGGATATCACATACATCAGGAATTATCACAAGAGACCTATCATATATGCATCAGGAATCACCACAAATCGATATACATCATAAATTATTAGAAAAGTATCACATCCTAAATTATTAAGCTCCTAAATCGATACACCATCTCTTAGAATTATTAAGCTCCTAAATTATTACAAATTATTACAAATTATCACATCCTATATTGTTTTACTTTTTTGAATGATTACCTCCTTTAAGAAAAAGTTACACCACGAGTTGCGAATCTCGTCCATTCTGTAAACCGGGTACTTAGTGGGAAAGTCCTGCATTTTTTAAATGATATAAGAGCACAATTAAATATGTACTTAATTATATTTGAAGCAACTGCTTACTTTTGGAAAATATATAAATGTATATATACCTTCATTTTCGAAAAATCACGGATGAAGCGATGTATTATGTCGTGCATGAACATCATGACATAATATCCACATTCCCAACGTCCATTTTGTTGTGGGCACTACATTACACATCAAGAGAGTTAAAAAAATTAAATATTTTTTGCACATATAGATTTTGACCAATTTTAATTTGCAGCTAGGTCCCTATAATCATATCATAACCAAATTTCACCATTTTTTACATCTAAGTCCCTCGTTTAACATCACCAACTTAGCAATTTACAAACAATAAGAGAAGTTTAAAAATAAAGTACTTACCCTGCAAAAATTAATCTTCAAATTAGAGCATTTTCCAATTCCTCCAATCATCTGGTCCAATTGGTAGGGCATGTTGAAAAAAATACTACCAATTCTAAGAAAAATATTAATGGAAATCTATAGATTTGACAAATAAAAGTTTGAAAAGCATACATTTTGAGCGCATCGATGATCTTCGGGTGATGTGGAACCGATTTCTTACCAACGGTCTTACCGGAACAATAAACACTGAGAGAATTGAACACGTATACCTCACTCTCGCTTGGCATAAGCACGACCAAGAGCCAATGTGTTCTGCAAATTAGGTTTTGTATCATCTCACATTCTATAATTTATACGAAATGAGAGAAACTTAATAAAATTAGAATGTATATATAGCACTAACAACTGATGATACGGTATGAATATCAATTTCTTCCTCCGGTTTTCTCTCAGTGAATCCTTTATGTATTTCTCGACGTATTCTTTTGATTGGGCATCACTGTCCAACAAGTATTCATTTGTTTTCATGGGGTCCATGAAACCAACACGCTCATCTTCTCAATGTTCCTCCTTGTTGTATTTTTGCAGATACCTGCAAAAAAAGGCATACATGTGATCTCGATTTTTTCATTTTGGATTAAAAGTACTACATTCTACCATTATTACGAATGTTAACTCACATCATGAAGATCTGAATAATCAGTCCGGTGAGCCACTCCTCTGGTTTAACCAACATCAAAAAATCCTCTGCATTGACTACCAGGGGTTCTTCATGATGGAAAAGGTCAGGTGGCTGGTTGACGTGAAATGCTTTGTTAGGTTGGCTCAAGAACCGATCACGCAGAAGGGTATAAGACTGGAAAATGGCAAAAATCGATACCACCAAACATGTTTGCGCCAGTTTGTACCACATCCCCACCAGTACGAACATTGGGTGGTTCCTGCAATTAAGATAATACCAGCAACTAAAACTCTACCATATAGATACAAATTTATAAGTATAAGAAGTTGTAATAATAATATGCATTTTTTACCTGATCAATGGATATCAGGTCCATCGGCCATGCGGTGGAGCTGCCAACGGCTGAGATGATGGTTGGCATGTCTTCATGTGGTACAGGTAGAGAGGTGTTTTCTTCACCCGGGACCACTTCATCCACCATTACCCTTGCATGGTCAGGTGGTAGAGGCCTCGTGTGAATGGTCTCTCCAGGATTTACTGGAACATTAATTGTCCCCGAAGCCACTTCAACCTTCTTCCCATCTCGATGCATGAGAAGTTTGCATACTCGTTGCGACGGCTGTACATGCTACAAAAATTCATTCGAAGGAATAATATGTATAAAACTAAGGCATGTACGTAATAGAATTATTTTTTTTATTTGAATGGAAAAATATGTATTTATTTGCATTACCTCCATCGGGAAAAAGAGGGAAGTCCGTGGTCCAACTGACTGGCAGCTGCTCTGAACGGCTGTTGGGCTGTAAGCGGCTGTTGGGCTTTCCGCGAGTATTCCTCGGCCCATCAATGTTGCCATTTGCTCCGCTAACATTCCTCTCATTTTCTCCTCCATTTCTTTCTTTATTCACTCCTCTGCAACTTGTACTCTCGCCGCCACTTCTCTCTGTATCCTATCTTCAATGTCCGCGCCAGACCCAGAAAGCACGTGTCTCCTCCTTTTTCCGCTTCCCTGATATGCCTTTTTAATACCCACCAGAGCTCCAAGGCCTCTCACCCTCCCAGCATGTTCCGGATTCGGCAGAGATTTTCCTAGAACATCGTCGTAACGATCGACGGGCAACAAGCCTTTGTTGAAAGCCTCCTGTTGTTCTTCCTGAAATGACAATGGCAACCTGTTATCACATAATAAATTAGAGTTGAATTTCAAGGAAAGAAAATATCTAAATCCTCACAATAGTCTTGACGATTGCTTCTGTGTCCTCGTTAGGATAAAGAAGTCCCTGGCCATCGGCTGACTGCTTCGTGTGTCCTAGTGTCCATGAGACATGCCTATACTGAACAGACATATCAAGAAACTGCTCCTGTGACAGTATAGTAGTTGACCCCTGGGTAGACGGATCACTACTTACTGCTTTATCGTTTGCAATGTGCTGGAAAACTTCTTTGAGCCTATTCTGGAATTTCTCACCGCTGTACCCTCTGGATCCCAGGTAATGTTTATACTTGTTCTTGGACTGATTCTCCTTCCCCTTATTGCTTTTATTCTGCAATTTACACAAAGAAACAATTACGAGTTATGAAAATCGTTGAACAATTAAACAATTAGGTTCATTGAACGTCATAGTTAAAAAAAAAGATACCTTGAATTCATCCGATCGGCGGGATTCGACAAAGGCATCCCAAGCTTGTTGTGTGATCGAGAGCTTCTCAAGGTCGGGCGTCGTACCTGCGTTGACGTGCTTAGTCAGAGCTACTCTGAACTTTCGGTGCATTTCTGCCATTTTTTGTATTATCTTCTTCTTCAAATATTGATCATCACCATCAATATTCCAGTCCATCTGCCAAAGAAACATAAATTAATCAAGGTTTACGTGAGTTAAATTCAACTTTGCTAGCTTGTGAGCTTAGGACCATGTTATTTACCTGGATTTGGTTCCATATCTTTTCCTTCACGTCGTCTTCTACCTGAGACCACTCTAGGCACGTTATAGGAACGTTCCTCCTTACCAATATCTCAAGGTGTGAGGGGTATTTAGTGGTTTGCCTATTAATAATAGGCCTCCCAATTGCATCAAATTCAACATGCTTGCCGGTCTGATTAACGACGGTAGCAAGTTGGGAAGGCCCTCTTACTCGCTTCTCACCCGAGGCACGCTCGCTACCACCACCACCACCACCACCATCACCGCCACTAGCCTCACTAGCACCACTAGACATGATAGGAGCAACTCGATGACCCTCCTGGAACAATTATATAAATTCAAACGAGCGTTACACAAATCAGTTAGTGGAGACTGATCAATACTCCCAACCAAAAAGCCATCTGAACGGTTAGATAGAGAATAAAAAAACAACCAATTTAGAGTGAAAATTTGATTTATTTGGATTTTTCTGCTATTTTTAGTGAATTTTCAAAACTGGAGCAGCATGTGTATTTGTGCTGTTTTTTCAAAACTGGAGCAACATGTGAATTTTCTAAACTGGAGCAGCATATAACTTTGAACAATGTAAACCTTGATCCCAATATAACTTTGAACAATACAACTTTGAACAATATAAACTATGAAAAATTTGACATGCTAAAAATATAAACTATGAAAAGTATAACTTTGAACAACCAAGTCCGGTACCAGCAACAGCAACACAGTGACTCAGTAACACCAAGGCCGGTGCCAATTAAACGGTGAACTCAAGGCCGGTACCAGTTAAAAGGTGTTTGAGCATTTACCCGAAATTAGTGCGAAATTAGTCCGAGAGAGAGATGGAAGCACCACCGAGAGCACCGGCACTAGAGGAGAGAGGCGAGAATGTGCGGCGAGAGAGGCGGCGGAGAGGCGGCGGCGTGAGCACCGTAAGACTACGAGAGTAGCGAGAGGCGGATTTTGGCAGAGAGGCGGCGGCGTAAGCCCGAGAGAGTCGGTGTTAGCACCGAGAGAGGCGGAGTGCGCGAGAGAGAGAGGGATCAGTGAGCTCAGATCGAGTTTTGAAAATGAATTGAGGAGACCAATTTTCGCTAAGTAGCGAGAGAGGCGCCAAATAAAATCCCCGCTAAAATATATCATCATCATGATCGGTTTTTTATTAAAAAACCGATCCTGTTTTTATTTTTTGTCATCGGGATCGGGTATATTATAACCGATCCTGATGGTCCCGCATTGATTAATCCAGTACTTTGAAAAACTAAATCACTGTTTACATAATTTCAATGGATTTATGTAATGCATCAAATTTACTTTCACATAATTTACATTTACATGATTAGCATCACATTTGTATAATTCAAAATTTACTAAATAACACAATAATTAGCATTATTAAAATGAAAGAAAAAAGTCTTAAATATTTATGACACCTTGCATGCAACCCATAGTCAAGGAATTATAATGCCTCCTGGGAAAAAATTAATAAACCCATTAAGTCAGGAATATTGAAGTTTTTTTTCAAGTCGGAAAAGATTAAAAAAGTCTAGATATGACATACCAATAAAACATTGAATATCAATTTTATTCAATCCATTCTCCTTCATTATGATCGTTGCGCATGTGACTTGTTTCATTATCCACGACAGTTGGTAAAGATGCCATGCCAATGGAAAAAGGAGGTATATCATCAAAATGATCGTACGCTTCTTCGTCGTCTACATTATCAATCCCGACAATACGTCTTTTCCCGGAGAGGACAACATGTCTTAAACGATCGGCCGGATCAGTTATGTAGAACACTTGTGTGGCTTGTCTTGCAAGTATAAATGGATCATCCTTGTATCCAACCTTATTGAAGTCCACCAAAATTAAACCATCGTTGTCAACTTTAACGCCCTTACGGTTGTCGACCCATTTACACTGAAATATCGGGATCTTAAATTTTCTGTAATCTAGCTCCCAAATTTCTTCGATAAACCCGTAGTACGACATCGAGGCATGCGATGGTCCGGCACCTTTAGCTCCTGAAAAATCACTCGACACGGCTACCACAGTCACTCCGCTGTTTTGCACGGTACTCTTTAAATCTTGACTTCTTGTGTAAAATGTATACCCGTTGATGTCAAATCCTTGGAAGGTTTTCACGACATGGACTGGACCGAGAGCCAACATTTTGACAATTTCTTTAATGTTTTCTCCCTCCGGAGCTTTCATGACTCTACGTGTAAACCATCCTTCGAACTTTTCATTGTGTTCTCCAATCAACCACTTATCGGATTTCCTAGGATTCTGTTGACGCAAGAAAGTCATGTGCTCGTCCAAATAAGGATGAACGTCGGTGAGGTGCTGCAAAACATGTAAGTGTGCTAGGGTCATCGTTGTATGTAAGGGCACGATTAATTTCGATCCCAAGGTGCCTACCCCGTGAAGTCTTCCGTCGTGCCGAGGTTTAGGGATGCCGATGGCTTTTAAATCATCCAGATAATTAGTACAATACTCAATCACCTCTTCGGCAGCATATGCTCTTACAATGCTGCCCTCAGGACGATATCGGTTCCTCACATATCCCTTTAACAATCCCATGTATCTCTCGAACGGATACATGTACCGCAAGAAAACAGGCCCACACATCTTAATTTCTCTAACTAGATGAACAATTAAATGAACCATTATATCAAAAAAAGACGGCGGGAAATACATTTCAAGGTGACAGAGAGTGACGACAACCTCCTTCTGCAAAGCATCTAACGTATCAGGATCATTTACTTTGCAACAAATGGCGTTGAAGAAAAAACAAAGCTTTGTGATGGTCTGTCTAACGCACGGTGGCAATATGCCCCGAATTGCAACAGGAAGAAGCTGTGTCAGTAAAACATGACAGTCGTGGGACTTCATACCTATCAATTTTAATCCCTCCAGTGAAACTAGGTTCTTAAAATTTGAAGAATATCCAGATGGTACTTTTACACCATGAAGGCATTCACATAAACTTGTTTTTTCTTTTTTTGACAACGTATGCATGGCGGGTTTTAGATATGTGCAAAGTTTACCCTTTTCTCTTTCCTTCTCTGCCGGTTGTAGATCCGACCGTATGTTCAAGAATTGCATGTCTTTTCGGGCATTGATACCGTCCTTAGTCTTTCCCGGAATATTCAACAATGTTCCAACCATGTTATCACACACATTTTTAACCACGTGCATCACATCGAGACAGTGTCGAACCTCTAAATGCTCCCAGTATGGCAAATCCCAGAATATTGATCTCTTCTTCCATGTAATTTTCGGAGACCCTTTCTTTCTCACCGTCTTTTTTTTCCATTTCCCAAACTGATTTTTGATATCCTTTACTCTCGAATAAACTTGTTGGCCGGTCAATGGATAATTTACTGTGACATTCTCGGTCTTTCCATTGAATGCTTTCTTTCTCTTTCGGTGTGCGTGGTTGGCAGGAAGAAATCTACGATGACCCTTGTACACATTTTTCAAGGAATGTGGTAGCCACCTATCGACTGTATCATCCATGCAAATAGGGCACGCTTTTTCCCCTTTAACACTAAAACCCGACAAATTACCATAGGCCGGAAAATCATTAATGGTGCAGAAAATTATGGCCCGTAAAGTGAATTTCTCCTTGGTATATGCATCAAATATCTCCACTCCGGGATGCCATAATTTTCTTAAATCCTCAATCAATGGCGCTAGATACACATCTATGTCGTTTCCGGGCTGTTTGGGTCCTGATATCAGCAAGGTCAGCATGATGTATTTGCGTTTCATACATAACCACGGCGGAAGATTATAAATGCACAATAGAACCGGCCAACTGCTATGCTTACTGCTCATGCTACTGTGCGGATTCACTCCATCTGCACTCAGCCCGAGCTTTAGGTTTCTTGGGTCACCGCCAAATTCGGGAAATCTTCTGTCAATATTTCTCCACTGAGGAGAATCAGCGGGGTGCCGTAATTTTCCGTCCCTTTTCCGGTTATCAGCATGCCAACGCAATAATTTCGCTTCTTTGGCATTTGAGAACAAACGTTTGAATCTCGGTATCACGGGGAGGTACCATAGTACTTTTGCCGGTGCTCCTCTATCCGGTTTATCACTCCCCATTTTATCGCTGGTTAGATGATTTCTACTATAACGTGATGCACCACATTTTGGACACTCGTGGAAATCTTCGTACTCATTTCAATATAATAGACAATCATTTGGACACGCGTGTATTCTCTGAACTTCCAAATCCACTGGACACAACATTTTCTTCGCTTCGTAAACATTATATGGTATCTCGTTTCCTTCCGGAAGCATTTCTTTCAATGTTTGTAATAACGCAGTAAAACTTTTATCACTCCAACCGTTTGATGCTTTAAGGTTATACAATTTTAATACACCTTTCAATTTTGAAAATTTAGAACAATCGGGATACAATTCCTTATTAGAATTTTCGTACAAATTCTCAAATACAGAGTACTGCTTATCATTATCAAAATCCTCTTCTAAATCACGTAACATTTGATCAACATTCTCAGTTTCATCTACCACCGTATCATCGGTCCCATCGTGTGGTCCATCACCACTTCTGTCACTCCCACCAGTATGATATTCCTGATGCTCACTACCTATATCGGTTTCTAAACTCTCGCCGTGCCATATCCAACGCTTATATTGTTGCTTGAATCCACGTTGGATTAAATGGTTCCTCACTTGGTTGGGATTGGAAAATTTATTCATATTGTTACAATCACGACAAGGACACGACATCAGCCCAGTCCCATTCTTCGCCGTATCTTCCGTAGCAACTTTCATAAATTCATCAACACCGGCCATATATTCATTGGATATACGTGATGTTCCGTACATCCAACTGCGGTCCATCTGTAATTATAAGAAAAAACAATTAAGCACAAGGGAATATATGGTACTTTAAATGTTCACACTAGGGCTTACATGGGGCCGGTTACCATCCTATCCCACTCTTTGAATACTTTGTCTCAGTAGTGACCACTTGTTAGTCATGTTTTAGTATTTAAGAAAATTTCGACAGCATTTCCCCTTAGTTCCCCAAATATTCGGGGAACTAATAAGAGGAAATGCTGCCGAAATTCTCTTAAATACTAAAACACGCCTAACAAGTGTCCACATCCTAATTGAGACAAAGTATTCAAAGAGCAGTCCCAAAACGGGGACTATTCAAAATTAATCCCTAATGGATTAATTTTGAACGGGTTTTATGACCTAAAGGCATTATTCATTGGGTTGTGGCTCATAAGACAATACTCTAGCTAGATACCTAATGGTGGAAATACCTTTAATTAACTATATATACTATTATCAAAATACATGATCAAGTTTCATTCACAAAGCTAAACATGAGGTTCATGTTGCACTTACAATTTTTTTGGATGCCGAATCGAGTGAGATGAAGATCGTTGCACTAGATTCCTCAATAATAGCCAATCTACAAAAATAATGAGAATTGAGTTAAAAATGCTTCATTAATTTGATTTATATGTGCTTGTAGAATGAGAATTATAGATCAAATATAAAACACTTGAATTTCCTAATTTCTTGATTCTCTATGGGATTGTGCCTAAAATTAGTTAGCATTTTAAATTAAAAATGAAGGAATCGGGTTTATATTACCTCAATCAACCATCAACCGAGATAAATCAACAAATGATCAAAATGAGGAAGAGAAACACTTGTTTCGGGTAGAGAGAGTTCAGAGGTCGAAAACACCTCAAAGAGGGCAGAGATAGATCGCGCACTGGAAAGGGAGCAAAAGACCTCGTATTCTGGAAAGGGAGAAGGTAATTAACAAGGTATCAGGATCGGTTGAGTTAGAAAACCGATCCTGATAATCACCAGCACCGGTTAATTTGTTAGCCGATCTTGCTGGTTTCCTATCAGGATCGGGTTTTAAAAAACCGATTCTGATACTAAATAATCACGATCGGTTTTTACTTAACCGATCTTGATGAATATCAAGAACGTTTTTTAAATCATTCTGAAAATTAAAAAAAAGATTTTATATTATTAAATATTTGTGACTTACATATTATATTAATTTTTGGCAGGATTCATTTACTGATCGGACAATGGAAAGCATGCAAGTTGTTCTTCAATATTTATGACTTATTTTATTTCGAGTTTTAAGTATTTATCTTTTTTTTTTATTTCATGATAAAAGTTTAGGAGATTATTTTATTTCATGTTTTAATTGCATATTTTTTAAGATATGAATTCAAATCACTTGAGGTTACCTGATGGAGTACAATTGAAATAGATGGTCTAGGATTGTTATTTGAACTTGACACGAATCTCAAATCACAATTAATACTAGCCCCGGCTGAGAGTAAATCTGGACCGTCCCTTTCAATTGTCTTGAGACAAGAGCCTAAAGTGATACAGATCCCAAAAATATCGGGTAGATGGATATTAAATGCAAAACTAAAGTCAGGATCGGTTAATTATAAGTTAACCGATGCAGATACTATCACGATCGGGGTTTTATTTTAAACCGACGCCGATGGTACACACACAGGATCGGTGTATTATAAATAACCGATCCTGATACTCACTGGCACTTAAAATGAGGAGCCTTCCCCTCTTCCCCTCTTCCCCTCTTCACTCTCAAACCGATCAACTTCAATTCAAAAATCTGCCATTTTCTCTCCTTCAACACTCGCCATTTCTTGCAGTAGGTTTTCATTGATCACTTTGTCAAGGTTTTAATGTCCTTCCTTTCTTTGATCACTTTGTTTTCATTATTTTTTACGTTGTGTATTTTCTCGTATTAGAAATGCCTCCTCGCCGTCGGTTCATAACCAGCAAGGGTGATGACTTTGCAAAGCACTTCACCAAGCGAGAGTTGAAGGAGTTCTTCTACAGTGATGACCCGGCCTTGGCACAAGTAGCTGAATGCATTCTTGATTCCAATCCTTACCTCGATCCGGACAGTGACGGTGATGATGAGGACAGTGACGGTGATGAGGATAGTGACGGTGAAGAAGTTGAGCTCGCGGTGAAAGAACGACAAATCTGGGCCGAGATGGTGGAGTGTTTCGAGTGCCTCCTTTTGGCCAAGGAGGATGCCATGCTCCGTTGTGAGACATGTCGCAACACATTCCATCCGGAATGTGTTGGCAAGGAGGTCAAGCAGACAAAGGACCTCCGACTTGTCAAATGGAGATGCCCAACATGCATCGACGGGCCATCAAAGACTAAGTTAATTTTTTTTTGCAACTAATTAATTAAGTTTATTTTGAGATCTATATGATCTAACTTCTTATGTATGGATGAATTTGTTAATTTACTTCTTTTGGATGAACTTGTTATTTTGAGATCTATATGATCTAACTTAATTCTATTGAACTCTTTGTTGAATGGTAAGTTACCTTATTTATATTATGGTTGTTTTTATTAATGGTTGTGTGATGCTTGATTAAATTGTGATTTGTTTGGCATATTTGTTTTAATTACATATTTGTATGTCATGTGTGAATAATGGGTGTCAATCACAAATGAGTTGCTTGAATAATTGGTGTGGATCACAAATTATATGTTTTTCAATATACATATATATCTATATCTGCCTGAAAAGGAAAAAAAAAATGGCAGAAATACATTTATCAGGATCGGTTTTTTAATTGTTCACCGATCCTGGAAACCATCAAGATCGGTTATTATTAAGAACCGATCGTGCTAGTCATCGGAATCGGTGATCTGTAATAACCGATCCTGATTGACTTATCTGCAACTTTTTGATTTTTTTAAAGCAAAAAACGATTATTTGTTCAAATTTTTATTTTTTCTGCTTACTATATGGCTTTATATTGAAAATGCCAAATCTGGACAAATTGACGCTCATTTAGGTTGCCAAAAGTAGGTCTGGAAGAGGGGACAAGTGGGTCTACACAAGTCGGTGGTTCTTCTCTGCTGTTGACATCAGAGTTTACAGAACCTAACATGAAAATAAATGTTTTAATAAATTATATTTCATGTTCAAGAGTTGAATGAAGGAGAAGGACCTTCAAAAAAAAGCATTTGTCCGATGAAAAGTTCGAAAAATCATATGTTTCTTCTATGGAATCGAAAAAATTTGAATATTATTCTATGGAATCAAAAAATTCATATGTTTCCAGGATCGGTTATTTATTTAGCCGATCTTGAATGTTAACTTTCAGGATCGGATAATAAAAAGACCGTTCATGATACTTGACAATCAAGATCGGTGTATTTTGTACCGATCTTGTTTATTATCTGGATCGGTGGATATATATCCCGATCCTGATTACTAGTTATCTCGATCGGTTAAACCTGTAACCGATCTTACTACTTAACAATCAAGAGCGGTTATCTTGTTTACCCGATGCAAAAGGTATTAGTGTCAGTGTTTTAATTTAACCGATCCTGATGAGGCGATACTGTTTGCACATTTTCCACTAGTGATAACTCTCTGTCTCATACTTCTGCCAAAATCATCACATAGGCATGGCCGTACTTGCGGTAGAGAGGCCAGCCGATTGTGGTGTAGGGTTCCTCTAGGTCAATAGAGTGGATCTCTGCCACATGGCGCATGATGGAGTGCACCAGCTTCGACTTGTTGTATCGTTTCTCGCATGCCTGTACATCCTCCTCTGACACCGTCTTCTTTGACAGGTCAATGTATCCCTTCTTCTTGTCGACACGGAGGACGATGGCAGGCTCCTGGTGGCCAACCTTGATGAGGGAGGACATGGAGCGGATGTGGCGGCGGGACAGCTCGGAGAAGGAAATCATCCCCTCCATGTTGTTGTACTCCAAGAGGGACACGTAGGCACCGGTCTCGGTGATGTGGTGGACCTGGATCATCACCGCCATCCACCTCGGGGTACTTTGCCTCGTACATCCTGCACTCTAGATTCGGGTTCACCATGCTCCTTGCTCGAGATTGATTCTCTTGCTTTCGCTCTGCTGTTTTTTTTTTTTTTTGGTTTAGGGGATATGGAGTTCTTGGCCACCAAGGTATTCTAGTTTCTTTCTTTTTCTATGTTTTGTTTCCTTCGGCTATTTACAAGTGCATCTAATATTAGTGTTTTTAGAAAATCATAAAGTTTTGACCGTTTGATATTGATCCAACAAGCCGAAACAATAAGGTTATAAATATTTTTTTTATGTTTAAAAAAAGAGTTAACGATATTAATTGATGCTTGTCGGCTCAATACAAATTATATATATAGGATGTTCATGTATTTTTCACGTTTCGATAATTAATATCTTTCTTAAATTTTCAATTCGACGACTATATATTTAAAGAAAATGACCTAGTGTTAAAAATAATTAAGTATTTATTAGTACAGCATATTATTATAAAAAGCTAACTACTGAACTTCCAAGAATGAATATTTAAAAAAGGCGAGCTCAAAATAATTTTCTTCGATTATTATATCGTCATCAAGAAAAGTTTGGGTCCAATGGGAAGTAAATTTGGATCCGATGTGCGCTTTAAGATTCGTGCATGCTCAGAGTTAAAATGATATATTAATTAACCTGAAATTTTTATTTATAACATAATCTAAAAAAAATAAACCAAAACACCTCTGTTTCTGGGGAATTCGATTTCTACCCAGGCCACTCTAGCATTCTGTGGCCCCAAACACTGGGGTCCGCATAATGAGGCCGCAGAGTTTTGGAATTGCCAAATTTCTGTGTAAAAAAAAAAAAAATGAGAGCCGTAGGGGCATTGTGCGTACCCCAGTCTTTGGGGTCGCAGAATGCCTGAGCGGCCTGGGTCAAATTTCCCTCAAACCGGTTGTTTTGGTTTATTTTTTTGGTTATGGTAGAAATAAAAATTTCGGATTAATTAACTCTAGTTAGTATGCATGAAACCGGTAGTTGTTAGGCTTGACTTTTGTAATTGAATTGGTTAATGTTAATGAAACGGGCTACAAGTTTTTATTCAAAAAAAGAAAATGTATGCATAAAGATAAAATCTATATAGTTTATGTATTGTTTTAAATGAATTGACATAGTTATTCTTCTTTATCTAAATAGAACTATTTATTATTTTTATTTATTATATATTTTTTATTTATTATATATTTTTTACTATATATATATATATATATATATATATATATATATAGAGCTGGGCTATGGTGAGTTGTGAAGTAAGAGGTCATTTTTACTTCACGCTCATATTTTCATTTTGAAAATCCAAACAACCGATCCGAACCGTTCAACATGTTCTAAATATTGAAATGTGCTTGGAGACTAAATTTTACATTTTTTGGAATTTTTTTACTATTTATTAAGCCACATTGAAAATCGCTGATCCGGTGATCCAGAAAATTTTACTGTTTTTTACTGTTCATAGTGGATCAGCGATTTCAAAGTGGCTTAATAAATAGTAAAAAAATTCCAAAAATTGTAAAATTTAGTTTCCAAGCACATTTCAAAATTTAGAAAAAGTTGAACGGTTCGGATCGGGTGTTTGAGTTTTCAAAATGAAGATATGGCGTGAAGTAAAATGACGTTTTACTTCGCAACTCACCATATCCCATCTCTATATATATATATAGAGATGGGCTATGGTGCTTTGCAAAGTAAAACCCCCGTTTACTTTGGCGCCATATTTTGCATTTTGAAAATTCAAACAACCCATCCGAACCGTTCAACATGTTCTAAATATTGAAATGTGCTTGGACACTAAATTTTACATTTTTTGGAATTTTTTTACTATTTATTAAGCCACATTGAAAGTTTCTGATCTGGTGGTCCAGAAAATTTTACTGTTTTTTACTGTTCACCGTTGGATCAGAAACTTTCAAAGTGGCTTAATAAATAGTAAAAAAATTCCAAAAAATGTAAAATTTAGTGTCCAAGCACATTTCAATATTTAGAACATGTTGAACGGTTCGGATGGGTTGTTTGAATTTTCAAAATGCAAAATATGGCGCCGAAGTAAACGGGGGTTTTACTTTGCAAAGCACAATAGCCCATCTCTATATATATATATATAGAGCTGGGCTATGGTGAGTTGTGAAGTAAGAGGTCATTTTTACTTCACGCTCATATTTTCATTTTGAAAATCCAAACAACCGATCCGAACCGTTCAACATGTTCTAAATATTGTAATGTGCTTGGAGACTAAATTTTACATTTTTTGGAATTTTTTTACTATTTATTAAGCCACTTTGAAAATCGCTGATCCGGTGATCCAGAAAATTTTACTGTTTTTTTACTGTTCACAGTGGATCAGCGATTTCAAAGTGGCTTAATAAATAGTAAAAAAATTCCAAAAAATGTAAAATTTAGTTTCCAAGCACATTTCAATATTTAGAAAAAGTTGAACGGTTCGGATCGGGTGTTTGAATTTTCAAAATGAAGATATGGCGTGAAGTAAAACGACGTTTTACTTCGCAACTCACCATAGCCTATCTCTATATATATATATATATATATATATATATATATGTCCTTTACTAAAAGCAACTTTGTTGTAACTATTTTCATAGAAAAATTTAAAACAATTAGAGAAAATTAATTCCGTTGGTCAGGAGAAGGTCAATTATTTCATTTTATTTTTAAATCATCTCATATCATATACCATAATTTGATGTGTATTAACTAAAAATAATATGATTATTTAATTTCATGAGTAAAATATGCAATATTAATGACTCGAAGTATATACGAGATGAATTTGAGAGTTGATGACTAAATGAAAAAAGGTTTAAAAGGTTAAAGAATATGTAAGATTTATTAAAGAGTCAATGAATTAATGCGAAATCCAAAAAGGATTAAAGGATTAAAGTTCATTGGTTCGGGTCGAAAAATCGCTGCAATCCGCGTGCTTTAAAGTTCGTCGCAGCAGATCATCCGCTCTTCTAATATTTCTGTTACATTTTATGTGTATCAATCGGTGTTTCTGCTTTCTTATCCAATAGCTAATGTTGTTTAGTTCACTTCGTACAGTAGCGTATCAGGCAAATCACAGGAAATCTAGAGGATCAGGACATATGCTGGGGAGAGTGTTTCATTTAAAGGATCTGATCTATCTGATCATGATCCGACGGTCAAAACGCTGTTGGGAAGTAATTCATAAAAATCGTACAATTTATGTACGCTTCTTTGATCTTTATTATTAATGGAATATATGTTACATGCGTTTATTTGAATTTAGTTTGATGAAGGGCCTATAGCATTAATTAATATTTAATGTGTTTTTTTTTAAATATGCTCTGTAATGCATTCCGAATGTGTGCTTTGACTCACAATCTTCATTTTCGAAATTTGAAATCTTGGAGAAAATCAAATTTTATATTTTATAGATTTTATATTTCTTTTTTAGAAAGAGAAAAATATATTGATTTAAATTTTTTGGACCAATAGCGTATTACAAGAAGCTGATTAGGAATGAAGTTGATTTTACTTAATTTTAGCGTGAACAATGTAATTTGTTTATTACAGCATCAGGGTGTAATTTTTTTTAATGAGAGGGTCGGAAGTTAAGCCACCAACACTCTTTTTAAACTTCTGTTATTACAACAAAAATAAATTTTTCACATCCAGATTTTGAACCAACGACCTCCTATATCAGAAGACACGTGCCTTTGCCACTAGATCAAAGGTTGGTTTTAGCATCATATTGTATTTTTATTTTTATTTTTTATTCGTAAGTTAATTGTCAAAATTATTCATGATAATTTCCATTCAATATGGTTTCTTACTATCAATTCACGTTTTATTTATATAAGTAATAATGTCATTTTCTTTAATTATTTTTGTGAAAAAACAAAAATTAATTGCCAAAATATCATTTTAAAAGTAAATTTTGTATACCTGGGTAAAATAAATCAATATATATATTACTAGATTTTCATAATATAATAAAATCTTTCACCCATGTATTTTTTTTTCTAAAAATCTTAAAGTGTAACGAAATAAAAATAACGAAACTACACAATATATACTTATATTATAAATCTAACTTTTATTGAAGAAATCGTATAATAATATATTAGAGAGACAAATTTAAACAAAAACATATTTTATGAACATAATTTTTAAGGAAAGAAAATCTTATAATAATATATGAGAGAGAAACAGTTTCTGAAGAATAATTAATAAAAGATAAAATTATCTATATATTAAAATATTTAGATCATATTGTGTTAATAAAAAAATAGGGTTAATATGGTCGTTGTTATTATCAATTATCCTTCCAAAAAGAAAACATTGTTAGGATGTTAGGATATACACCGTCATTTTTATTAATATCTAAAGTTAATTACAAATTAATAAATATACCCACGTTAGCTGGGTTTTTTTTTAAATGTTCAACCCGGCTAATTAATGGTCGGTTCTCATTTTTTTCTCAACTGGCCATTAAATGGCCGGTTTGAGCATTTTTATATATGTGAAGGTGAGGCATTTTTCTCAAAATTCATTCTATCAAATTTCACACTATCTTTCCTCACTTTATCTCTTTCTCTCAAATTTCTCCTCCTCTTTCCAGATGTGCAAGTCCCTCTATTTTTTTTAAAATTCATTTTTAGTGTAAAATGGTTGTAAAATGTTAGGATTTGTTAGTATGTACCAAAATTAGTATAATTTAGTTGTAATTAGTGTTAATTCCTTTTAGTTAGTTTTAATTATTTAATTTAGTATAATTTAGATTAATTAGCTAAATTTAGATTAATGTAGCGTAATTAAACGTAATTTAGTATAATTAGCATATTTTAGCATAATTTAACATTTTTTTACCATAATTAGCATAATTAAGTGTAATTTAGTGCAATTTAGCGTAATTAGCATATTTTAGCATATTTACACGTATTTTAGCATATTTTTAGCGCAATTAGCATATTTAAGCATAATTTAGCGTATTTTAGCACAATTTAGCGCAATTTAGTGTAATTGTTTTAGCATATTTTAGCATAATTTAGCATATTTTCACTTTTTTAGCATATTTTAGCCCATTTTAGCATATTTACACGTATTTATTATATTTTAGCATAATGTAGCATATTTTAACTTTTTGTAGCATATTTTAGCGCAATTAGCATTTTAGCATATTTTAGTATATTTTCATTTTTTATAGAGAGACCAGTGGTAGCCGGTCTCAGACTCAGCCTGACTCTGTGACTGAGTTGGCAGCATCCATATTCTCTACACCCCCGCCAGTCCCTAGGTGTGAGGATGAGAATGTCTGGGATACCGTGGTACAAATGAGCATAGAGGCCGAGACCGATGCCGTTACACTTGATCAGGGAGCCTGGCAGGGACCACCTGATCAGGGAGGATGGGAGGGACTCCCCGAAAAATAGGGGATCATCACCTCAGCAATGGTCCCCCTCTGGTGGTCGTCACCGCTGAGTCCTCAATGTCTCCCTTGACCTGAGGAAAAAAAAAAAATTTATAGAAAAATAACCTCAAATTAATATTGCCCTTTTCGCCTTAGATCTCTTTCTCTCTTTCTCTTCCTCTCTTTCTGTTCTGTGGGTTTGAGTGAGTTGTGAGAGGTAGGAGAGAGAAAGATGGATATTTATCGGGTCTGAAACAACAACAACAACAACAACAAAAAAGTCCTAACCGGCCATTATGGCCGGTTGAGAATAAAATGGGGACCGGCCATTAAATGGCTGGTTTGGACATTTTTAAAAATACCCAGCTAAGGTGGGCATTATTATTATTTTATAATTAATTTTGGATATTAATAAAAATGGCGGGGATATACATTGCATCACTTGCTTTTAAGCAATATAGTAATATACAATTGCTTTCAAGTTAACATGTTGGCAAAGTGTATTATAGTTTTAATATGTGTGTGTATATATATCGCTAAAGTCACAAACTTTGAAATGTTGAAGGCATTAAACATTTTAAATTAGTAACAAATAGTACTGTGGTATCTATAAGTGAAAAGGATGCATCTGCAAGCACTCATATATGATGATCACATATATATAGTTTTTCCTTAATTAATAATGTATAATGCCAATTGCATCAGCATATATATTAAATCTCAATTAGGTTCACTCTTCTCCACAACTCTTTCTGCTCTTGCTATTTTTATTGATCTTAATAGAAATCATGTGATTTAGTAATATTTTTCAAGAAAGCATCCCCACCATGCCCTAGTTAATATAGAATCCACTATGTAACAAACAGCTTAATTTGTGGGATACTGTTAGCTACGTTGGGTCCATATTATTTTTGTATTATTTTTCCATGGTTCATGCTTGAGTAACCCTTTTGGATAGTGACAAGAAACAAACTCTAATTTTAAAAAAGAATTGTCAATGCATTCAGGGTTTTGTTAACATTCGTATGTAGGTGAGCTTTGTGTGATGTTGTTTGTAAGAACATTATGTGAGGTTGTGTTGTAAAGACATATTTCAGAGGCTGTGTACCAGTTGTTTGGTACCGGTTCTCTGTTGAATGGTTTCAGTCTATAATGAAATCGGTGGGTAACTCCCACTATTTGTCAAAAAAAAAAAAAAATATGCATGAATAGAAATAAGAAGCTTGAAGATCATTCTGTCTTACAAAAAATGCCCAATTTTTAGCAGCATATCAAGCGCTACCTTGATAATTAATTTCCTAACAATTTGAGCTGAATCAAACATAGTTTTGGTACTTTTGATATGAGTACATATAACTTGTGAGAGATGGTAACAATGAATTAAAAAAAAAAAACGAAGAAATGTACCTTTGATTTAACTATGTTTTATTGTTAACAGATTGAAGTTTTCTTTTTTCCTTTCAAATAATATTTCGGACTGGCGCACTCCATATATGCTAACTGCAGTATTAACTGGTGGATTAATATCAAATTAAGCAGGTAATAGCTTTCAAACTCCATACATTACCTGAAATAAGTGTGCAATTATAGTCGCAAAGAGAACCATTTGAGTTACTTATCTTTCCAGCTACAAATAATGTGTATGCAATAATGCAAACCCTAAAAAAGTTGTATATAAATACCCCCTGCATTACCCCCACTCTTCCTCAAAACTATAACCATAATTAACATACACAACATAGTTCATAAAAAATGGCCTACTTACACCTTCATATGAACCTCTTCCTCCGAACCATCTTTTTAACTCTGCTCTTCGATTTAACTTTTGTTACCGCATGGAAGTCGAGCGCATTCCCTTCACAACCAGTACTCGTCCCTCAACGTACCTCCTATATTGTGCACACCCTTAACACATCTCGCCCCGCACACTTCCTCACTCAAAATGAGTGGTACTCATCCCTTATCAGATCGCTCCCCCATTCAAACAAGCCAGATGCAACTGTTCCGAAACCGCGTATCTTTTACGTATACGAAACAGCCATACAAGGTTTTGCCGCAACACTTACACCTGAAGAAGCCCAGATGATCTCTGAAAATGACGGAGTCATCGGGGTGTATGAAGACGTAATGTTTAACATCCATACTACTCACTCACCTGAATTCATTGGCCTTAATCCCGACTACGGCATATGGAAAGAATCCAATCTAGGTGATGATGTCATCATCGGCCTACTAGACACTGGCATCTGGCCAGAGAGCCAAAGTTTCAATGACTCCGGGCTAAACCCTGTGGGCCCCAGGTGGCAGGGGGAATGTGAGGTCGGAATCCGCTTCAATTCAAGCATGTGCAACAACAAGCTCGTCGGTGCAAGATTTTTCAGAGCTGGAGCGGAAGCGATATTTGGATCTCAGGTCAGTGACAATGACTACCTGTCGCCAAGAGATCATCTGGGACATGGGACCCATACATCCTCAACCGCTACTGGGTCTCCTATTCTCGGAGCTAACTTTTATGGCCAAGAGACCGGGACAGCCCAGGGGATGGCACCCAATGCCAAGATCGCCATGTACAAGGTGTGCTGGGGCGCCATCGGCTGTGCCAGCTCTGACATCCTCGCTGCGGTTGATAAAGCAATAGAAGATGGTGTCGACATCCTCTCACTATCCCTCGGTTCAATTCAAATGATTCCATATTACAATGATGCGATAGCGATCGGAGTATTTGCAGCAGAGCGGCATCGGATCTTTGTTGTGTGTTCAGCCGGCAACAGTGGACCACATCTCACCACAGTGGTCAACACAGCGCCTTGGATCACTACCGTTGCTGCCGGTTCAATTGACCGAACATTACAAGCCAATCTAACATTGGGTTCTGGTGAAGTGCTTTTTGGTGAATCGCTCTATTTTGGGGTTATCAGTGGCATCGAAATGCTCCCAATAATAAGTATCAGCTTTTGTTACAGTGATGTCTTGATAGCTTCTGAAATTATGGGCAAGATAGTTGTGTGCCGAGATGCGACCGTGAGCACAGGATTCCTCATTCAAGCTGCTGGTGGGGCCGGGCTTGTTTCAATTAATGTCGATCCCTCATTAGGAGAAACAATCGTGGCCAAGAGGTACACTCTTCCGTCTCTTTCGCTGGGTTATGACGAGAGTAGAAAGTTAATAGCGTATATGAACTCGACGATGGAACCAATGGCACGACTCGAGTATGATGGCCATACGGTTATTGGCAAGAATCGGGCCCCACAGGTGGCCTTTTACTCATCTCGTGGACCGAACTATGAGATGCCGGAACTACTCAAACCCGACATACTAGCACCTGGCAATAACATCCTTGCTGCATGGCCATCAGAAACACCCGTATCCGGTGACCCCTCGGACCCGAGACGATCTGACTTTAACATAATGTCAGGCACATCTATGGCCTGTCCCCACGTCGCAGGCACTGCTGCACTACTTCGGCATCTGAAACCAACATGGTCTCCGGCCATGATACGATCTGCAATGATGACCACAGCCTTAGTGCTTGACAATAGAGACCGCCCCATAGTAGCAGCAGATAACTCACAAGATGCCACACCGTTGGCTTTTGGAGGTGGACATGTCTATCCACAAGCTGCGCTTGATCCCGGGCTGGTGTATGATGCCGGCTTTGAAGATTATGCACAGTGGCTGTGCAAACTAAATTACACAAGCGAACAAATGAGACGGTTTGTTTCTTTGCCCATAAACTGCAGCCATGTACACTATGACCATAGCTGGGACCTGAACTACCCCTCTTTCGTGGTTGTGTTTAAAAATCAGACCGGTCATCGGGTGGTGAGGAGGAGGACCCTGATGAAGGTGTCCGATTTTCCTGAGAATTATACAGCGAGGGTGGTCAATTTGTCTGCAGAGAAGGTTTCGGTGAAAGTGAGGCCAGAGATGTTGGATTTTGTCGGGACGTACGAGAAGAGGGACTACACGGTCGAGTTCAAAAGCAAGATCGGCGCAAATACAACGGTCGAGTACGGATTTGCGTATGTTATTTGGGAGAATAAGGAGCATCAAGTGAAGAGCCCTGTTGTGTTTATATGGGATGCTGTTTCAGTTTTTAAATAGTTCCAGTGAATAAACAGAATTATACTTTCTGTTGCTTTTATGTATGCAATGAAGTTTTAATCGGTCGTGCTTAGTTTAAAAATAAAGAAATCTCTTTTATTGCATCATACATTCAATTCTTCTACATATAAGTTAATTTCTTGTAGTGGAGTTTGTATGGTTCAGAAATCACAAATTTCTGGTAAACTTTCTGGTAAAATTTGAACCATTACAAACTAATATGCACTGTTCCCTTAAATACTTTCTTTTTAGTTTTCTTTTTATTGTTTAATTTTGAAAAAAATTGGCCAAATTTAGTGGGAACATATTTTTCATTAATAGTACTCATGAGCTTGGCTACTCTGCTTATATAAGCAAAAGTCCACATATGCTTATAACTCATTTTTGCGTTTCCAATGTTCAAATGGTCGATCCGACCGTTCATCTTGTTCTCCATATTAATATGTGCTTGGAGACTAAATTTTACATTTTTCTGAATTTTTTTACTATTTATTAAGCTACTTTGAAAATTGCTGATCTGGGTGAACAGTAAAAACAGTGTTTCCAAAATTCTGGACCACCAGATCAGAAACTTTCAAAGTGGCTTAATAAATAGTAAAAAAATTCAGAAAAATGTAAAATTTAGTCTCCAAGCACATATTAATATGGAGAACAAGATGAACGGTCAGATCGACCATTTGAACATTGGAAACGCAAAAATGCTCATTTAAGCATATGCGGGCTTTTGCTTATATAAGCATAGTAGCCAAGCTCTAGTACTCATGTTCCACAAGCCTCAAAACATTATGTAATTACATACGCCTGTTCTAATCATGAGGCACCAATGAATATGATCTCTCAAAACTGAGAACCAATTTGGGTCCGATGCCCATCAGACTCAAAGTAAGTTCGATGAGTTCGATGACCGTCCGATCTGCTTTAAGATTCACACCTGCAACTTTTGTGTTTGCTTTAAAATCTGTGCGCACGAATCTTAAATTGTATTTGACGGTCCTGAAACCCATCGGACCCAAACTGTTCTCCTCAAAACAGGCCTCATAGGCTCTGTTCTATTGGGCTGGCTGGCTAGCTGGCTTTGTAAATAATAGAAAATATTAAATTTTAAACAACAAAGACCAAGCCTAAAATGAAAAATCCTTATATTTATTTTATTATTAAGCTTGATTAAGTTACAAACATACAGAAAAAAAATGAAATTTGACGAAAAAAATATACACCGACTTAATTTTTTTATATGGTTGGAGTACTTCTTTTATTTGATTGAAAAAAAAATGTTGTACTTAAAAAAAAAAAACTGTTTGTTAGTTTGTCTTAAAATTGAATGGATCGTCCTATTTTTTTTGTATAACATAATTATCTTTAGAAATTTGGGTTCTCGAAATTTCAAAAAAAAAAATTGTATCTTACTGCCGGTAAAATTAGAGCAAACAATTTGAATTCTGATTCAATTTATATAAAAAAATTATGTATATTGGACAATTTTGTTATAGATCTATCTTTGCTGATTCAATATTAAAATTAAAGCATCAATAGCTAAGGATTTTGATCTATCTTTGCTGATTCAATATCTGATACTTCAAATATCCTAAAGCACTTAATCACTACTAAGTTGTACAATTTTTTAGATATTTAAACATATTAATTTAAACCAAATTATAAATTTATTTAACCATTTATATGAAAAATTGATTTTTTTTATGATATAATTTTAACGAGTTTTTCTTATTTATTTTAGAAAAGCTGAAGTAAATCAAAATTTACATACATCATAGTTTATGAAGTATGGCGCATTCTAAATTTTAATATCTTATCTTAAACATTGAAAGTAAATATTGAAAGTACAAAAGTATTGAAAGCACTAATCACTACTAAATTTTAATATCTTATTTTAATCATAGTAAATATTGCAAGTACAAAAATATTAGAATAATTATTTCAGTACCCGCGCTACAGTATCATCATTTAGAGAAATAATATACTATTGTTCCCACTAATTATATGGTCCCCATTAATTATTATTTAAAAAGATATTATATGTTCCCCACTAATTATTATTCTAAAATTCCAGCAACACTCTTCTTCTATAATCCCCACTAATTATATGGTCCCCCTTCACAGTCCATGCACTCGTCCCAGCGTCAACTTTCATAAATATAAATCGCGTCAACCTTCGTAGATATAAATACTTGGAAGATAAAGATATTAATACTTGAAAATAAGATATTAATACTTTGATACGTAACTTGTTATGTCATCCCTTTTCCAGTCTCCTAATCGTCCCCGCGTCAACCTTCCTCTAATGAAGTAGTGGGGCCGCATCAACCTTACCCAATCATCCCCGCGTCAACTTTCCTCTAACAAAAATAGTTGACCACATAGGTATAAATACTTTAGTGCAGAGGTATAATACTTGCAGTACTTGATATTAATACTTTCAGACGTCATCTAGTGTCATATGTAAAAAATATTTTCAGACGTCATTTAGTGTAATATGTAAAAAATATTTGTAAGTATATGAATAAATACTTGCACGTTGAGGTGTAAATACTTGTGGCGATGAGTCCGAAAGTACGTCATCATGGATCTCATTTAAAAGAGAAAATTGCGTAGAAGGCGTTCGTGATTTTAGATTGGCAAAATTCCTCACAGATCGTTAGAAATATGGACAACATTGAACGGAGAAAAAAAAATTCACCTCTAAAAACGTGTATGGTCCCCCAATGTAGATTGAGTGGTCCCTCATAGGTATTTATGGTGCGGGTACGTTTGAGAGATTTAGTTAGGAGACAATTATTTATGTAAAAATTGTTCACCTCATAGGTATAAATATTTCCGTGCATATGTATAAATACTTTATTGAATATGTATTAATACTTTAGAAAAAAAAATTCTGTGCTGGAGTTTTTGTGGTCCCCCAGATAGTTATGGTAGTTATTATGTGGGTACAGTGCGGGTACTGTAGCGCGGGTACTGTTATCAGCTTCCAAAATATTAACTAGGTATATGATAAACTAGATTAACCAAAAAATATAACCTGTAAGCAACAAACTCGCAAGTTTCGAAACGTTAATTTTGAGGTTTTTCTGGTATATATGGTATTAAAACCCTAATTTTGTGCTTTTTTTTTTCTGGAATATCTTAAAATATTTTTTCCGACTTTTCGGAGAGATACAGCTGAGAAAAGAATTATTTTTCTCAATCTTCCAATTTTAAGAAACCTATATACGGCAATTTCACTTGTTTATGGGACCAATGCCCACTTTAGAAGAAAATATCTTTAGGGTTAACAAAATAGAAAACTTCCCCAAACAAACGAGTACGGATCCTCTGAAGTAACTAAACTTTTGAGTTTGCATCAGGACCGCACGATAGGAATCCGGACCAATCCGGTCCGAGGTAGAATGTACGGTCCCTTTAATATTCCTACCAAACCAGATCGGACGGTCTGGATCGAAAATCAAAATTTGTGCTACTTTAGGGGTTCCGAATTAAAACAGGAAATATGGGACCTCGAAATATCTGGAGTCGAATATCGGACCGTATATTTACCATCCAACGGTTTAGATCTCCTTTTCTTCCCCGAAACCGAGTATTTCTAGATCCTTCTACTCGACCGCCTCTCTTCTGTATTCTTATAAGTTTCCAGGAACCAACTCCGCTTTTGTAAGCACTCAACTTTTGACCGATCAGAAAGCGAGAATTTCTTCGCTATATCTACCAAGCTTCTTTGATCGGGGAATTGAGATTTGTTGAGTTATTCTTTGGGATCGGCTTAAATCGTCCGAATCGCGTTAATTTAGCAAGAGATTTGAACAAAAAGAGAGAGTAAAGATGTTTGGAAGAGGGGGGATGAAAAAGAGCGATAATACGAAGTATTATGAAATTCTTGGCGTGCCCAAGTCTGCTTCTCAGGACGATCTGAAGAAGGCGTATCGTAAGGCGGCGATTAAGAACCACCCCGACAAGGGAGGCGATCCTGAGAAGGTATGAAGAAAGTTGGATCTTTTTCTTGATTTCATTTGTTAGAATCGGATCGTTGGTGCGTTATGTGCTCATTTTGTATTGGAAAATTTTGTAATTTCCCCGGTTTTGTTATGGATCTACGATAGAGAACTTTTTACGGGATCGGGTTTGAGATATTTTATTTGTACCCTTAGTATACTTCTGTTTACTAATTGAATCCATATGTCTGATCTTTTGAAGGGCGTCTTGGTTTTACTTCTTGGATTTGTCCACAATTTAGGCTCTGCAGTTCTCTGTTGTAGAGATCTAATAGGTGATACTTGACCGTAGTCTTTGGTCGCAATTAGACATTTTAGGATTGTACCAAGCATCAGAACAAGGTTTAGCTGGTATTGTGTGCGGTTGATTTAAAGAAGAATGATAGATACTATGTTGTTTATGAACATCTAACAAATTATAAAAGGAGATGTTCAAATATCCCAAAATCTGAATCTTGATGTACAAAAGTGGAACTTAAATTTGTCAAGTCAAAACTGTTAAAGTACTTCTTGCTAAAACTTTGAATGTGGTGTACGTTTTTTCAGTTCAAGGAGCTAGCTCAGGCTTATGAGGTGCTAAGTGACCCTGAGAAGCGTGAAATTTATGATCAGTATGGTGAAGATGCTCTCAAGGAAGGAATGGGAGGTGGTGGTGCTGGTGGTGTTGACCCATTCGACATTTTCTCTTCCTTTTTTGGCGGTGGAGGTTTTGGTGGTAATATATCTTTCCCTATTGTATATTACTAACACTTATCAACTATACTCTTGGCTAGTTAATAACACATGAAATTAATGTGTCATTGCAGGTGGTGGTAGCAGCAGGGGTAGAAGGCAGAGGAGGGGTGAAGATGTGGTTCACCCTTTGAAGGTCTCACTAGATGACCTGTACAACGGCACGTCTAAGAAGCTGTCTCTGTCACGCAATGTGCTGTGCTCGAAGTGCAAGGGAAAGGGGTCAAAGTCGGGGGCATCGATGAAGTGCCCAGGCTGCCAGGGGTCGGGCATGAAGGTGACGATCAGGCAGCTGGGCCCGTCGATGATCCAGCAGATGCAGCACCCATGCAACGAGTGCAAGGGCACAGGTGAGACGATCACCGACAAGGATCGCTGCCCGGGGTGCAAGGGTGAGAAGGTCGTCCAGGAGAAGAAGGTTCTCGAGGTTGTTGTTGAGAAGGGCATGCAAAACGGCCAGAAGATCACCTTCCCTGGCGAGGCCGATGAAGCTGTAAGCTTCCATTGGTTTATTATTTTTCTTTTATGTTTTGATTGCAACTGGTTGAATAGCTGTATTTAGCCAAAGGCCCAACTGATTGGTTGACTTTTGATCGAATGATTTATGGTGCAGCCGGATACGGTTACTGGGGACATAGTGTTTGTGCTGCAGCAGAAGGATCACTCCAAGTTCAAGAGAAAGGGAGATGACCTCTTTATTGAGCACACCTTGTCTCTCACTGAGGCCCTCTGTGGCTTCCAGTTTGTGCTCACCCACCTTGACAACCGTCAACTCCTCATCAAATCTAACCCCGGCGAGGTCATCAAGCCTGGTATGATACTCCTTGTTAACTTATCTAATTATCTGTCTGCTGTTGAATTTTTTTTTTTTTTTTTGGGTTGACTAATTACTTGTTTTGTTGCTTTGACATGCACAGATTCATTTAAGGCCATAAATGATGAGGGGATGCCAATGTACCAGCGCCCATTCATGAAGGGCAAGCTGTACATCCACTTCACTGTTGAATTCCCCGACTCGCTGTCCCTGGAGCAGGTCAAGGCGCTGGAGACAGTACTACCGCCAAAACCTGCCTCAACAATGACTGACATGGAGCTGGATGAGTGCGAGGAGACAACTTTGCACGATGTAAACATCGAGGAGGAGATGCGGCGCAAGCAACACCAAGCCCGTGAGGCGTATGACGAGGACGACGAGGACATGCATGGCGGTGGCCATCGTGTCCAGTGTGCTCAGCAGTAGAAACTTTGAAATTTTAATCTAGCTGGCGATGCGGATGGTTAAATTCTTTTTGTATCGGAGGGGTTATAATTATTTTTACTATTGTTGTTGTTAGCTTTGTGACTACTGGTGAAGTTCAATTCTAATGGGGCTTACAAACCTTTGACGGTAGCCTTGGTTATAGCTTACTTTTGAGCAATAGCTTTCTTTAATTAAATGGATGCAATTTTAAATATTGTTTGATCTTATGGTAGTAGTTTTACTACGGTCTGTTATCAGCAACTGCAATCTTTAATGACCTGTGTGCTTAGTATCTCCCATCTTTAGAGCAAATTTTTATTTTCCAAGTCTCTAATATTCTGCCTTAATCTATAGAACATAGTAGTTTAGAATTTAATTATGATGCTCAATTGACTCATTTGATCTTCTTTCTTTCCTAGTGTAAGTTTATAATCTTTATACGTTTAATGAAGGGCCCTCGTGAAGCGAGGTGGTATGGATAAACAAATACATCTGTTGGCAGGATTTTTTTCCTGCCCACATGAGATTCGGTTTCGTATATTTTTCGTTGCAACTGTTGCCAGAATTTCATAGTCATATAATAAGCTGGTTTTGACTTTTATTGCATCAAATTTTGTACCTGCTTGGATCTGTGGACGAATGTTTCGGGCTTTTGTAGAGGTGGTCTGCCGCCCAAGTACAACGGAGTTATACAAACTTTAACCGAAAAACTTGTCAAAATTACAAAAAAGAAGCTTACTTGATGACATTCTACGGGGTTGTTTCAAAAAAAAAAAAAATTCAACATCATTCACATTGAATGAAGCATATATAACTCAATTTGATGCATATCTAATCTATTTTTTTTTTTAAACATCAGAAATATGACATAGACAAAAAGGTTAGATGCTTGTGCTCTTGGAACAAAAATCGTGTAGTTTAACCTAGGGGTGCAAACGGATTGGATATTATCCGTTTGGATCTGGATCCGTATCCGATTTTTTACGGATACGGATATTCGGATACGGATAATTTGCGGATACGGATATTACTTATGCGGATACGAATACGGATATGGTTTTAATTTTTGAAAGCGGATACGGATACGAATACAGATATTATCCGTAACCGTAACTTTTAATTTAACGGAAGAAGATGGATCAAAATTCTTTCGATATGAAAATATTATCTCGTTCCATAAAAGATAAATTCCCTAACTATATGTACTCAAAAATATCTAAGGCTCTGCACACACTAAACATTTCTTTAGCAACGAGCATGCTTGGTATTTTACCGATATCTGAGAAACTCTTCCTCTAGGTTTGAACCAATGCCTATTATTACTTTTCTAGGTATGCAATGCCATTCACTTTCTTTGTTGGGGTGAATCATGACGGTCAATCCATTCTAATGATAATAGCGATTGATGTGTTAACAAAATATCATTAAACTATCTCTTTTTATTTTAGAATTATATATGTTTAGAGAGAATATCTTTTATGTTGGTATATTTTAATTAGAATTATAGTTATGTTGGTGAATTTTAGTTAATTAGATGTGGTCGGTGAATTGGTGAATTTTAGTTATGGCTATATATTTTTTGCTGACATTTTTATTAATATCCAAAGTTAATTAGAAATTATTATTTATGTCCAGAATTCCTCAGATTCGCCAAAAATGCTTAAACCGGCCATTTATGGCCGGCTTACTTTCCCTAGTAAACCGGCCATTTTATGGCCGGCTTATTCAAATTTTTTTTTTTGGAGACACTATGAAGAGAAAAATAATGAAATCTAACACTGAAAATTTGAATTTTTTGTTTAAATTATTTGTTAGATTACTTCTTTTGATTTATAATTAACATATTTATACTTGAAATTATGTTGAATTACACTATATTACTTTAAATTACAATAACTTCGCTAATTATGCTGAAATAAGGTAAATTACGCTAAACTATGCAAAATTACGCTAAAGTAGACTGATTTTGTGCCATCTTTCATGAATCATAAAAAATAGTAAAAAAATTCCAAAAATAGTAACAAATGGTATTCTACAAGTTCATTATGTAACTAATTTACTGAGCTACTTAGGTTGAATAATAGAAATGAAAATCTTAATCGGAAACTTCAACTCAAGTTTTGAGGCTCTTCCCTTTGTTTTTTGGCAATTCTGAATTTCAGCAAATAATGTAGTGGTCATGGACACATGCGTATTTTCGCAAGCTTTCCGAAAAGTGGTCATTTGCTGAAATCGGACACTCGAGCGCAGTTTTATGGCCGTTTGAAGTTTCACCGTCGTTTTTCGCCTTTCCAGTGAATATATCGTCCCTACTCATATGTAATTTACCGTAATTTAGCATATTTTAGCGTAATATAATGTAATTAGCGTAATTTAAATAATATAGTGTAATTCAACATAATTTCAAGTAATTTAGCGTATTTTAGTATAAATATGCTAATTATACTTCAAAAGAAGTAATCTAACAAATAATTTAAACAACAAATTCAATTTTTCAGTGTTAGATTTCATTATCTTGCTCTTCATAGATTTCATTAATTTAGTGTAATTCAACATAATTTATTGTAATATAGTGTAATTCAACATAATCTGAAGTAATCTAGTGTATTTTAGTATAAATATGGTAATTATAAATCAAAAGAATTAATCTAACAAATAATTTAAACAAAAAATTCGAATTTTCAGTATTAGATTTCAATATTCTTCATAGTGTCTCAAAAAAAAAAATTGAGTAAGCCGGCCATTTTATGACCGGTTTGAACATTTTTGGCGAATCTGGGAAATTCTGGGCATAAATAATAATTTCTAATTAACTTTGGATATTAATAAAAATGTCGGTATATTTTGTAATGGCATAACATATATATTTTGAATTAAGAATCCGAATTATATCCGTATTCGTATTCGTATTCGTATTCGAAAAATATTCGATCCGTATCCATATTCATTTAATATCCGATCTGTATCCGATTAATATCCGATCCGTATCCGTATCCGTATCCGAAAAAAAATACGGATACAGATATAATTTTAACACTATCCGATCCGTGTCCGATCCGTTTGCACCCCTAGTTTAACCTCATTTCTAAAATACGTATATAGGTCATGCGTTTGCACGTTCAAAAAAGAAAAAGGAAAAGAAAAAAAAAATAGAAGAGAGAAGGGAGGAAATAAGGGATTAAGCCTCTTTAATGTTTAATCCATTTTCTTTAGCTTTTTAGCCGCTTAATCTTGTCGAATACCGATTCTTAGTACGGATTAAGATCACTTTCATTAGCTTTCTTTTATCCGGATCTTAATCTTTTGTTGGGATCCCAAGGCACTTTTATCTCTTCCTGTAGCTTTTTTAGCTTTCACGCATGAATTAAGACAACCAAACATAGATATAGGTGGTTGATTATCTATGCAGAAAAGAAATTACTACCATTCATGATTATACAAATTACAAAACATCCGAAGTCGAGAAATTGTACCTTGGATAATTTTAGAGGCATATTATTGGTAAAACCCCAAAACTGCTCATCTTGCCGATGTATCCTTTCCATTAAATTCAACGAATGAATCTTTGACTAAATAGTTTCAAACTTTAAAGACTATTGAATTGGAATTTATTAACCATGTCGTGATCAGGTTTTCTCAATTGATTAATATGCATTTTCAGCGCTCAACTTGTACGCAACTGCAATTGCTATCGTTAAAAACCAGGGTTCTAAATAGCTGCGCTATAACATTTTCGGATCTCAAAAGCTACAACGCTATTAACCGTTTTTTTTTTTATAATGATTGTAAATAGCTAACTATGGTTGCGCTATAACTGCGCTATAACTTTTTTGGACCTTAAAAGATATAGCGCTATAATCGCTATTTAGAACCTTGTTAAAAATTGATGAAAATGTGCAAGCAACAGCAATCAATAATTTCAGTTACTCACCTACTTATACATAACTGAGCATTATCTATTACGATTTCCAACTTTCTTTTCATTTAAAAGTTTTTCTAAATGGTCAGACAGTTCAGGTGACCTTGCTTTATCACCAATTATATCTCTATTTTACGGATAACTATTGACTTAACTACCCAACATATAAAATCTAACTTATTAAATGTTCGAGTAACACTGAAAAGGATAATGATTTGTAATTAACAAAAAGTTTCCAGCAAATCAGAGGTGTAGTCAGAATTTTTATTAGGAGTAGACAAAAAAAATTTAATAATACGACTAGCGGGTTGTGAATTACCATGAATAAATCAATTAATCAGACTGTGAGTTGTTCAAGTGTAGATAAAATTTTCTCCAAAAATAGACATCAACCGGATTATTTATAAACCTATCCCTGATTCAATGTGATCTTGAAAGTGGGCAACTGCCTAGCCCTAATTCTCCAATAGGTAGGCAAAATTTAAGATGAGGGTTCAAATGCCTTCATTTTTCATGCCTCCACCATGCATTCTTTTTAAAAACTTTAATAACTCAAAATTTAAAACTTAAAAGTCAAAATAAAACCGTTGAATATGATCTACATCATTTTATCTATACACGTGTAAAAAATTATGACATTTCAATTTTGTTTTAGTTGTCATCAAGAGCTTGTAAAAAACGTACTAATGTGGGTAATTTCTAGACGTTGATTTTTCAACTTATTGATTCACATAAAAACAAAATCGAAATGTGATAATTTTTTATGAGCACATAGATAAAATGATGTATATCATATCCAACGGTTTTATTTTGACTTTTAAGTTTTAAAATTTTTGTTATTAAAGTTTTTAAAAATGGAGGCATGGTGGAGGCACAAAAAATGAAGGCATTTGAACCCTCCTCATTTAAGAGTAGATAACTGCCTACTCCTAATTCAATGTGTTCCGTCACTGTAGTGACTTTGCTAAATTACAACGGTACAATGTGATCTTGGGAGTTTTTTTTTCTCTCTATTCAGATTTTTCAAAATGTTTAGGGGACAAACTCGGTTTTAAGAATACTAATAAGTTTATTTCTAGTTCTGAATGTGTATTGTTAATAATTGAAATGTTTTAGAAAGAGATGATAAAGGAATTTTGTATTATGATTGTTCTCTATTACAGTGGCTATACATATGCATATATAGGCTATTGGTGAATATAGCCGTTATACAATTTCCTAATATGTCGGATTCTGTATATTTGCCTGATTACAAGGATTAATTGGCTAGGAACCTAATTTGGCTCTAACAGCTGTAATTGGATGGCTAGCTGATTTATTTCCTAAACCTGCCTATGATGATCTTCTGAGGCTTGATCTCTTATTTCTCAACACTCCCCCTCAAGTTAGGTTCGAATATGTTTATAGAACCTAACTTGATCAAAATTCTTTGAAAATTTCCTTTATCTAAAGCTTTGGTAAATATATCTGCTAGTTGGTCGTGACTCCTCACAAATGGAGTCTCAATTTCTCCAGCTTGAACTTTTTCCCGTATGAAGTGACAGTCCACTTCGATATGCTTAGTTCTTTCATGAAACACTGGATTTGATGCTATATGTCGTGCCGCTTGATTATCACAATACATTTGCATCGGTTCTTCGCATGAGATTTTCATGTCACTTAGCAACTGTTTGAGCCATACTAGTTCACTAGCCGTAGATGTCATTGCTCTATATTCAGCTTCTGCGCTTGATCTAGCAATTACATTCTGCTTTTTGCTCTTCCATGTCACGAGATTCCCGCCTACAAATGTGCAGTATCCTGTTGTTGATTTTCTATCAAAATTGCCAGCCCAATCTGCATCAGAATAGGCGAGAATCTTATTAGTATTATTTTTCTTCATCCATAACCCTTGTGCAGGAGACCCCTTTAGATACTTAATAATTCGGTTTACTGCTTCTAGATGAGTGGTTCTTGGAGCATGCATAAATTGACTCACAGTGCCAACAGCAAAAGCTATATCGGGTCTAGTAACAGTCAAGTAAATTAACTTTCCAACTATCATTGGTACTGTCCTATGTCCTTTAAAGGTTCACCACTTTCTGGTTCAAGTTTATTGTTGGCATCCATAGGGGTATTTGCAGGTTTTATACCAAGTTTACCTGTCTCCTTTAATAGATCAAGGGTATATTTTCTTTGGGAAAGAAACAAACATTTACTTGAATGAGCAATTTCAATTCCAAGAAAGAACTTAAGTTTTCCCAAGTCTTTGATATCAAATTTTTGTTTGAGATAATCTTTAACATTACTAATTTCTTTTTCATTGTTTCCTGTGATAATTATATCATCTACATACACAAGAACAATAGTTGTTGTGTTATTTGAATGTTTAACAAACATTGAAGAATCTGCTGTACTTTTATTAAAATTAAGAAATAAAAGAGAGTGACTGAGTTTTGCATACCATGCTCGAGGAGATTGTTTAAGTCCGTAAATTGATTTATTCAGCTTGCAAACAATGTTGTGATCAATTCCACTTTTATATCCAGGTGGTAGAGTCATATACACTTCTTCTTCTAAATTACCTTGAAGAAATGCATTCTTCACATCCATTTGTGACAAATTCCATCCCGAATTCACAGCAACCGATAGTAATGTTCTAACAGTATTCATTTTTGCAACTGGGGCAAAAGTTTCCTGATAGTCTATGCCATAGGTTTGTGTGAAACCTTTTGCAACCAGTCTGGCTTTATATCGTTCTATGGTTCCATCACTATTGTATTTAATTTTATACACCCACTTGCATCCTACTGGTTTTTTTCCTTTTGGTAATGGCATAATAGTCCATGTATTATTTTTTTCAAGAGCTTGAAGCTCTTCTACCATTGCTTGGGACCAGGTTGGATTATTATTTGCTTCTTCAAAATTGTTTGGTTCAGTTTCTTTGGAAATGGCAGTCAAGAAAACCTTGTGATCAGCGGAAATGTTATTATAAGAAATATAATCTTGGATTGGATAACTTACATTATATGTAACAAAATCACGTAACCTTGATGGTGGTTGTGTTGACCGAGTTGACCTTCTAAGATTTGTATTTGCATTTTCTTGATTTGCATTTTCTTGATCATCTCCCCCTAAATGCAAATTTTCTTGATTTGCATTTTCTTGATCTTCTCCCCCTAAATGCAAAGTTTCTTGATTTTCTCCCTCCGAATGTGACTCCTCTTCATCCGAATGGTTATGAGTCCTTGTACCTTCAAAGAATGTTAATTTTGGAAGAACATATTCATTTCTAGATTGTCTTGTAGAATTGTCTTCTTTTTTATAGAAGGGTTCTTTCTCAAAAAATGACACATTTCTAGAAATATATAATTTGTTATTATAAGAATCATAACATTTATATCATTCTTTTGTGATGAATATCCAATAAACATGACTTTTATGATATTTTTATCTAACTTATCTTGTCTTTTATATGCACAAAACATGCACATCGAAAAACATGAAGATGATCTAAACTCATTTTAATTTGTTTAAAATCTCTAGTGAGTTTTTATTATTTAAAATAAAACTAGGCAATCTATTAATAAGATATATAGCAGTGAGTATGGCATCTGACAAAAAAATCTTTGGAACATTTGATTGAAAAAGCAGAGACCTAGTAACTTCTAATATGTGACGATTTTTCCTTTCTGAAATCCCATTTTGTTCCGGTGTATTAATACATGTTGTTTGGTGTAGAATTCCTTTTTGTTTCAAAAAATCCGAAAAATTTCTATTAATATATTCTGTTCCATTATCAGACCTAAATATTTTAATTTTTGTTTCATACTGATTTTCAACAATATTTGTAAATTCTTGAAACATAGAAAAAACTTCATTTTTTGATTTAAGAAGATAAATCCAAGTAGTACGTGAATAATCATCAATAAATGAGACAAAATATTTAAAACCATTATATGAGTCTACTGGTGCAGGTCCCCAAACATCAGAGTGTATAAGTTCAAATATTTTTGAGGTTTTACTATTGGATAATGAAAAAGGTAGTCTAGTTTGTTTTGACAATCGACAGATATCACATTGGCTAGAATCTAAATTAGTAAAAGGAAATAACTTATTTAAAACTTTATCTGAAGGATGTCCAATCCTCCAGTGCCATAGTTTAGTTTGTTCTACATTACTAGCAACAAATGCTTTATTTTCAAAATTTAAAATATAAAGTCCTTTGTCTAAATAACCTTCACCAATCGTCATCCGAGTTGTTCTGTCCTGAAATGTCACAGTTTCAGGTGAGAAAATAACATCACAATTTAATTCTTTGGTAATCTTGCTGACAGATATTAAATTGGAGTTGAAATTTTGTAAATGTAGAACATTTGAAATATTTTTTGAAAATAATTTAATGTTTCCTATATTTTTAATAGGTTCTTTGGCACCATTTGCAACTGTAACACTTTGGTAATTTTGGTTGGTTGGACAGAAACGCTTGGTTTTCCGGCCTATCACCGGCATGTGTGTCGGAGTTCATCGCTGACCTCCTCGATTCCTCTTGCTCCAACAGTGACACAATCTCCTCAAGAGGTGGAAGAGAGGTTCCGAGAAGAATTTGTTGACGGACCTGCTCAAAGCTTGGATCCAGGTTTGCAAGAAACTGAAAAATACGGTCTTGTTCTTTTCTTTCTCGGATTTTGTCAGCCTCTACTACCTCAGGTTGGTGAATATCTAATTCATCCCACTGTTTTTTAATTTCCCCAAAGAACAGTGTGATTGGCCTCTGGTTTTGTTTGTTTTGGGTGATACCTTGTTTGATTTGAAATATGTGTGCAAAGTTGTTTTGTTTACCGAACCTCTGTTGGATTTTTTTCCACATTTCGGCTGAGGTATCTAAGTACACAAATTGCTCACTAAGTTGGGGCTCTATGGAATTCAAGATTGATGACATAATTTGGCTGTCACATTTCTCCCATGCCTCTGAATTTTCTTTTGGTTTCTTTTTATCACCTGTGACATAGCCATATTTACCTCTGCCTTTGAGAGCTATCGTTGCTGCTCTGGCCCATGGGAGGTAGTTTTTGCCATTGAGAATGATACCTGTTAACTTTGCTGTGGTATTGTCTTCTATCGAGGCTGACCCGTTTTCTGCCATTGTTGCCTCTGGTTAACTTCTATCAGTTTTGGGTTTTTGAGTTGTGTTATTGGTTGTGACTATGTACCAGTTACTGGTACCGATTTCCCTGCTCTGATACCATGAAATGTTTTAGAAAGAGATGATAAAGGAATTTTGTATTATTATTGTGTTCTATTACAGTGGCTGTACATATGCATATATAGGCTATTGGTGAATATAGCCGTTATACAATTTCCTAATATGTCGGATTCTGTATATTTGCCTGATTACAAGGATTAATTGGCTAGGAACCTAATTTGGCTCTAACAGCTGTAATTTGGATGCTAGCTGATTTATTTCCTAAACCTGCCTATGATGATCTTCTGAGGCTTGATCCCTTATTTCTCAACAATAATTTTTGACTGAATTTCATACATTCAAAATTACAAACAACTGAAATAATAGGAGTATACAGGACACCTCCAGTCAAGTTGCTACTGGACATCAAAAGCACAACAAAGGAGATGATTAGGCGCTTCAACAGAATCAGTTAGAGTGTTGCTTAGTATTATCTATGTGCTGTAACAAAATAGAGATAGTTAGATTATTACATTGTATTGTCTATATATAGACCAATGGTATGTTGTACTGAGGTGCTGTTGAAATAATAATACAAGAACAAGAATTTCCTCTTTCTAAGTTATTCCCTTGGGTACGTTTGGATGAGAGTTAGAATAGCTAGAATAGTGAAATTTTAAAATAGTAAATGAGAATAGAGAAAAAATAGTGATTTTCAGATTAGTGTGAAAATGGTGCTATTCGGATTAATAAAAATGTTGTTTGGATTGTATATGTGGAATAGTGAATAGTTGTAACCAATAAAGAATAGTGTTAACAAGATGTTAATTAAAAAGAAAGGTAGGCAAGTGGGATCTCAAATGAATTGTCACGACGTGGAGATGGCGAAAAGTGGTATTAAATTTGTCATTTCGGAATTGTGTTGGCTGAAATCTAAAAAGGAAACATTTTTTTCTCTCATTTCACATTTCCGAATAATAGTTATTCCAACATTTACAAGGAATAGAGAATAGCAGCTATTCTAGCTATTCTGAATAGCAAGAATATTGTTTGGATGCACATTGATATTCCAAATAGCTTCTATTCTAGAATAACCTCTATTCTTGCCATTCTTGTGTCATCCAAACATAGCTTTAATGAAAATATGTATTCCAGTCAGCTAAATGTAACAACCGTAGATCTGGTTTGATTGCACAAATTAAAAAGCATTACACTTAAAAAAAAAGATTTCGAGTCAATGTCAATGTCAATTGAGGTTGAGTCAACTCGGTAACTTAAGTCTGAATCAATTGGGTAACTCTGGTCAAGAAGTATCGAGTCATTGTCAATTCAATTCAGGTAGAGTCGACCCCTGTTGTATTGTTCTTTTCCCATTGAATTTGTCTTTTATTTTTTTTGTCGTTTGTACTAGCGGTTGTAATTTTGTAGCGTGGGATGAGGTACAACGGGCTTTTGCTTGCGGATACGAAAGCTCTTTATTTTATTTATTTATAATTTATTTATTAGTTCCGGGGACATATGATTAGAGGTGAAAATGGTATGGATAATATCCGATCCGTATTTAATTCGTATTCGAAAAATTAGATGTGGATATCTGATATCAGACTATCCGTGTGAATATGAATACTGATATGATTTCACGTTTTAATTATCCGTATCCGAATAGTAAATATATATCATATATTTTAATATATATTATGAAAAAATATTGTTATTCACTATTAAATTAGATAAATATTATGAACTTTAGTATTTTTTTAATATTATTTTAATAAATATCCAATCTGATCTGTATTCATATCTTTATCCGGCTGATATCTAATTCGTATCCGTATCTAAAAAATTAAAAGAAATACGGATATGATTTTACCACTATCCGCTCCGTTTTCACCCCTACATATGATTGCTATTGATTTACAACAATATTCACCTTAAATAATCTAATTTGCTTGATAACTAATATAAAAAGTAACTTGAATTTTCCAACAACAAAATTGCATACTTGATAATTTTAAAACTATATAAAATGCAATATCGAAAAATACTTATCACAAAATATATCAGAAAATATATTGAGTTTGTCCTAAAAAAATGACATTATGGTGAACAATGGCGATAATAATGGCTTGATAATTAGTAGAATTTTTTTTACGATTGCAATCATAAACCTGATTTAGTGTTCGGGATTTAACAAAGTAGTTATTATATAGAGTATGAGAGATGAGATTATGAAGTTATGAGCGTTGTTTATGCAAAATGCGCTTAGCTATAAGGGCATCTACATTCCAGCAACTCAAATGAGTTTCTAAATAACTGTTAACTATTATTTAGAAATTAAGATCTAAGTTTTTAACTCTCACATTTCTGAAATTAATTTTAGAGTTTCTATTAAGCTACGTCAACAATAAATTGAAAAAGAGAAATAATTTGAGCCAATAATTTGGCCAACATAGAGTTTATAAACAGTTTCTTAATAAAAAATTTTGCTGCATAATTTCTAAATAAGAAACTCTCTCACATCTCTGAAACTGAATTAGAAATTGCCACATCAGATTAAAAACTCTAATAATATCAGGAATGTATATGCTCTAATACTCAAAGAAGCTTAAATGACACATTTTTTGAGACATCCAATCCCAAAAATCTCGTATAATATTAATACATACTCCAATTAACAAAAGCGTTGACATTTCCAACCCCTCTCCGCCCGCAAAGCCATTCCCTTCTCCACTTCTCAGATCCACATCACAAGCTCTCATCAAATTCAAAATGAAACAATAGTAATCCAAAGTAAACCAAAACAAAACCAATCTCACCCAGAAGAAAAGAAATGAAATGAACGCATCAATCAGTCCTGTGGCATTGGCCCCGACGAACAAGGTGAACTTAACCTCATATCTAACCATGCTAATGGTGTACACGGTCGGCATCCCGGTTGCGGTACTACTGCTGATCACCACTTTCATTTTTGCATTCGCATTGTGCAACCGTACCACTGCTAACAACACCAGCAGCACAGGCGCAACTGATGATGTCGAATTGTATGAGAATTATGACGACACATTAATGGCAATCGGAATCGACGATGACACGCTCAAGGCGTATCCGACGGTGGCCTATACACGCAACAGTTCGTCTAATGATGGGTGTTGTTCTATTTGTTTGGTGGATTATAAGGAGGGGGAGGTAAATTTCAAATCTTTTTATTCATAAAATTCAAATCATTTGCTCCAATTCAGAATATACCTGTACATTTTTTCAAATTGGTCATGAAAAAGTTTTGTAATTATTGTAGGTACTAAGATCAATGCCGGGGTGCAGTCACCTGTTCCACGTGCAGTGCGTCGACACATGGCTGAAGTCACGGCCGACATGTCCTGTTTGTCGGACTTCACCATTGACTAGCCCGGTGCCGACACCACTTGCCGAGGTTGTGCCGCTTGCGCAAACAGTTCAACATTCATGATTTGGTTCGTAAGCCTTAGATCCATTGAGAAGCATTTAGTTGGAATTCTGATCAATTAAATTGGGTAAATTTTACTATGCTAATTGGAAAAGGAATTTTTGCTTAAATTCTTCTGTGACCAATTAATTTAATTAGTTGATTCTGATCTAACTATGAGCCAAGCATAATTTGTTATCTCCACAATCTGGCACCAAGTTCTGGTCTCAAATACATTAATTTAATTTTCTTAATTAACCATTCCGGTAAAAGAAAAATTGATATACTTAGTTATTCCGGTAATGAATATTCAAAAATGTAAATTTTAATCTGGACTGTTTGTACTGCGCAATTTCCCGATCAAAATTTAAGAGATATCAGATTTACCCAACATGTCTTTCTTTTTTTGGAAGACTTGGTAACGCTACCAAGCTTTAAACAAGAAAAGTAAAATTGTTTACAACTCCCTCCTACTATCAACACTCAAATTACAATAGAAATTGAATTTTTCTCACATCTTCTCCGCTTACAACTTTGCTCCCCTTGCAGCACCTAAGCCATAGCTCTGTTTCTTCTTTGATTTTCCCCACTAGCAGCTGTGGTGGCATTCTTTTCCCTCGAAAGATATGCTCATTTCGCTGCTTCCAAATTCCCCATAGCACACTCATAAACCGAGTTGCCCATATCCTCTTACTTTCTTGCGAGTAGAGCATGTATTGTAACCAGGACCTATCTCAAGTTTCCAACATCGAATCAGACTTGTGAATGAGCTGTCCCGTACCATTCCAAACTTGAGTCGAGTACTGACACCGGATAACTGAAAACGAAGATGAACTTTAACCTGTACAACTTTTTTCTTAAAAAAAAAAAACACACACACAAATTAAATTTGTTGGTTTCCCTTGTATCGTCAAATAACTGAAAGCGAAGATGAACTTCTGGACCTTTCAATTGTCCCAGCTGTTTGTTCTCTTCCATAAAAAGCAACTAGCAATCCTTATCCTGTCATGTTAATTTTATGCCATTATATATTTGATTGATTGGTTCTTCTATTTCATCCTACCAAACTTTATACCAAAAACCCAGAAACTATATATATACCATCGGACAAGATTGCACAATATGCTATGACAGGATCATTCTTTAGAGAGCCTAATTTTCTTTTGAGACTAAAGAATTAGTTTATATAGTCAAATGATTTTTTTTTTTCTAATTATTCTAAATGTACATTTAACAAAATCGATCATTAACCAATCTCAGCGGTTTGACCATGGAGATTTTTTTTTTTTTTTGTATGTGGAAGCAAAAAATTTCATGATTTTAAACATTGAAAAGCTTATTTGGAAAAAAGAAAGTTCTAGTGAGATTCTTACAGAATTTTGCTGAATCCTAAATTTTAGGACTCCCTGTTGTGTGTACCCACTTGTGGCGGGTTCTTAATAAATATTCGGGTTGTGTTTAGCATTGGTCTAATTAGTCTTAGCTGAGCTTGAAATCAAGCCTAGAAAAAAGGGCACAACTTGATTTTAAAAATGAGTGAGGCTACGGTACTATGCATAGCACGGATTGGGTCCGTGCTACGGCTCAATATTTGAGTTTTTAAAATTCTAACGGTCGATCCAAACCGTTCAACATGATTATAAAATGAATATGTACTTGCAAACCAAATTTTACATTTTTTTGATTTTTTTTACTATTTTTTTAGATAGGTAGAAAATCACTGTTTTTGGATGGTTCAGAATTTTCAGATCAAGTGATTTTCTACCTATCTAAAAAAATAGTAAAAAAATTCGAAAAAATGTAAAATTTGGTTTGCAAGTACATATTCATTTTATAATCATGTTGAACGGTTCGGATCGACCGTTAAGATTTTGAAAACTCAAATATTGAGCCGTAGCACGGACCCAACCGTGCTATGCATAGTACCGTAGCCTCACTCTTTAAAAATTATACAAGTCTCTCTCAATCAGAGTTCGAACATAGCATATTTTCTGTAGTTCTAGGTTCACTACCTGTACAGTAATTATCTCGCTTTATTTAACATTGCAATTAATTTATTAATCCCTAGACAACTTTTTAAAGTGTCAATTGAGCTTAATACAGAGATATTGCCTAGTAGGTAATATAAAACAATAAGATAATCTTAAAGAATTGGAAAAAAAAATAGTTTTTATTCAATAAGTAAAGATATTGGGGTGAAAACGGATCAGATAAGGAGCGAATAGTAGTAAAACCACATCTTTATCCGTTTTTATTTTTCATATGTGGATACGAATCGGATATTAAACAAATACGAATACTGATAAGTCGGATATTTAATATAAAAATATATAAAGTTTATAAAAATTTTATTAAAGTTTATAATATTTATCTAATTATAGTTGTGAATAACATAATTTTTTTTATAATATACATTAAAATATATAGTATATAGCTACTATTCGAATGCGGATAATTAAATTTAAAACTATATCCGTATCTGTATCCACACCGATATTCGTATTTAATTTTCGAATACGGGTCAAATACATATATGATATTATCCACTCTGTTTTTACTCCTAAAAGGTACCGTTTATTTACTGACCGAGGATGTGTATTATTTTTTGTTTCAATATATAAATTGCATAAAATTATTTTAAAATGATATGAGAGTTCTAATTTAAGCCCCGCAGACACTTTTGATCTATAACAACAACAAAATAAAAGACCGCGACTCCAAGCTGAGAAGTATTTCTCAGTCTTCAATAGTGACTTTTTTACAAAAATGAAATACCACAGTTCGAAGCTTAGAAGTATTTATCCGCCTTCAATAGTAACTTTCTTATTTTTTCTCTCTCTTTCTGTTCCGGCCGATACTAAAGAAAAAAAAGTTGCTATATGTTCAATAAATTACTTATAAATTAATTAACAATGTTATTTATTTTTGTTTGAAAAAGTGTTGTCAAAATTATCAAAATAATCATTGGTAAGTGATTTCTTCCTCTTAGTACAATCGTTATAATTTGAAGATAATTTAGGAATACGCTGTAATAAATTTTTACGAGTATAATACAATATCCGACAATTTTATTACCATGAATGGTTCTTAAAATATATTATGGCGTTAAATTTACTATTATTCTTACCGTTATTTTTTTTATTATTTTCTGAGAAATGTCGTAGGAACATCTTTAACTTTCAATCAACGGTATCGCTGTACAGAAAATCACCGAGTTCCAGTCTCAGAAGACCCAACATATATAGTTTATTTTTCCAGCAGTCCACTGGGATTATCTGTTCCAATCAACTGTATTGCCCAATATGTATCTTAGGTTTTCCAAACAATATTATTATGTGGGACCCAATCATCAGAGACAATCAAGGATAATCTGTTTTAGGAAGGTGTAATAGAAAAGCAGGAATCTTAAAGAGGGCATCCAATGTTCTGTGGGGCCCGTAAATCATGACCGTTGCGATCACGCCAGACTTTCCTTTTCTAAATCCTCTGTGTTTTTAAAATACCGGAGTTATCCATGTCTACCAAATTCTTTTCTATCGCAGGCATATTTCAGCTGTCAATTGATATACGAACCGGAGAGGATATGAGCTCCCCCGACCCGTTATTCCGAATTTTCGAAGGGATATTTTATTTCTTTCTTATAAAGGACCCAGCTTTATAGCCGTTGCCCACTTTGAGTCAGCTCTTAACAAAGAAAGCACACCTCTCAAAAAGCTCCCTCACAACCTCGCTTCTCTTATTCCCTCTCTCTCTCTGAAGATTTTCCTTTTGCACTTTCCTTTTTCTCTCCCTTGTTCTTCTCTTTCATTCCCTTCTCCATTCTTCCATGCGCAATTCTCATCGCAAAAACAAAGGACAGAGGAGGAGATGAAGGGGTTCAGCTCAAGAATTCTAAGAACTCTCAAATCTTTTCATCAAGTGGGCCCCACCAAGCAGGGAAACGGCCGAGTTCTCCTAATCGAAGCCCCGTCAGATGAGTTCTTCGATGCACCCCCTTCTCTGGTCACCTCTCCATCTCATTCTACTCTCCCAATTACCACCAAAGAAGAAGAAGAAGAACAAGAAGAAGAAGAAGAAGAAAAAGAACAAGAAGAAAAAGAACTCCAGTTCGAGCCTCATAACACGCCTATCAACCCGATTCAATTTGGCATTGAAGAATCAAGCGATAAAGAGAATATTGGCCCAAGCACACCCAGCAAAAAATCTGAGCAGCCGTTCGAACTCGAACAAAATAGCCCTAAAAGAGCTGATCTTGGATCCGGGCTCCCTTCATACCGCCGCCCTGATTTGAATTCTTCAACCCTTTTTGACCCGAACCTGCTAGCGGCTTTCAGACAAGCAGTATCAGACCATAACCAGAGTTATGTGGAAGCAAGAACCCGTACCAGGTCTATGAGTGAAGAGATAGACCTGATTGAAACCTTTGAACCCCCAACTAAGGTAGCACGTACCGAGACAGAGAGCAGCTCGTCGGACCTATTAGCAGATTTTGAAGTCAGATGCCCGCAAGGTGGCAAGGAGTGTGTAATTTTGTACACAACTTCACTTCACGGTATTAGAAAGACGTTCGAGGAATGCAACCGGGTTCGGTTCCTATTGGAGAATTTGGGTGTTAATTTCCATGAAAGGGATATCTCCATGGATTTGGGTTACAGAGAAGAATTATGGGAAGTACTGGGCTTCCGTGCAATTCCACCGCGGCTTTTCATTACTGGACGGTATATAGGAGGGGCAGAGGAGGTGGTCGGATTGCATGAAAACGGGCGACTGCGGCCTTTGGTAAGGCAGTTTTTGGTTGGTTGTAACGGTGCTTCGTGCGAAGGGTGTGGAGGGATGAAATTTATGATGTGTTCGGCATGTAATGGTAGTCATAGTCTCTATGACAGAGATGAGGAGACAAAAATACCATGTCTCGGTTGCAATGAGAATGGACTGGTACCATGTCCTTTGTGCACCTAAGCTGTTTGATTTAATGCTCGAGTGAGTAAATAGGCTTTTCTTCACGAGTAATATGGTAAATTGATGTGTAATTTATGTGTAATTTGTTGTTTATTTAGTGACAACTCCAATAGATTTGTTTGAACTATGTATGGAATGGATAAATAATACAAGTTTTGTCTTTGAAATTCAATACAAAATACGCTTGTTTTTTTTATTGTACTTGATTGGAACTTGTCTGTATTATGCCTATGGGCTTTTGAATGACAAAAAAAGGAACCATGCCTACTTAGTGACATATTCTGAGCTAATATATTTTTCTTTTTCTTCTTAATCCGAAATCGTTTGAAGTCCTTTCTTTTCAGAAATAATCCCAAAGGAAATTCCAAGGTAGCACTTGTTGCTGGCGCTTCAAATTTCAATACTTTTGGTACAAGATGGTGTAATAATCTTTTAAGAATCTCAAATTCGGAATAGGCAGTACTCTTAGGCATAGTGACAAATGAATTATTCGGGTTCGGTTCGGCGAGGTCAAAAATTCGTGACTCAGGAAAAATTCTAGTATAATTCGAGAATGATTCAAAATTATCCGGACTAGAGATCTCAGGTCCTACAAGGAACAAAAAAAAAAACCAAAAAAAATGTTATGGAAAAAATTTGGAAAATTTCGGAAAAAGTTCGTAAAATTCGCGAATTATTCGGGAATAATTCGGTCAAAGTTCAGTCAACTAAATAATTCGGCGTTCGGTTCGTCATCACCAAAAAAACAAATTATTCGCGAATCTTGTGACTATGCTCTTAGGAGGTTTACTGTTGGATCAGACCAAAGGATTTTTAGATATTTGTTTGAGTCTGCAAGGAAGACGATTGATTTAGCAAAGTACCTACACTATTATTGGATCCGTATCCTCCCAGTACCTGACTCAAGACAATTGCAAGGGACAGTCAAGATTTACTCTCAACCGGTGCCTATTCGGGGATAGCGCAGGGCCAGTATTAATCGTGCTTTGAGATTCGTGCCAAGTTAAAAGGATAATTTTAGACCATCCATTTCAATTGTACTCAGTCAGGTAACCTGAGGTGATGTGAATTCCTAATTATTGAACTGTTGGCCTCACATGGAATGAATTTAGTTTGCCTTTCTATAGAAAAGCAAGAGTGATGAAAATATTTACCCAACATGTTTGTTTTGATGCAAACATCAGGTGTGCAGTGCGTACCAGTCAGTTCGGTACAATATGGTACGGTAAAAATGTGTGTACCAGTCACTTCTAGATAATCCACATTAATAACTTTTAAGTTTAGATTTAATTAGAAGACCTACTACCTGCTGTTATGAACCATTTTGGGGTTATAATTTTATTTTTTGGAAATTGCCATCCTTGGCATTTTAACACCAATTTTGGCGAATTTGATATAATCACCATAAATAGGAAGTTAAACCAACTTGATATAATCACCATAAATATCTCAGTTTGGAACGTAAATATTCCATCAAATTACAGCATTTACATTTCTTTTCGTTAGAAAAAAGAAAAGAAAATTCGACTTTCAAACTGAACTGTGCAGAGGAATGATCTTTTGCTTCAGATATTTTGCCATATGAAACTATGCTGATTATTCAGATATATAACAGAAATGAAAAGACAAAAAGTTATTTACATGCGAATCCTTTTTGTTTGAATATTTGTTTATTCAAACTGAACTGTGCAGAGGAATCTATCTTATAGTATTAATTTTGGATGTGCGTTACTGTTCACCTACAGTACTTTTTGAATTTTCATCCGTTAGATTGAGATCTAACGATTAATTACTTTTGTCTCCTTCTATTGACACGTGTTCAAAACCTATGTAAATATCTCTCTCTTTCCTCTGTCTATGCAATACGATTTCTCTTCTAAATCAGCGATACTGAATCTCTCCGCCGCCTTTCCGCTCTCAGTTTCCGCTCACCCTCTTTCATAATTTCTCTGCCGATTTCTTCTCTACTCTCGCTGTTTTCGCTGTCTCTCACTATTTTTGCTAACGGGTTGGACTCCGACAGCACGGTTTTCGGAGGAGTCGATAGCTTCTCTCCTGTTGCCGTTTTTGCTGCCTTTCACTGTTTTTGCTAACGTGTTTGACTCCGACAGCACGGTTTTCGGAGGAGTCGATAGTAAGCGCTGGATTTCTTCCGAACTGGAGAATGTGTGAGCTATCTATTTTGTCTATTTTATAGTTCTAATTCTGTTTGTGCCAATTTAGGATTGAAATTTGTCATTTGTTGATTTGTGATGGTGATTCTTCTACTGCAATTTTCTGCTAATATGTTTTTTTTTCTGTCTTCAATGAGCATTATTTCAGGATCGGGACTCCAGGGCAGTGACGGAAAATCCTTCCATTAGAAGATAGTTGCTCCTCTCTTGGTATCGTTTCTAAAACCTATTCTTGCCGTTTGTCTTCTTAAATCAGCTAATGAGAGTTGGGTCTGTGGGTTTCTAGAATGGAATTGAAACAATAGATATAGGGACTAAATATTTGCATTTGGTTTACAAATTGCAATTCTCCAAACTAATACGATTGACTGATTCTTTGTAATAATTTTTCGTTTGTTAGGTCAGCTAAAGGTTTTTTCATTTATTTTTTCTTTGGGTTAAATTGTGAAAATAGAGACATTGGTTAGTGTTAAACTGTATTGCTTGCTTAATTGAACTTTTTAGAAATAGATTAGAAAATCATGTTAGCTAAGGAGTTTTCCATTTATTTTTTATTTGGATTAAACTCTTAAAATGGAGACGCTGCAAATTGTCAAACATTATTAGTATTTTTCTTTTGGCATGTATCATTTTTTTTATTAAATTGAGCAAGATGCTCTTCTTCGCCATAATTCTGGAGAAATCTTCTTTCTTCGAACCTCCCCTTCAATTCTTTCACAAACAAGTTAGATAGTTGATCTATCCTAAGCGTTCTACAATTATAATTGAAGGCACTCTAAACTGATATTTTAAATGTTGGTTGAATCTTCTCATCATAAATATAATTCTGCTAGCTTCAATTGTATGCTATCATCTATTGGTTGCTTTCTATTGGTTGCTTGATTGAACTCAAAGTGATTGCTTCTCTTTTGTAACCCTCTCATATCTGAGACTGTTCTAAAGTGATTATTTCATCGCCACCAAAAAATCTAAACAAATAGTGCTTGCTCTCCTACTGCCACGCAAATTGATAACATAAATTAAAAGATTCCTAAGCTTACTTTACATCTTAGAGAGTCACAGACAATTTAAAGAAGCTTAACATGTCGCTGTATTCACAACTTTTGTTGTCCGCAGTAACTAAACTAATCAAATTTTCTGCTTTTCTACTGTATTGTGACATGCATGCACTTTTACAGGTTATTTTTGCAGAGAAACAGTGCTTCCAGTAGAAATCGCCATTGTAATTGGTTTCCACTTGCTCCTCCTCTGTTGGTATGGTTTCTAAAACCTATTATTGCAGTTCATCTTCTAAAATCAGCTAATGAGAGTCGGATCTGTTGGTTTCCATGAAAACCTCCACATGTTTTCTGATAAGAAATTTAACAATTAATACAATAAAAGTGGAAACTAATCCACCGAATTCATTAAATCATGCCATGTAGAAATTTAACAATTAATTCACATATTTCAGCTATAATAGTGCTACAGGTATTAAATCATGTCATGTGGAAAGTCCATTGCCTTTTGAGGCTCATTTTTTCCATACATCCATTAAATCAAATTCCTTTTCAATTTCACTTTTCTTGCACAATCCATGTATCAGATTGGCATAAGTAAGGCTTATTTTTCTCATGCATCCATTAAATCAAATCTCTTATCAATTTCACCTTTCTTGCATAATCCATGTATCAAGTTGGTATTTTTTATGTTTCACCATATTAAAAATTTGAAGAATTTGTTTTTAAAACTCCCTTCATGATATATAGTTCCGCTTATTTATGTAACAAAAAATTGAATTCCAAAACAGAACATCTTCTGCGTTGCTTGATCAACATAAAGTGAGGAATCAATAGAGCTTGGGTTATTGGTGTTCTTCGACATTTCCTTCTCTGTCATCATCTTCACAAAGGTACATGTGCATATATGCATTTTAGGTTCTATTTTGTTTCTATTTCTTTTGTGTTTTTATAGCTAAGTATACTAATTGTTCAATAAGTTTAGAATTAGTCGGTAACTCAAATTTTTAGTGGATTCTACATCCCACTCATCTAACCAATCAATCTAACTATAAATTAATACTTATTGTATATAACATATTATCTGGTTAGTTATAGGTTACCACCTCATTTTTTTCGGAATTTAGTTTTACTTGGTGCTGGTATCAGGTCATGAGTAAAACAAACGGAGATGAAACGAAGGGAGCAGACATTAAGAGAGGAAAGAGAGTACGCCACAGCTCTCCATCTGAGCTTGAAAGAAGTGTTAAAATGGATTTTGCACAATATAGGAATAACATAAATCAATCAAATAATGAGGATAACATAAATCAATCAAATAATTTTCCTGTTCATCAATTACTAATATCATCACGAATGATGTATTCTAGAGGACGTGTAACAGGTAATCCTACAATTCGTTAAAATTGACCTTTCTATTCATACAACAATCCTTACATGACCTGTTTTGTACTAATAGAGCTTCTTTTATATATAGAAAAGACATTGATACATGTTTTTTTTGAAAATAGGTCCAACATTCTCATCATGTTCAACCTTATTTCAAACAAATTTCATATCTCCTAATATCGAAAACAGATCAAATATTTCAAACCAGCTCATACATGAACAAATGTTAGAGGCGAACACTTCAAATTCACAACAAGATGAATCTAAAAAAAGTAAGTACGTGTTGTAACACAACAAATGTATTAACTGAAGCTATATCATTATATAATGGACTGAACGAAGAGCAAAAAAATGTATATGAAGCAGTTCTTAACTCGATAAATCTCAATAAAGGTTCACTCTTTTTCCTTTACGGGTACGGTGGGACAGGAAAGACATATTTGTACAACGCAATAATCACTCTGTTACGATCCCAAGGAAAGATAGTTTTGCCAGTTGCTTCATCAGCTCTAGCAGCTCTATTAATTCCTAGGGGAAGAACTGCCCACTCTCGATTTAAAATTCCAATCAATATAGATCAGAACTCGACATGCGACATTAAAAAGGGAACACAATTGGCATAACTTATTAAACAAACATCACTGATCATTTGGGATGAAGCTCCAATGAATCATCGCTATTGTTTTGAAGCACTTGATCGAACATTAAAAGACATTTTAGGAACACACAACAAGTGTTGTAGAAAGAAACATTTTGGAGGCAAAACAGTCTTACTTGGAGGTGATTTTCGACAAACCCTACCAGTCATTAAATATGCAAGCAAACACGAAACACTCAATGCATCAATTACAAAATCTAAACTTTGGTCTCATTGTCAGATTTTTAGGCTTCACACAAACATGCGCCTGCAACATCCGTACATGTCTGAAAAAGACAAAACAGATGCTAAAAATTTCAATGATTGGTTATTAGCTATAGGAAATGACATTATTTTGACTAGAAAATTATTTGATGAACCTGAAAGTAATTGGATCGAAATACCAAACGAGTTGCTAATAAATGCACATGAAAATAAAAAAGAAGCTATTTATGACAATGTTCACATTTTTTACAAAGATGGTTACTATTTGAGAGAAAGAGCAATAGTTACCCCAACAAATGATGATGTTGACATTATCAATGAAATGGTACTCAAAATGATACCAACAATTTCCAAGACATATTACAGTTCAGATACGATGTGTAACTCGACAATTCCTTCAGAAGAACTCCAAATAATGTATCCTACTGAATTTCTCAATTCTATCAAACAAAATGGTATTCCAAATCACCAATTGATTTTAAAAATAGGTTGCCCAATTATGTTAATGCGGAATATAGATCAAACAAATGGTATGTGCAACGGAACAAGACTTGTAGTCACTCAATTAGCAGAAAAAGTCATAGAGGCAATCATAATCACTGGATCTAACAAAGGAACAGTTTTTATACCAAGAATAATTTTCAATATAAAAGACCCAAAATGGCCATTTACACTAAAACGTAAACAATTCCCTGTTAAATTGTGTTATGCAATGACAATTAACAAAAGCCAAGGACAAACTCTTGACAAAATAGGAATTTATCTCCCTCGTCCAGTTTTCAGTCATGGACAATTATATGTCGCATTGTCTCGAGCAACATCTAGATCAGGTGTTAAAGTTCTAATTGAAAATTCAAACAATGAACACTCAAACTACACTCAAAATGTAGTTTATAATGAAATCTTCAATGACTTAGGTATGCCTTTAGCCAGATATTATTTATACAAAATTCTTGCAGTCAATACAAATATTAAAAAAAAAAACAGTACCTCTGATATTGGAATTACTTTCGTTTACACATAATATATTTTAGAAAACAGTATTGTAATAACTCTATACTTAATTTATCATTATAGTGCAATAACTCCATAACTTTATACTTAATTCATCATTATCTGCAACAAGATACTCTTTCTCAGATGAACTATATTATAGGTGAAGGTTATAGATCAGGTTGCTATTCTCACAACTGATGTAGAGACAAGGGTCGTGAAACCTTTAGCTTGAGAAGAGTCAATTACTACTGAAACAGGTGACGCTTTCTTTTTTTCACTCTAATTAAATTTAAACAAAAATTTTGTTTGCTTTCTGATGATTAATATTTACACATGCAAATTAGAAAAATATATTGAATTTTTTCTTGCCATTAGTCCTGCAAGTCTGTACTTAATCGAGCACACCAATAAAAATGTGAAGTTAAAGGCACACAAATATTAACTTTTGAGGTTACATTTTTTGTGACAGAAAGGTAGCAGCTAAACCTATAATTGTTGCAAAAGTTATCTCGGACAAGTAGAAAAATATTAAGTAGGTTTGACCTTTTAGGAAATAAATTGAAAAAAATGTATCTCTTTTCTTCCCTATTTTGCAGGACTAATGGCAAGAAAAGGAATCGGTGCCCAAAGAGGAGCACATCAGTGCACATGCCAACTAGAGAGGAATTAATTAGACCGGAGGTGTGATTAACGTCCAATTTCTACAACAATTACAGGTTTAGTTGCTACCTTTCTTACATTCATCGAACTCTCACAAGCTCCATTGACTCACCATTTTTCTTTAACCAGTATCCTTCTCACAGTAAGTTGAATTACTGTTTACACTTTTTCATCAATCTTCTAATTTTAGAAAAAAATTGATTATGCTCATTCTAATTTTCTTTGCAAATTTTGGTCTAGAATAGCATGCATATTGAAAAAGAGGTACATTAGTTCAATTACAATTGAAAAGAAGGTAAATTTGCAAAACTGATCTTTATTTTTCAGCAATGCAATTGTAAAACAAAATTATCAAATGTAGGATACTCAACAGTTGAATTTTAAAGAAAAGTACATTGAAAGTATTACCAAATGTGAGCTCCCATCTACAAGACCATGCGTGCAATATGGTATGCTTAAGAATTTGTCTATTCTAATGTGTATTGCACCCTAATATATATACTTTTCTCTTAGAAAAAAAATTTCTCTGCTCTAAATAAATAAGTTACATTCTGAGTATTTGATCCATTGTTAAGGTTTCAGCCAACAAACATCAACACAAGTTGTGTATCTAATTTTATGCATTTTAGGACTATTTGGTCAATGATTCGATAATCACTGATAGTGAAATACACCAAACTGGCTGCTGTCATCGCCTTTTACATAAGTGGTCAACATCGAGATAAGGTATCTTTTTTTTTCTAACATTATTTTGTTTTTCAAGCGAGTTGAAGTTTCTAAACATTAGGCACTTGAAATTTTTGTGGAAAATCAGTTCAAGGCTTTGTCTCCTTTTGTTATGCCTTGCAAAGTTATAATACAATTTACCTTTGGAGTTCTTATAAAAAAGAAAGTTACATTCATTGTACATAAAATTGTCCAACCTTGTCCCTTTTGGTATGATTTGAAAATAAGACGGATTTAATTGAATACCACAAAAATCAGGATTTATTTCTAAAGATGATAAATATGCTTAGTTTTTACTTTCTAAATTATTCAAATAGTTTCTAAAATTTTTGTACCATTTGCAGGTTGAAATCATCAATGACTTGCCTAAAGACAAGACAATGAATATCGACACCTTTTTGTATTAGACCTGTAGAGGCATCATATAATTGTTCTAATCTGAAAAACATTGATTAATTAACTACATTCCTTCATTAATTGCTACTTCTCAATCTCTATCAGCTAGCATAAAAAACGAATAAGAAAATTTTAGATATTAACTCAAATAACAAAAGCTCTCAAATGGGAAACGAATTATCGAAGACTATTATAGAAAATAATTTATTTTATTTTTCAGGTTAGACAACAAATTATTTTATTAGAAATATTTTTTTTCCCATGAAGTTATTTCTCAGATATATCATATCAAGGATTGATTTATGTAAATTAAGTAAACCTTGGTACTCCAACCCCTACTTATATCAAAGAATGGCACTATAGTTGTTTGTCCCGACCATGCCTACATTTAGTCCAGTTCATCATTAAAGAGCTAGAGAGCATGTGCTAGGGTGTGTCTTAAGTTCTTAACCCAAATTATATATTTTACTGGTATTTAGATTGTTCTGATCACCAGTCAAAGTAACAAGTCAGCTAGCCCTGAAAATAACTAAGAAAATTATACCAAGACCCCAATCAAGAACACTACCTAATATGGACAACAAAATCAATTAATAAAATTCCACAAGTATTCCTTGGTTAATTAGATTGTCCTCCCACTGATTTATGTTACATATCATGTAAACCTTAATTGCACTGCTTAATTCTTGACTTCATGAAGTTGCGTTATAATTAATGATTACCATTGGCAATGAATTTTCTTTACGTTTTTTCTTCCAAATTTCAGAGTTTCAGATGGCTTGATTTGGCAATTTGTTCTTGCATTTGGTCGGTGCATGATATTCAGGTATGCACCCATATTCCTATCACATTTAACATGCATACAAAACATTTCTGCATTTTGAGTTAATTTCTTTATATCCAAAGAAGTTGAGAATGGCACTGAATATGTGGTTAAAAAGTATCTAATTATAGAGAATGAAACTTACTATCTTGCAGTTGTTAATTTGGATTGAGATCATCTCCAGCTACTTAAAACAATATTTACAAATTGTTATATGAAAAGTAGTTTGTTTTATCTATGCATCAAATATGGTATACTGTACATTGGATGTTGGGAGTTGTGAATTAACAAATTGTCATGTGATAGCAAACTAGGGCTAATTTCTATCTCAAAACGACAATTAGTTCATTTGAATACTACTGAAAACTATGAATGCAACAAATATCTCATGCATTATGTAATTTATCATTTTAAACAGTGGTGAAAGCAGCAGCAAAGGAAAAGAGAAGGTGGAATAATTACTCTCAGTCTTTAAAGAAGCATTAGCATGTTTTGTTAGTTGTACATACCATTTTGTGTTGATATGAACATCAGAAAAACAGTCAACTTATATTGTCATGACAACCAAACATGTTTGGAAAATTTGTTACAAAGGGATAGCACGCTTACACAAAGCATGCTATCCCGCTTCCAAACATAGTTTGTGTTCCAATCCTACCTACTATGAAATTTTTGTTGTATGAAAATGAAAACTCGATCTGTAATCTATACATGCAGCTTTTGTAATATATCCATGCAGCTAAACACGTTCAGTTGTACACATTTCTTTTGTAATATATCGATGTACCTACATATAACGTCTCTGTAGACATCTCATTGCCTCAAAAACAGTTGCCCAAGCAAGCCTGCTATCTTTTTTTCAAATATAGTCTGTGTCCAATCCTATTATATCTATATATATACACACACACACACACACACACACAACATTTCTATATACATTTTTCTGCCTCAAAAACAGTTGCCGAAGCAACGCGAGGCCACCTGCTAGTGATCCTTTTAAGGCGCGTTGTATGGATATGCAATTCTGCATTATGCGTTTAATTACAACAAATCATTAAACAATACAATTATTTTCCGATATTTTTATTAATACACCAAAAAAAAAAAATATCAAATCTGCCCTCACCTCAAAATTATTTTTAAAAATGCCCTAACTGCCCCCCCTCTGGGCGGTCCAGATCCATAGCAGACCGCCCAGAAGGGCGGTCCACTACCCATAGTGACCGCCTAGAGAGGGGGCAGTCAACTATTTTTTTTTAGAGAGAATATGAATATTAAGATACTGAATTCTAACGCTAAAAATTCGAATTTTATTTTAAATATTAGTTAGATTACTTCTTTTAAGCATATTTATACTAAAATACGTTAAATTACTTGGAATTATGTTAAATTACGTTGAATTACACTAAATTACTTTAAATTATGCTAAATTACGCTAAATTACATTAAATTACATTAAATTACGCTAAAATACAGTAAATTATGCTAAATTACATATGAATAGGGACGATATCTTTACTGAGAAGGCGAAAAACGACGACGAAACTTCAAACGGCCATAAAACGGCGCTCGAGTGTCCGATTTCAGCAAATAACCACTTTTCGAAAAACTTGCGAAAATACGCATGCATTAGTGATGGAAATGTCATTTTTCAAAATTCAAAATTGCCAAAAAATAAAGGGAAAAGCCTCAAAACTTGAGTTGAAGTTTCCGATTGAGATTTTTATTTCTATTATTCAATATAAGTAGCTCAGTAAATTAGTTACATAATGAACTTGTAGAATACCAATTTTTACTATTTTTGAAATTTTTAATTTTTTATGATTCATGAAAGATGGCACAAAATCAGTCTACTTTAGCGTAATTTACCGTATTTTAGCATAATTAGCGAAGTTATTGTTATTTAGCGTAATTTAAAGTAATTTAGTGTAATTCAACGTAATTTAACATAATTCCAAGTAATTTAGCGTATTTTAGTATAAATATGCTTAAAAGAAGTAATCTAACTAATATTTAAAACAAAATTCGAATTTTTAGCGTTAGAATTCAGCATCTTGATATTCATATTGTCTCTAAAAAAAAATAGTGGACCGCCCCCTCTCTGGGCGGTCAGCTATGGGTAGTGGACCGCCCCCCTTCTGGGCGGTCTGCTATGGATCTGGACCGCCCAGAGGGGGGGCGGTTAGGGCATTTTTAAAAATAATTTTGAGGTGAGGACAGATTTGATAATTTTTTTTTTTGGGGTATTAATAAAAATATCGGAATTATTTTTGTAAGATTTTATGAACAAAAAGTTACAAATATTGCTTAAAATCCAAAATGATTGTAAGATTATGACCTGCCTAGAATTATTGTCCCACTTTTAAGTTATTTTTTTGGCTCCATCGATACGGGTGAAAACGGTACGGATAATATTTGAAAAATTAGATGTGGATATCTGATATCCGAATATCCGTGTGGATATGGATACTGATATGGTTTTACGTTTCAATTATCCGTATCTGAATAATAGATATATATCATATATTTTAATATATATTATAAAAAAATATTGTTATTCATCATTAAAATTAGATAAATATTATAAGTTTGATATTTTTTAATATTATTTTAATAAATATCCGATCCGATCCGTATCCGTATCCGTATCCGGCTGATATCCGATCCATATCCGTATCCGAAAAATTAAAAAAAAATATAGATATGGTTTTACCACTATCCGCTCCGTATTCGCTCCGTTTTCACCCCTAGACCATCGATCTTTGACTTGCTACTTTAAAATTACATACATATTCTTATTTGAGTGAGGCTACGGTACTATGCATAGCACGGTTGGGTCCGTGCTACGGCTCAATATTTGAGTTTTCAAAATTCTAACGGTCGATCCGAACCGTTCAACATGATTATAAAATGAATATGTACTTGCAAACCAAATTTTACATTTTTTCGAATTTTTTTACTATTTTTTTAGATAGGTATAAAATCACTTGATCTGAAAATTCTGGACCATCCAAAAACAGTGATTTTCTACCTATCTAAAAAAATAGTAAAAAAAATCAAAAAAATGTAAAATTTGGTTTGCAAGTACATATTCATTTTATAATCATGTTGAACGGTTCGGATCGACCGTTAGGATTTTGAAAACTCAAATATTGAGCCGTAGCACGGACCCAATCCGTGCTATGCATAGTACCGTAGCCTCACTCTTCTTATTTTGCTCATCTAGAATTCATTAGACGATCTAGGAAACAAGAACTTTATAGCCTCATATCATATATTGATCCGGATAGTCAAGAAATATAGAATGCATATACATCTTTCATTTTGTTTAAATCTGTAGCTATTAAAAATGAACATGAGTGAGCCTATGGTGCTATGCATAGCACGGATGGGGTCCGTGCTACGGCTCAAAATTTGACTTTTCAAAATCCTAACGGTCGATCCAACCGTTCAATGTGATAACCATATGAATATGTACTTGCAAACTAAATTTTATATTTTTTCGAATTTTTTTACTATTTTTTTAGATAGGTAGAAAAATCAGTGTTTTCTGAAAATTCTGGACCATCAAAATTCTACCTATCTAAAAAAATAGTAAAAAAATTCGAAAAAAATATAAAATTTAGTTTGCAAGTACATATTCATATGGTTATCACATTGAACGGTTGGATCGACCGTTAGAATTTTAAAAAGTCAAATTTTGAGCCGTAGCACGGACCCCATCCGTGCTATGCATAGCACCATAGCCTCACTCAATGAACATATACTATATTTTTGGTCATTTGATTGATCGGATGATAAAAAAAATCATGGTGTATACTGTATACAAGAGCTTTCTTGTTTTTTTTAATGGGGGAATTTCACTATACACCTCAAAAATTTCAATATTACGTATTTGCCCCTCTAAACTTTAAAATTACACATTTCCCTCTCTAAACTTCAAAAACTCACAAATTTACCCATTTTATTGTTTTTTATATTAAAACTCATTCTAAATTTATAGAATACCCATTTTACCCTTTATTAAAAGCATAAAAAGTCCATCAAACTCAAATTTGAATATGAAGAGTTCCTCTACCGTCCGATCCACGCGCATCGCATTAAGATCTGTGCGTGTAGCTTCAATATATGTGTGTTGGCTTTAAGATTCGTGCTGATATAGTGCGCACGAATTTTAAAGCAATTTCGATCCGCGCGCATCGCATTAAGATCTGTGCACGTCGCTTCAATATTCGTGTGTGTTCGCTTCAAGATTCGTGCTGATCTAGCGTGCACAGATCTTAAAGCAGTTCGGACAGTAGATGAACCCTTCAGATTCAAATTTGAGTATGATGGGCATTTTATGCTTTTAATAAAGGGTAAAATTGGTATTTTATAAATTTAGAATGAGTTTTAATATAAATGACAATAAAATGGGTAAATTTGTGAGTTTTTGAAGTTTAGAGGGGAAAATACATAATTTCAAACTTTGGAGGGGGAAATACGTAATTTTGAAGTTTTTGAGGGGTACATGCGAAATTCCCTCTTTTTTAATATTAAAAAATTTATTTTTTGATACTTTTCAGATGGTGTGAGAAACATATATAGGTTGTAAATATAGTTTATTTTTGGGGTGAACTTCTAGATTTTAAAAAATAGAAACAAATAGGGTTAATGTTAGGGCTGCACAAAAAATTCGTAGTTCGTAATTCGATTCGAGTTTGATTTGAAAAAGTTCGTAAAAAATTCGATTCGAAATTGAGTTAGTTCGAAATTAATTCAAGCCAAACTTAGTTCGAAATTAATTCAAACCAAACTCAAACTGGACCTAGTTCGTTCGAAATAGGTTCGCAAACCAAACTTAGTTCGAAATTAACTCAAACGTGAACCTTTGATTTCCGCTGATAACTTATGTTCACTGATGAAAATATAAGGCCGCCCAGTCCATAATTGCTCTCAGTTCTGACTTCTGAAAAATGTTTCTTGAATACTTTGGATATTTGAAAACTTTGGTGATGTTTCTCCTGTTGGCTATTTGGAAAACTTTGGATACTGTGATTGTACTGAACTTTGATTGATTGTACTAAACTTTGGTGTTTGATATAAATTTTGGTATTTGTAATGAACTTTGATTTCCAACTTTGATGTACTGTGTAATTAGAATTCAGAATGCCTGAGTTTTTATTGAAGTGTTGTAATTTCGAACTATGGTCCAGCCATAAGTCATAACTCGTAAGTCGTAACAAAGTTCGTAAAAGTTCGAAATTGAGTTCGTAAAAAATTCGATTCGAAATTGAGTTCGTAAAAAGTTCGATTCGAAATTGAGTTCGTTCGAAATTAATTCAAACCAAACTTAGTTCGAAATTAATTCAAACCAAACTCAAACTGGAGGTAAGTTCGATTCGGTTCGGTTCGTTTGCAGCCCTAGTTAATATAAAGCCTTCTACTTTGAATATTTGCATATTTTAGGATCAATTAATTTAGGGGCGGGTCTTAGTGTGCTCCAAAGATGGCTAAGCCACTCCATGATTTAAATTTTTTTAATTATGTGTATTAAAATTTAATTAATTTTTTTTTCCTCATATCAAATGATTACTTGTAACATAGTGGTTAAAGTTGCTCATTGTGTTATGGGGGAATTTGTGTTCAAATCTCACCTTCCCGCATTGTACATTTTTACATTTTATTTTTCAGTTTTCCTATCTAAATTTTCTAGTTCCGTCCATATTTATATAAGTTTGACATTGATCAAATTTTTATTTGTAGTATATTTGGTAGTACCGTGCATGTTAGCTAGATTTAGTTTTTGTCCAACAGACAATATGTAGTTTTGGTGAATTTAGGTGTATTTTGATGGATTTTGGCCGGGAAATTAATGGAGAATAGAAGTACTGGTATTTGTTACCGATATGTATCGTACGTAGTCGCGTATAATCCTCTTTCTTCTTCAGTTCTTCTCCGCGAAATCGTGATTCCTCTGGCGATTGGTGTTGGCGTAACTTTTTTTTTTTTTTATTCAAGCAGCTGGTGCTTGGGTTAGCGTCTGGCGACTGGGGCTTTACAATTCCAATCTTTTTTTTTTATTCACATGGGCTTTAGTTTGGGCTCTGGCTGGGACCTGGGGTAGGCAAAACAATATTACAGGGGTAGGCAAGGCTTCAATAAGCCCGGTCCTATAAAAAAAAAATTTTAAAGGTAAGCAAGTGCCTACCGGTACGCCTATGTACCCTCGCCTCTGGTACGTACATATGTATTGATATTTGTTACCGGTATGTATCGTCCGATTATACAACTACAATTGCCTTTGATACGACCACTTGTAAAAAAGAATGTTATGTGTATACATCTTTTGACAGTGATTTTTATTATAATAATACCCAGATCTAGGCAGATTGATGCAGCTTCTTAATCCAAACTTATTATGTCAGCTGTTAGTTTCATAAAGGATGAATGAAGTGTCTCTAAGCATCAAAGGTTTAAATAGTGTTTATCGCGTCATAGCGAAACGGTTAAAAAATGATGCTATTGCCACATTGCACCGCTATAGCGTGCTATAGTGCCAATAGAGCCATAGCTTTTATGGTCCGAAAACGCTATAGCGCTGCTATAGCACGCTATTTAGAACCCTGCTAAGCATACATCTAATTATTTTAACTACGGCCAACTTTTCAATCCTCCAACAACATATCATGACCGCGCATAGGGGTGTTCATTGGGTCCGGTTTAGTTGGTTTTGAACCGAACCGAATTAGTTTGAACCAAACGGTTCGGTTTTTTCGGTTTAATGGTTCGGTTCGGTTTGCTTTTTAAAACCGAATTATAATTTCGGTTCGGTTCGGTTTGAAAATTTTGAAAACCGAAATAACCGAACCGACCGAAATTTTATATATTATGAATTTGGTCCGGACCGCCCCGGTTTATTTCTTAATACCCCGGTTTATTTCTTAATCAATTGCTTTAAATACTTCGGTTTATTTCTTAATATCCCGGTTTATTTCTTAATATCCCGATTTATTTCTTAATACCTCGGTTTATTTCTTAATATACTTCGGTTTATTATAAATCAATTGCTTTAAATAAAAAAATTAATATATTTCAGTTTGAACCGAACAAACCGAAATAAAACTTTGGTTCGGTTCGGTTGCAATGCTAAATCGGTTCGGTTCGGTTTTATTTTTGAAACCGAATTATAACTTTGGTTTGCCTAGTTCGGTTCGGTTTCAACCGAACCGAACCGATGAACACCCCTATTCGCGCGTACTAAAAAATGCATTATTAATGCATCAACATGAATTATATGTTCCACTCATATTTATTATACTCATAAGCCACGCAAAATGCATTTGTCATATGTATATGGTTCGCAATTTCCATTCTGCTAAATAAAAGGAAAACAAATTGTATTTTATTTCTAGAATATATTGGTATAATGAAAGGTATATAACCTACAAAATATGGAAAAAATAAAAACGAATTATGAAATACTGGTTTAGATATTTGAGAAAACTGATAATTTGATTTCAATGTCTCTGTATTTTTCTGTTTTAAGAACATATCTTCTTTTTTAATTGTATAAAATTAAAAATATGCTCAAATATTTTCCACAATCATTAGTCATTAATAATTTCAAATATAAACAATATTTAATGAGACAATGAGATTGTATATAACATAATCATATAATATATGAAATGGTTCCCATTCAATCTCATATGTAATTATAATCTAATTTATCATTACATGCTATATATCAGTTAATCAGTACAATTATGGATATATTAATGATTAATAAAAAATTATATATGACTTTATTCAAACTTTTTTTTTTTTAAATAAGTGGCATATGCGTCACTTTTCCGTTGCTTAAATCATATGTTTTTTAACTAAATAGATATAATCAAAGGTTTAAATAGCGTTTATCGCGTCATAACAAAGCGGTTGAAAAAACGGAGCTATATGACCATAGCGTCATAGCTTTTTTGGTCCGAAAACGCTATAGCGGCGCTATAGCGCGCTATTTAGAACATTGGATATAATTATCATAAATCCAGCTTATACATGTAAAATTAACATTCTAAGCATATCAACTTAACAAATATAAATTTCTTAGAAATAAGGTTTTATTTTTTCCTTTGTAAACAAATATACTACAAATAACATTGTCGTTATTATTATCCGTTAAACAATTTAAAAATCATGAATATTAATGCAAATTGAATAAAAAAATTCAAAAAAATTTTAAAATTGTATTTTAACATGTTATGTATGTCAATAGATATTTTTTCATTTGTTTGTCACTGATCATAAATTAAAAGATTACAATTAACTGATAAATATATTGAAAACATAATCAAGTTTAAGCATTATGTGTGCATAGATTAAATAAAATTCGACATATACATATATTTGGTTGCATACCATGTGCATCCAAAATAAAAATAAAAATAAACCAATGGTAAAATAAATTGTATTTATCTGCATTTAAATCTTCATATATATAAGAATTGTATATGCACTATGCAGTGTCCTTTATACCGAAACTTTTAAATATATCACTGTCAAAAGAAAAATAAACTAAAAGACCACTGGAACTGAGGAATTCGAAAAATACCAGGGCCGCAATGACAAATGGTGACCCTATTTTTGGGGGCCGCCCATTTGTAGTTTTTTTTTTGTGGGAATGATATTAATAAAATTTTTGGTCCTTTGTGGCACATTATATAGCATTTAAAACACTGCTGTGTTCTAAGACTGGAATTCAGATCCTCCCCGGTACCGTAATAGGGAATCTTTTACAATTACTTGATCTGGACTGTTCTTTTTAATTTGGCACGAATCTCAAAGTCCAATAATACTGCCCCCTCTGTCAGTCTGAATCTCAAAGTGGCTGAGAGTTAATCTCAACCCGTAAAGTGAAGGGAATCTTTTACAGTAATGGAGAGGATATTTGTCCCTAAAACTGGTGACTGTTTGAAGTATCATTTTTTTTGTTAGCTTAAACGCCTAAACCTGGGTAGTTAACATGGTACGAAAGTTAAAAGCATGATATATCAGTTATTTTCTCTTCTTAATTAATTACTGGGCAGTACATGTAGAGTTTAATTTTGAATAATAACCTGCACCTCTAAGTTCTTCTTTAATCTGTGTTTAATTCTACTACGAACTCCAACCTGGTTTCTTTATCAAGCCTTTATTCTCCATTGTCTCCCAAATTTTCTCTACCTCATGAAATAAACCAGCTGAAGAATACATATTAGCTAAGGTGACATAAGTTGTGGGGTTATCGGGTTCAATCTCGAACAAGGCCTCCGCAGCCCGTTTACCCAATTTAAGATTCTTGTGGATTCGTGCTCCACTTAGCAAAGAAGCCCACAAGAATTTGTTGGGTTTGACTGGCATATTGTCAATTATGTCCCCGGCTTCATCCACCTGGCCTGAACGACACAACAAATCGACCAAGCAAGCATAGTGATCAGAGGTTTGGTTCATACCATACACCTCTTTAATCGAATTGAAAACTATGCGGCCTTTATCCACCTGCCCGGCATGTGCGCATGCCGTGAGCACACCAATAAAAGTCACATGGTCGGGTATGATGCGTAATTGTACCATCATATCATAGTACCTGAGAGCCTCTTCAGGTTGTCCATTCTGAGCACATGCAGTTATTATAGAGGTCCATGAGACTAGGTCCGGTTCACGCATTCCATCAAACATCTTTCGTGCTTCATCTATACTCCCACAATTGGAGTACATATGCACCAGTGCACTTTCTCCAAATAATGAGGATGCCCCCCATACACCCAGTTTTACCATTTGGCAATGGACTTGTTGTCCGGTGTCCTCTAGGTATAGCTTGGAACATGCATGTAATAAACCTGTAAAGGTGAATTCATTTGGCTTAAACCCACCTCTCACCATATCAGAGAAAACCTGAAATCCATCAACCCACAAACCACTATCGAAGTACCTCCCCATCATAGTTGTCCAAGAAATCAAATCCCTGTCAACCGCCAGATCAAACACATGCCATGCATACTTCATATATCCGCATTTGGAATACATGTCAGTCAGTGCACTCCAGGCAACCTTGTCCGATTGAAAACCTGATCTAATCACATGACCATGAATCTCCTTTCCATAATTAATGCACGTAATAGCTGTGGCAGCAACCAGTGCAGAAGAAACTGTGAACCTGTTATCAACTTCAGAAATTTCACACGGTTGAGTTGTCTGAAACATTTGGCGGTAGAGTGTTAGAGCTTCCAAAGGGTATCTATTACGGGTGTATGCAGAGATAATAGTACTCCAAGAGAAATGATCTCTGCGGGGCATTTTGTCGAACAGATGGCGTGCATTGTCAATTTGTCCTGCATTGGAATAGGCAGAAATGAGGGTATTGTAGGAGCAGATATCTCTGTGCGGCATTTGGTCGAACAGTTTCTGTGCGTCTTCTATACTGCCGAGTTTTGATAAAAGTGAGAGAAGGCGGTTGGAGAGGTGGGTGTCTGAAAGGAAGGGAAAGGAGCGAGACACAAGGCAGCGTGTAGCGGAGAGGATAGAGAGGCGAGTATGACGGCGGTGGGAGAGAGAGGAGATGAGGCAGTCAATGGTACCGTGGAGATCATGTGACATGGGTGTATGAGGTGCTTCGCTTGTATTCAGCTTCCTTGGTCTATAGTAGTGCCTTAGGCTTCGGCATTTCTCGGCGCCGCGTAAAGTACACAGGCAAAATGTATATTTTGCTGTTTTTTTTTTTCATAAAAGTTTGAAACATATATTTTTTTTTTACTAATAAGTCGCCGAAATTTTTATTAATATCTCAAAAAATAATCAAATTTCACTATCTACACTAGTTTTGGATTTTTTTTAAAAACAGTAATTAAAATAATTAATGTTAAAAAACCAACATGATTACTGAGTTTTCTAGAAAAACAGCAAAAACTGAAATGACATTTCGGTTTAAGGGTTTTTTTTTTTGCTTCACCGAATTGTCATTTCGGTTTACAAGATTTTCGCGAGTTGTAGGAACAATGCCACAGAAAATTCATTTTATAGGCTTAACCGAATAGCCATTTCGGTGTGGTTTTTTTAGGGCTTAACCGAATAGGCATTTCGGTGTAGCTTTTTTTTTGGCTTAGCCTATTCGGTTTAGCTAAAAAAAATTTCAGCCATTTCATTGGTATCTTCTCTTTATTATTATTTGGATTTACATGCCCAGATCTTCTGTTGCCACTTCCATATATCACTATTTCATTTTTGTACCTTTCTTCAATGTTTCTTCATTTATTATTTTTACTAGGATAATTTTTCAAGTTTGAACTATTTTGTCAGAAATTATATAATTAATTAGTTTATGCATAATAGATTATTTAAGTTTTATAAGATTGAGTGCAACAAATGATCTTTAACTAATTGGTTACCGACATTTTTATTAATATCCAAAGTTTAATACAAATTATTAATTATGCCCAGAATTCGATACAATATCGAAAAATATCCAAGCCGGCCAGAAAATGGCCGGCTTAGGTAAATCGGCCATTTTCTGGCCGGCTTACTCCATTTTTTTTTTAGAGACACTATGAAAATCAAAATATTGAAACCTAACTCTGAAAATTTGAAATTTTTATTTAAATTATTTGTTATATTATTTCTTTTGATGTATAATTAGCATATTTATACTAAAATACGCTAGATTACTTGAAATTATGTTGAATTACACTATATTACAATAAATTTTGTTCAATTATACTAAATTACGTTAAATTACAATAACTTCGCTAATTATGCTGAAATATGGTAAATTACGCTAAACTACACAAAATTACGCTATAGTAGACTGATTTTGCTCATTTTGTATGAATCATAAAAAATAGTTAAAAAATTCTAAAAGTAGTAAATAGTGGTATTCTACAAGTTTATTATGTAACTAATTTACTGAGCTACTTGGATTGAATAATATAAATGAAAATCTTAATCGGAAACTTCAACTCAAGTTTTGAGGCTCTTCCCTTTGTTTTTTGGCGATTCTAAAAATTGGCATTGTCAGCACGGATGCATGCGCATTTTCACAAGTTTTCCGAAAAGTGGTCATTTGCTGAAATCGGACACTCGAGCGCCGTTTTATAACCGTTTGAAGTTTCCTCGTCGTTTTTCGCCTTTTCAGTGAAGATATCGTCCCTATTCATTTGTAATTTGGCGTAATTTACCGTATTTTTGCGTAATGTAATGTAATTTAGCGTAATTTAACATAATATAGTGTTATTCAACATAATTTCAATTAATCTAGCGTATTTTAGTATAAATATGCTAATTATATATCAAAAGAAGTAATATAACAAACAATTTAAACAAAAAAAATCAAATTTTCAGTGTTAGATTTCAATATTTTGATCTTCATAGTGTCTCTCTAAAAAAAAAAAAAAAAATGGAGTAAGCCGGCCATTTTCTGGCCGGCTTGGGTATTTTTCGATATTGGATCGAATTCTGGGCATAATTAATAATTTGTATTAAACTTTGGATATTAATAAAAATGTCAGAATTGGTTATCTAGGTTGTTTTTTGTAAATTCGCCATGTGCCCACTGCCCATGCTGCCAAGCCCCACCTTTATATTAACTCTAAAAAAAAATCCTAAACCGAAATGGCAATTCGGTTTAGGAGTTTTTTAGCCTAAACCGAATTGCCATTTCGGTTTAGGGGTATTTACACGCAAGGTTATATAGTGGAGTTTGTTTTTTTGTGAAAATAGGGTAAACCGAAATGGCAATTTGGCGAAGCAAAAAAAAAAACCCTTAAACCGGGATTTCCGCCAAATTATTTGATAGTTTTGGAATTCTCTTTCTCGAATAATGATGAGTGAAATCGTGATCAAGCTAATAAAATTTATAACTCGGTTTTCTATTGAGTTAGATTACAAGCGCATAATCCTATAGAGTAATATAATTGAGTGTCGATCCGCAAGGAATAAAGTTTAAGGTCTTGAACAATTAAATTTCAATCTTTCAAAAAGTTAGACAAAATCTGAAAATTGAGAATTGTTGGTCTTAATCTTTGTATTTGGCAAAAATTAAAAGTATGTAAAATAAATAAGACAGTGATGTGAATTCCTAGGGTTTTTTGCTACTCAATCCGTTTTAGTTTAATCTTATTTGATGTTGATTTTTGGATGTTGTTCGAGGGTTTCTAATCCAATTTAGTGACTACCGCTTTCGCATCGGCACAGCCACCCTACCTATCAAGAGATCCGGCTAAAGCTTGTCTTAATTGGTGCAAGTAGTTCTGTGATTAGCCCAAAAGATTTCAGACTTCACTTACTATGTTCGTCGCCCTACTATCTTGGTTCTATTGGATATCCCCATGGTGAGGCAAGACCATGCGACATTCGTCTGCAAATGCCAAGACTCCCATGTATACTTTTGTTGGTCCAACTAATGGTATATTCGGCTAAGGACTCATCCACTAGTCTAGTATTTTTATTCTCCTTATCCTAACTCGGTTAGCCTAATGGGACTATCTTTTCATGTGTGGTCATCAAATGACGGTCTAGACTAACAAAACGAAATTAAGTAAGAATGAAAATAAAGCGCAAAAGCAATCGAACAACAAAAGACTAAACAATGATCAAATAAAATATATATCAAAACATCATGAGTAACAAGATTTACTGCCAACTCTAATAATCTAAACTTAGCCGTGGAACGGTATGTTTACAATAGAGAAATAAGAGAAAGATACAACCATACACGAAGTACCCTCTTACTTAGTCTCTACACACTCCGCTCTTCTTACTTAATAAAATATAAATCTAAAATGCCAAAAGTACCAAAGATGTGTTATTCTCTGTTCAGGAGTCTTTTATAGGAGTGTAGGGCGTCTAGAGATGATTGGAGGCCAAGTAATCTGATCTGGATACAGCTGTCACGAAATCTAACGAAAGGTTGCCTCCAATGCGGACCGTACCGGCTGGTACGGACCGTATTGCCCCTGTGCAGAAGTTGGGGGCTCCAGGAGTTAATGTGTATTCCTTCCTGCTTGGTTCGTATTAGGTCTCTGGTCCAACTGGCTGGTACGTCCGTACCAGAGACTTAACTTCAGTGCTAAGCTATTTCGATTGACCCGATTCTTGCTCCATTTGATGTAAAATAGCTCCAAAACATGGTCCCTGCAATAAAACATAGAAGAGAGCAACAATAATCAGTTTCTCGTAATAATTAAACATAAATGTGAGAAAATAAGACAAAACCTAAGCCAAAACTTTATGTAAAGCAGGGTCGTTTTTACCCTGATCAAATAATTCAACGGAAATAAGATTTTCTAATTTTTATTTTAATTAAATAGAAGATGTTCTAATTTTTTTACTTTTTCTATTGAAATATTAGAAAAAATTTATAGTTCTTGAAAAATATAGGGAGTACTATAGAATTGAATTTACTAGAAAGACTACGACAAATAACTTGGATCAACATTTTTCAGGCATGATTTTTTGTGGTTGTAAAAAAAATTAAAATATTTATTGGTGTGTTACTAGGGAAAAAAATGTTTTAGATATGAATTATTGATCCCGGTTCAAAAATCACTTCCGGATAAATAAATAAATATTGTGGTCCTTCTAGTACATTAAAATTCTCAAGTACTCAATCTATTTGATTTTAGAAAAATATTAAAATATTAAAAATATAAAATAGCTTCTAGAGAAAATAGATAGAGTACCTTAGTAACACACTAATAAATATTCAGATACAAAATATTTTTTCCCTAGTAACACACTAATAAATATTCAGATACAAAATAATTTTACAACCCTAATTCATCTAACTACAATAATACTACTTCTTAGAAGACGAAGTGGTAGCTTACCAGTATAAGTACACGGAACAAACTCATCGTCCGATGTTGGAGGCTCTGGATCAATTTTTTTTTTTTCAAACCATAGCCGTAGGGGTTTTCCACAAAGTCATCTGTCTGAAATTTCATACTTACAAAATTCCTCCTGTATGAATGATTCACATTCCTTTTTTATCATGGTATATTCGACAGTTGTTCTTTTTCTCCTCATTTTTACCTCGATCACTAATTGACTCTCCTCTCGCTAGGCCACGATAGGACGACCTACCTCGGTTGCTATCGTTCATCCTTTGGGCCCTTCAAATATCGCCCTTTTCGCCTCAAAAATTGCATTATCTTTCTCTCTTTCTCTTTGTGAGTTGAGTGAGTTGTGAGGGGGAGAGAAAAATGGATAGTTATAGGGTGTAAAACAGTAAAAAAAAAATTGCAGTACTGGTCATTAAATAACCGGTAATAGATTAAAATAGGTATTAAATGGTCGGTTTAGATAATTTTATCAAAATCCAGCCGAGCTGTGTATATTTATTAATTTCTAATTAACGTTGGATATTAATAAAAATGTCGGAAAATAAACGAAGTACTCCTTCCAAAATTCAATTATTATACAGCTTTATTCCCTCTCATGAAACTACCCCTCCTCCGCCGCACTGCTCCGCTTTCTCACTGGAAATCTCCTCTCTCGTTCCCCTCTAGTACATCTCCGCACCGCCATTTTTTCGTTTCTCTCTCGCGAGCAGTCGTTCGCTCACTTTATCAAAGGCGCTGCCTTTGCTCAAAAATGGCCATGTCTCAAGTCGTGGTGAGAGAACCCGATTTACTTGATAGGAAGAAGGCTTCCATCCGCAATGCTGGCACCTCTAAATTGCAAGTGAGAAAGTTCCCATTTAAACTACCTCCGTTTGTTATTTGTTGATTTAAAGTGTACCCAAAACCTGACTAGTGTGTTTTTCTTGATAATTTATTCTTTGGAAAAGTCCAAGAGGACAAATTGGCAAAGTAAATTAGTATTATTGCCAAATAGAATTTTCATTTTCTTAAAACTAAGACATAAAAATGTAATTATATGTTTATCTGCAACCTTAGCAAATAGGATGATGTGGAAGTGAAATAATTGCTAATTATTGTACAAATTGCTTTAGTCAATTTAAGTTATTGACTACTTAATTATTGATTTTTAGGTGATTGCAGACTTTGACGGCACACTCACCAAGTACTGGTGCAATGGAGCCCGTGGCCAGAGTAGGTTTTTCGTTTAAGTCTCCGCTTACTTTATTTTCCTATGCGAATTATTGCTTGTATCTTTTAATATATCGTGGTGATTTGTGTAATGTTTAGCCAGTCATGGATTGTTGCAACAAGGAAATGCAGAGTATGATGCAAAGAGACAAATGCTGTATGATTACTACCATCCACTCGAAATCTCTCCTTCGATACCAATTGAGGAGAAAACAAAGCTCATGGAGGAATGGTAAACTTAAATCCCCCCTTTTGTTTTTTATTATTTTTTTAAGAATTGTAATTTTGGAAGAAATGTTTAGTAAGAAAATCGAGGTTTACACAAGCCAATTATTTTTATGTGATATAAGGTGCCGATATTATGCTCAAGTATTTTGAAAAAATAATTGAGGCCATTTGTCATTTGGGAGATAGAAATACTTCTTTTATTGTCAAAAGTACTGAATGTTTTGTATTATGAAAATCACACTATAGGTGGGAAAAGACGCATGGCCTTTTAATTGAGGGTGGCCTTACATATGATGCAATAAAGAAATCTGTGGCTGATGCTACTATTTCTTTTAGAGATGGTGTGGTTCAGCTTTTTGAATTCTTGGAGGTTAGCTGCTTCTTGCTTAATTATTCATTTCCAATACGTGAAAACTTAAATTATTGGAGAAATAATTATCACCAGTGTAAAGTATAAAATCTAGACTGATGTTTCATTGCTTTCATAATCCAGGAGAAGGATATACCTGTTGTAATATTTTCTGCTGGGCTTGCTGATATCATAGAGGAGGTAAATTCGACACCAACAATGCATTAAATTTGCATTTAAAATTTTTAGTCAGTTTATTTATTTATACAAGTATATCACTTTGAATTAGGTGTTTAGACAAAAGCTGCATCGGTCATTCAAGAACATAAAAGTTGTGTCGAACAGGATGCAATTTGATGAAAGAGGCTGTCTGGTAGCCTTTAAAGGTCAATTTTGACTCTTCTATTTTTATATATTTGATGATCCTTGCAAATACAATGGTAAGAATTTGATTGTACCTGATTATACATTTCACATTCCATTGCAAACATAACCTCTACCAAAGTCCTGAATTTAAACTTTTCCATATCTCCCCCACCCCCTCTTTCATATATATATTTTTTTTAAAAGATCAGGTAAGACAATTCATGTTTTCAACAAAAATGAGCATGCAATCGACATGGCTGCACCAATCCACGATGAATTTGGCAATTTAGACGGGTCAGATGTGAATGGAACATTTGTGAAAGACAGGACCAACATTTTGTTATTAGGTGATGGATTAGGCGATCTCGGCATGTCAGATGGGGTCAGCTTTGAAAACCGTATTGCTGTTGGCTTTCTGTAAGTGAAATATCTCCAATTTCTTTTCATACTAAGGTTATGTTTGATGTTTATCATTTTGAATGAATTAGAACCAGAAAAGATGTAATTTTAATGAACTGGATTAACAAATATGCTGATTAAAAAGGTATACTACATAAATATGGTGTAGTTCAATGAAAGTACATTACATAAGAAGAATGGTTTTTTGACTTTTTTCCTTGTTGTCAATATTCATGCGATGCAGCTTATGATTTTCAAGTGCGACCCACAATGTAACTGGTAAAATCACCGGAGATTTTTTTTGACAAAACCACTATTGAAGTCTGTTCTTTCTAAGTAGTAAAAAGTAGTTCCTATTTTCTAGAAAAAATGTTCTTATGCCATGCTAAGGACTATACACTAATGTACTGTTTTTTTTCTGCATGTATTATTTGATCATTCCCTTTCAGAACCTTCTTTAACATTGAGAGAAAATTCCGGTTGCTTCTTTTCTTTTGCATTTATGTTTTTCCAATCAGTATTACTTTGTTGGCCATGTATGTGCATGTAATATGAAACTCTACTTAAATTATTGTAATTCTTCTATGTAGGAATAGTAACATAGAGAAATCTCTCAAGGATTACTCTGAAGCATTTGATATTGTCTATCTGGTTAGTGTCTCCTTTTTTATCTGGTATGCAAATCATTTCATATTCAATCTTTCTGCAAAATGTTCACTGTGCTTGCGCAAATTTTGTTTTTGTAGAATGATGCATCAATGTGGGGTGTGTTCAACCTTGTATCTGAGCTATGCTCGACCAACCAGTAATTTTGGCGGCACATTTCAGATTGACCTTATTATTTCCTGACCTTGATTGTACTAAATGCTGATGCTGCTAATGTTAATTTATTGGTTCTAATATTGCATTGGTTCTCTTGTGAGATCTTGGGGATGAGTTCATGTCCCTCTAGGCCATTGTTCAATTATACTGTTGCAAAGTGCTATGGTAATTTGCTCAAGTGTTTGTTCCTTTTAATTGGGCCAATTTCAAATTAATCTTTTTTAAAATCGGTAAAATTGTGAAAATCAAACACCATTGGTTCCCAGCATAGAATCCAACTTAACAATAAAAAATGTCCATTTCTGCAGATAATTCTCCTTCTTAATTGATGGAAGAAAGAGAATAAATGAGCTTTAGAAATTTTAACTTACCAATTTGTTACAAAAAATATTTTGTGTGTGACACGGTCCTATGGCTGGATGGTTTTTTTGCTGCACTGATTTGAAAAGGAAAAGGTTAGCTGCTACTGTCATCGGTTCATTGCAACGATTCCTGAGGTGTGTCGGGTAACTGATCTAATAAACCGACATGGGATTTCTTGTATGATAAAGTATAAATTTGGTTAAGTTTGTTGAAATACACCGAACAAAATTGATCGTAAACAAAAACAAGCATATTTCTGCATAGAAACAAGTTTTTTTAAGGTCATAACAGCACCCTTTTTCCTGTCTATACCATAATACCATTGAACAGATCTCCATATAAATCTTTAAACTAATCATGACGTACGGAATTCATTGCCTGTAAACAGGGCTGTTAATGATCCGAGTTTGAGCGACTTGGCTATGCTCGTGCTCGGTTCATTAAGTTAATGAGTGAGTCAACTCCAGTTGAGAACACAATATCGAGTTGACAACTGTGCTCGTGCTCAACTCGTTAAATGCTCGAGTTGACTTGTGCTCGTTAAACGACTCGTTAAGAAATCAAGCCTATAGACAATTTTGAATTTTGTTTGGAGTTATTTTGTTTCGGAACTAGACAAACTGATAAGTGATAGCTAATTCCTCCAATAAAAAATATTGGCATACTGATATGCCAAGTTGTACAATCAGAGTCAAGCATCACAAATTACCGGTTAATTAATTTCAACATTATCTTATAGGTACCAACATAAAACAAAATATTTGTATATTGTTTTGAATTTGTTTTTGACTTTTTGTTCATAAACCCAAACAACATGTCTTAAATGTTGCACAACTTTCTATATAATTAATGAATAATTACACCTGATAAAAAAAAAGCAAATTGTCATAATCATATCCTCTTCTAAGAGTAACAGATACATCATTCAATTTAATTTAGGTTTAATTTAATTTGAGTTTGGATTCGGTTGGAAACTACTTGGAATTGGATGTGGCATGATTTTATATAACTCAGTTCTTAATAAGCGAGTTATGAGCGAGTTGGGGTATGTTCATGCTCGGTTCATTAAGTTAACGAGCGAGTTGTTAGCGATTTTTTAACGAGTCACGAGGTAGGAGCAATTTTCTCACCCCTACCTGTAAGGCTATAACAGTTGTGCTTGTAGTGGTAACTGGGTTGTACTTTGAATAGTTATGCGACGGGTCGGTTTCTGACTGGATACAGTTGTCATTTTTTTATTCCAAAATTCAATCGTGTAGCAATTTACAAAATTTATTTGATATTCAATATATATTTCGTTAAATAGTGAAATATAATTGTCCATCATCAATCTATGGGGTTCGTTTGGTTGTCCGGACATGTGAAACACAGTTGATACCTACACTGCGCATAGGTATAATGCAGTTGTTTTCCATTTGTTTATATATCAATGCTACTTGAACAAATGTGTATATACATACATAATGGTGTATATACTTGAAAAAAATTGGGAAGTTTAATTCAACAAATTTGTGCCAGGACAAAGATATGAGCATAACCCGATTACTATCCATCCTTCTTTGTCTTATCTAAACTTAACAAGCCAATTACTATCCTTCATATTTCGCATTTCCCATGCAAATCTCCTATTAAAACATCATCTTCTCACCAATATACCCAACGAACATAAACATGAGCAGAAGCCTATTAACACCATCGAGAAAAAAAAATGAAACAGTATGTAAATAAACAGAGAACTTGCGGTTTTTATGCTAGTGAATATGACCTTCTTTTGTTTTGCCAGGATCATATGCCGTGCTGCTTCACAACCTCTTTCCAAATTTAAACGAGCAAATCTTCAAATTCCATAGATGCATGTACAATAACAAAGAAGACCCCCCCCCTCCCCAAACCCCCATGCAACCGAAATCTACTTTTATTTATACTACAGTAATATTAGTATATTTCACCACTCCATGCTACCAAGTCAGAATATGTTAACCTAAGCAATCAAGTTAATCTTCTATCCCAAAATCAGGTTCAGGGGGCCTCGGCACTGGAATAGTTAAATCTCGGATCCTCATACTCCGGATCCTATGCAACCCTTTCAAAGCATTTGCCGCAAATCGTGAGGCATAGATCGTCGCACCTAGGCTGGATGAAGTGTTGGGTGACATGCTGTCTTCCATCTCCTCTCTCCTTCTTATCTCTGCAGCTTTTCTTTTAGAAAACCTCCTCCATGCTGCCTGTATATAGCACGCAGCCCATGTGCGCCACTGCTGCGAGTAAAACCGAAATGTGTGCTGCACCTGCTTGCTATGCAAGCGTCTGAACTGACTCGCCACAAACTTGAGTTCATCAGCAATTAGCGCAAAAGCTTCGACCTCGGTGAGGGCCCGCACGGTGCGAGTGGAAGAAGGGAGGTTGGAGCCCGACTTGGGGTCGAGGGCCCACGTGAGGAGCTCCTCACCACAGAAGTCACCCTCCTTGAGGACACCACGGTTATAGAAACCTGAGCGGCCACCGTCGGTGGTGACACTCTCGAGGCGGCCACGAATGATAAAAATCATCTCATCAACTGGGTCACCCTCCCGGACTATGTATGTGTGTTCTGTGCAGAGACTCGGTTTGAGGCGCTCGCATATCGCATCTAAGAGCCGCTCATCCATGTTCTCGAATAAAGGTACCTGCATAAAAAAATGGACTAAATAATACTAGTTCATATAGTTGACCTGATAAGATTTTATCTATTGTTTCAGATCACAGTCTTAGCATCTTGACAATCACATGTGGATGTGCAGTACTTCATACATTCAGGTAAAGAGTATTTTTGGGGAAGGTCTAATTACAGACCATAGTGATACCGAGACATATAATCTAACACCAGATGGCTAGCAAAGATGATGAATGTTGCTCTTAAGCTTTATTTATACTTTGTATAAACGCACAAAAATAATCTCCTCTCGACCCCAGGTAAAAACAAATATCAAATTACCCTTCGGACAAGGCCAAGACAGAGATGGCGCTTGATGTCCCTCCGGAGATCCTTCGGAAGACTCTGCACAATGTTCTCTTCATCGACCCCACGAGTCTCAACCCACTTGTATTGGTCATATCTCCTCACTCGCTGCTTCAGGTCATGCGGCAAAAGCCGGTGGCGCATCCATTGCTCGGAGTCTGACCTCTTCACCCTCATCTCCTCCAACCGGATTGTCGACGATTGAAGATAGGTCTACGGAAGATATTGGTTTCCAGTTAGATCAAAACAATTTATGGTCTTGGTGGCATAGGATTTCTCTGTTTTCAAAGTCCAAACATTCGATCCGAACTGCTCAACATGATCTCCATATTAAAATGTGATTGGAGACCAAATTTTATGATTTTTTTGAAATTTTTTACTAATTTTTTTAGATAGGTATAAAATCACTGTTTTTGGACGGTTCTAAATAGTAATTTTTTTAAAAATAATAAAATTTAGTCTTCAAGCACATTTTAATATGGTGATCATGTTGAGTGGTTCGGATTGACTGTTTGGACTTTAAAATGGAGATAAGGATGTGAGGCACTATTGAGGCATGAAAGACACGAGGCATTTGGAACATGCTCTTTTTTTTATTTTTATTGAGCTGTTCCTTATTTTTGCTTTATTGACTGCTTTAGGTTATCAGGGGTTTCACGGGGTAGGGTACTTTTTTTTACCATATGTATTCAACAATAAAGCAAAAAGCAAATTGATCCAAAGCAAGCAGAATAATGAAAAGATCAAACAAAAAAATATAATTTATAATATGACACCTATTAATTTACCTGCATATTACCGATAAGTAGGGCGAAAAGAATCAAACCTAAGATAGCCAGAGAAATCGAGAAGATAACCTCTACAGTATAAATGCTTGTCTGTAACCCTTGACCCAGTGTGCTATTGTCAGATGTCACAACAAAATCACAAAAAAGTCAGAAATTGTTAGTACCCATATGCGCACGCACGAATAAAGAGATAAGGATTACAATCTAAAAGAACCTTGCATAAATGACAGTTGAAATAATTGTATTGCAAAATCACGAGATGCGAAGCCAGAATTTGTAGCTTTGGAGAAAAAATGCTAGCAATTTTATGACTTTTACACTACTGCCAGTTCTTTTACCTTGAAGAAATTTTTGTATATATTTAACTTCTATAAGCATATACTAAGGTAAAAGAATATAAATGTTTGAATCCTCAGTTCCTCACCATATTCACTTCTTGGACAATTACATTGTGAATTGAGATATAGCTTTAGTAGTTGATTTTTCTTTTATAAATTCAGATGTTATCTGGAGCATGGTTTATGAAGCAATGACCTCTGACTCACACCTGTATTACAGGTCAATAAATATACTCCAACATTTCACCTTTGATATATAATGATATGTATTACACACAGGTTTATTAATTTATTGTTTGGAATTCTGTTTTTTTTAGGAGAACAAAACTCACAATCAATGCTCTAAATAACAAATTAAAAGAAAAAAGAGTACATACCTCAGATTTTGCAGGCCCCACCACAAGCAAAAAAAGAACTTAGGAAGAAATTTTACTGATGAAACAACCCCAGAGTCCAATGCTGATTCGTAAATACCAAAATTGAACTCAGTGTTATCTTCTACCACTGAGCAATTCTTAATCAGATCATCTCTTTCGGCATTAGCCCACTCGTTGTACCCCGGTAAATAATTATTACCACAGTATAAAAAGCTGTTGTGACATCCTGGTGACTTGCATGCCTTTTTCCAGCAGCTATCTTCGCGCTCAACAGCTAGGAAGTACCAGAGTGCACCAACTATCTAAAAATAAGGTACAAAAAAGAAATAATAAAATGGAAGCAATGCTGGTGTTTGTGTGGTGCATCATGCTTTTGGGGTATATATATATATATATATTTGGAGAGTGGCTAAGGTCAAAGTGGTATGACTAAGGCCTTGGTGCTACCAATTAGTTTTTGCAATTTTAAAGTTCAAATAGTCGATTCAAACCGTTAGATGTTCAATCTATATTAAAATATGCTTGGAGACCAAATTTTACATTTTTTGGAATTTTTTTACTATTTTTTAAGCCACTTTGAAAATGGCAGATCCGGGTGAACAGTAAAAACAGTGCAACCAAATTCTGGACCATGTGATCAGCAATTTTCAAAGTGGCTTAAAAAATAGTAAAAAAATTCCAAAAAATGTAAAATTTGGTCTCCAAGCAGATTTTAATATAGATATCACATCTAACGGTTTAGATCGACCGTTTGGACTTTGAAAATCCAAAAACGACTTGGTAGCACCAAAGGCCTTGGTCATACCACTTTGATCTTAGCCACTCTCTAAATATTTGAGAGCAATATCAGGCTTTTGGAGTATTTATGATTTGTGGTTAGCTAGGACAACAGAAGAATTAAGAAACAAAGTAAAAATGCAAAATGGTTTGATGGGTCCAAAACCCATTATGATTTATTTAGATCATCGCCAAAACGACCAAGAATATTAAAAAGAAAAAAACACTTGCTGCTTAAAGTCTAATTTATGCTGACACCATAAACTAATAAAATAGAAAATGTGAGATGATCCAAAGGATAACTTACATGACTTGCGAGTAGATACCACAGCAGATAGTAAACTGCACCCATCCAAGCAGACTCAGCAACAACACCAGATGACCTTTTGAGTTCGGTCATTAGAGGAAAAATGCGCAAAAATCTGGGTATGTATTGCGCAAGTACGATAATAATCACTTCAGTTTTTGTGCCCAACACATCTGCACCTGTTGATTGGTGCAGGTATCTCCATAATACAATCTGTAGGTAGATGTTACAAAGCAATTATATAAAAAATAAGCCATAAATAGATGAAATATTCAACTAAAATGCCGACTTGGTCCAATACCTGAGGGAGAGGAAATACTGAGAGAAAATCTACAATAAAGTATCTTCTTAGATAGCGTTTTGCAATCTGCTCAGGATCAATCACCAGCTCGCCTCGGCCAAATACCCTAGATGAGGGTGCGATAAAAGCAGTCCTAAATTGGAGCACCATGCGCCCAAGATACAATGAATCAATAACCGTGCGCAAGGTGGTCGAGGCAACAGCAAGCTTCCTATCTATCCCGAGGCAGTTATTTTCAATATCGACTGTTGGCAGATACATAAACAACGGGTCAATCGAAACCCCGAGAAAACATGAAAGAGCGAATAGTCGATTCATCCATTGCAGAAACTTATCTTGGGGATCAAATATTTTCTTCTCTTTTTTATTGAGATCCTCTGCAAAGACTGCATGAGATACACCGTATCGGATTGACCGGCCAAAGGAGCGCAGCTGCTCAGAGCTCTTTATAACCCCTTTCTTGAAAGATTTGGGTTTTGTTTTGGAGTTAGTGCCAAACGGTTCAATTGAGAAGCTCGTTCTGTTCATTCTACCAGGAGGGGTTGTGACAGATAGCTTCGGGCTTGACTCCTCTAACCTAGATAACGGATTTGTACTGAGATTAAAACCATATGCACGGAAAGTGCCAAAAAACAAATAGTAATTGTACCTCACAAATCTCTCTCTATGGCCATCAATAGACTGCGACTTATAAACACCACAAGTAAACATCTTGAGGTGTATCAGCAGCAGCACAAAAGGCCATCAAAAGAGCTCATGCGTAGGCTTGATACGCACCAGTTAAATAGAATTGATCTGTTTGAAATAAGAGAAATAAAAAACAAAAAATGCATCACTACACCAAATTTAACTTTATGACTTAAAAACTTGAGGTTTTCTAAAATTAACTGACAAGGACATTAAAGTAATTCTCTTTCAAATTTTATATCTTTTAGAAGTTAGAACCAAAATATACATCTTATCTTTGAGATGAGATTTTTCCCTTATAATTGAAGAGAAGATGGCAGAAAGAAAATTTTATTAGTTTTGCATCCAGTGTACCAGGCAGAGATGTAAAAGGATTCCATGAAGCCAATTCTTATATATATGAAGCTGGTTAATTTTTCGAGATTTTTATACTGTAAAGGCAATTTATTGGGATTCTGTGCGACATGTACAGATTTGTAGCTCACAAAAATTAATAACTTGCCTCATGCACCAAAAATAATCTGGAATTGATGCTACCTATATCGTGCAAACTTTACAGGACAGAAATATTAGCAATTTTGCTTGAGAAAATCTCGTGTCCAAAAGCTCGAAAAATACTTAGGTAAATTTGGTTCTAAGATTTTAAATTTCTTTTGAGAAAATAAACATTTCTTTGAAGCATTTTCTTTTTTGAGGGTTCTTGGCAGATGCTGCCAGTTCTTTGAAGCATTTTCTTTTAATTAAAATAAGCCTAACAAGGACCAACTTCTTAAGTAGACAAATTTACTCCACACCACAAGCCCAACTCCAATAATTCTAAGTCTCACAATACATTACTTTCTATAATTCAAGAATGACAAATAAATTAATAAAATTTGAATAAAGAAAAAGGTTAAACCAATTTGGCATAAATTTACCAATGCAACTTGATTTCGTCATAGGGTTAGTTGAATTACTGTACTAATAAGTCTTATTAATCACTTATTCTGACCCGACAAAACAAATTGACCAACTGACAGAATAGCTTTGTGCGTGTTACTTTCTATTTTATTTCATTTAAAAAAAAAAAGGAATAATTGCCAATTGTATTATGATATACTGGTATTATTCTGATAAACTGATTTTGGATGCTCTATATCAGGTCTCTTGTTGCATATTAATTAGACAAAGAATTGAAATTCATTGCCGTAGACATTTATTACCATTATAGAAAGAAAAATAAAGATAAAATCTACATTTAAATTTTCTGTACTGCCCTTGAATTATCATATATGGATAAAATTGATTCCTAAAAATTAAATAATTGCAAAAATTATAAGTAATTTTGGTCATGGTTCATGTTTGGAAATACTGCATTCTGAATTCAACCTGGGTTCACTATATCATATTAAAGTTTGAACAGAAATTTAACTTATGAAAAGTTAATCCAGAAATGCATTTTCTTTATTTATGACGCAATCAAACAAAAATTAGAAAATTTTGCCAAGAAAAAAAGGGAAACTTCCCTGGGCAATTCGATATTGTCATTTCCGTAGTACTTGAACCAAAGATCAATCGAAATAAATGAATTGACAAACAAATAAACTTTAAAACTTCTCATTTATTTGTGTCCCGCAAAATGATTAATTCTTACTAAAAATTCCCTCTTCTTATATCAAAAACTTTCCCCTCTTCTCTTATGGTGCATTTTCTTTAAAATTGTGAAGCCAAAAGACAGATATCAGTACCGATTTTGTAGCTGAGGTTTCGACGAAGAAGCCAAATCGAATAATTTGCATAGATCTTGAGGGAGATTGTGAGGAAAAAAGAGGAAAAATAATTAGAGCGAAATCAAGAAATGAAACGGAAAATTTTTGGCGGTCACTCGCTCCCCGTGTCTCTCCCTCCAAATATAGAGAGAATAGACAATACCCACTGGAGATATTCTACGATTCATCCTTAGCTTCAATCCGTGTAGTGGATATATAACTTTGGAGATTAGTAACTCGTGCGGTTTTGCCTATTTTATAAAGAGGAGGCTCAAATGGTTTTATTTTTTATCTTCATCGTGCTTCTATTATAAAAAAAATTTAATAACTCAAAATTTAAAACTTAAAAGTTAAAATAAAACTGTCGGATATGATCTATATTATTTTATCTATGCACGTATAAAAAATTATAACATTTCAACTTTATTTTGATTGTCATCAAAAGCATATAAAATCGTACTAATGTGGATAATTTCTAGACGTTTATTTTTCAACTTATTGATTCACATAAACAAAACCGAAATGTAATAATGTTTTATTAGCACACAGAGAAAATAACATGAATCATATCTAAATAAAGACACAAAAAATAAAGACATTTGAACCCTCTTTCGTAAATTAGACTAAGTCTAATTTGCAGAGACATCCGATAAGTTGTCCGGTGAATTACATGGATAACAAAGTAAAGGTAGACATATAGAGTGATGTTACGGTGCTTTGGGAAGTAAAGATGGTGTTTTACTTCCTGCTCATATTTTCATTTTCAAAGTTCAAATAGTCGATCCAAATTTTTCAACATGATCTTCATATTAATATGTGCTTGGAGACCAAATTTTACATTTTTTTAGAAATTTTTTACTATTTTTTTAGAATTTTTGAAAAACAGTGTTTTTTGAATTTTTTATTTAATGAAAAGCTATGATTTTCAAAATTGTAAACAAATAGTAAAAAATTTCCAAAAAATGTAAAATTTGGTTTCCAATCACATGTCAATAGGAAGATTATGTTGAGAAGTTCGGATCGACTATTTGAAATTTGAAAATGGAGATATGAGCGGGAAGTAAAACACTCTCTTTACTTCCCAAAGCACCGTAGCATCACTCTAGACATATAATATTTTAAAATAAATATAAATGTAGTATTAAATATTTAAGTTATTTCTTAATTAATTATAATTTCTCATGTTCCACCATGATGATCTCTAAAGCAACCATTAATTTTATTATTGTTCATAAGGTGACAGGCCTGCGCGCGCACACACATCATATATAGATTGTCAAGTCAACTTATTTGTCAATAAATCAAAATCCATCAGTTAACATGCATACAGCTAATTTGTAAGTCATTATATTAATACAATAGCGTCCACTAATTCTAATTTAATTTACCACGAAGAATTTAATTAGACATATTTGTACTCAGGAATTTATTTGGCATCCAGACCTATGTTTGTATAGTTACACCGACCCCAAAATAATAATCTTGTATCGCAGTTACATGTTGTCACCTAATTAAGTCATGATAAAACTTGAGAGCAGCGGCATGAAAGTATTAAATGAAATTTTATGAAAAATAATAGCAAAAGTAAAAAAAAAAATCCCATTCCGAGTCATTATGGGACAATTAAGTTTTCACGCCTTAAGAAAAGAAATATCTCAACTCTAACCAACATGGTAATTCCCTTGCATAATCTAACGACAGAAAAAAAAAAGATGAATAAATAACCATAGTTTATTATATTTAGAAATGATTTCAGTTCTGATTTAATGTGTTCTATTTTTCTGAAAATTCACAGTTATTGTTTTCTTTATTCACAGCTTTCTATTAACCACCATGATAACAAGAATTAGAAACTCAATCTATATAGGTGTTCTCACGAATTAGAACATTCACACAAAAGCACATTTTACAACCAAATCAAAACATCAGTATTCACACCAATTCAAACATTCAAACAATTAACAAGCACATTTTGTAAGCAAATAACAACATGCATTGAGTCAAGAACAGGTGTTTTATTAAAAGAGGGATACACTGAAGCACAACCGGATCAGGTAACAAGTAACCATCGGAAATCCAAAACATCCAAAATTTCATAACATGATAATAAGATTGATATAATTCACATTGTCCAGGTGCAGAATTTATGATGAGCAGCTTGTAGAAGGAAGGTCGCGATACTTGCTCTCTTTACACGAAACCGTCAACTCCTCTGGTGGCTTACCGAAAAATGCGCTCCTGAAAAGCAAAATCCCGACCGCATGTCCCACGCATGCGGCTATGAAGATGCCCCCCTTGAACGACATGACTGCGAGCATGAGGAGGTACATAAGCCCAACTCTCAATGTGTGCACCACCGTCTGTGCCAGGTCCTTGTTGTGTGCGAGGTGGTGGCTGCTGATTATCTCTGCTCCTGCAGTCAACAGAAAGACGGCGATCAGTGCCAGGGTGTACATGCCTCGACTGTCCCCGGGCCAGTCGGTGAAAAGGACCTCCGACTTCCTGCCCCAGAAGAAGGTCATGGAGGTGTAGTGCTGCTTCTTCGTTGGGGCCATCACCTCCTACATGTCCATGTCATGGTCCATGGGGCCGGTGAAGGAGACTGATTGTGATAGTTTCCGGATGATATTATTGGGAACATTTAATTCTTCCCTTTTATATTCGTACATGATTTGAATTTTTGAAATTTCGAGCGAACTTCTAATCTTGTAGCTCGGGGGTAACGGTTGACTTCATAAAGAGAGGGAGCAATAATTGTACTTCCAATATCATTATCATTGAAATTAATAAGATAAAACTTTTACTTCCGATTTTTTTGCAACCTACCCTCTCTGCATTTGAAAAATTAGAAAACTAATTTTTAACTGCTTGAACAATTTGGAGGATACAGTTAGTTTTGTAATATCCCTTCCGAAAGTAAGAAGTAGATTCAACAGAAATAGATTAAAAATCAGCTCCACTAGCATTAATTTTAAGAAAAGAGGAGGAAAATTATTATGAAATCAAAGTTTCAATACCATTTTAACAAAGAAAATAGTACAAAAGAACAAATGTACAATCAGAAAACCCAGAAATAATCGAGCTATATTAAGATAAACCTCAAGGGCTAGAGAAGATACTACAAAATTTTCCAATATACATTTATATAAAATAATCAACATTTCTCGGATAAATCACTTCACTTGACAAAATGAACAAAGGAAAAATGTGTTATCGGTACACTAGTAGCAGAATCCAACAGATACCCGTACTGATTATTCATAAAACAAAACCACCATCAATTCAACTAGCAACTTTTGTTCTCCTTTGCCTCGCATTTATCTCTCTTCCCACACTTCTAGACCGAGCAATCCTTTTTACCACAGAATCACTTACGTTAACGTTGTCATCATCATCATCATCAACATCATCATCATCATCATCACTCTCTTCTTCATCCTCGTCTTCTTCCTCTTCTTCCTCTTCGTCGTACTCATCCACACCATCAAATTCACTATCTCTATCCTTGCCAATTGCAGCCGCTTTCTTCTTTTCCCCTCCTTTGGCCTTGACAGGCTTGCGCTTGTGCATCAAATGCACGTACCGATACCTCACATCCATCACTGGGTGTTTCTCGACCAACACATGCCGCCTATAACCTTCCCTCAAGACAACCGTCTCAGTTTTCAATTTATTTGAAACATAAAATATGCCGGGATGGTTTATGATTGCTTTTCTGAAGCCAGGTGGCAACCCCATCTTTTGACCGAGTAAAATCAAGTTAGACTTTTCGGTTTTCTTGTCTACGAAGAGACTGAGTGCTTCATGAAACACAGCTACCACCCATTTCTCGGCAATATCGCTCTTCGGGGTCAGGTGGGACCCACTGTCATAAGGGGAATGGTAGGGAAGCTTCTGCCAGTTGTCTAGCCATTTTCGGACTTTGTTATCGAGCTTGAAACCTCTGGAGAAATGCAACGGGAATGCCAGAGGAGAACCATTCTTGTATTCACCAGTGCGTTTTGCGTAACTGTTAAAATGGCAATTTGTTTAGTCTGAAGACATACATTGAAAGGGATATTTTAGCGAGTATGGTCAATTCCAAATTCTAATCCAAACCGATGATCGGAATTTATATCTGGGACCATATAGACAGGTTATCAGGTTGAATGTATAATAGAGATAAACAACTTTCATGTAAATGCATCCCAAGTCAGATCCATTTTGGTAAACCTGTTCATTTAACAAGTCAGCTAGGCTATTACCAGAATCAGTTTTATAACATACAACACTTGCTGCCGGTCTTGAATTTCATAACAAAATAAAAAGGTACAGACCAGTACCAGTATTACTTTTCTTTGCACTATTTGGACGACTATGGTACGTTCAATCTCAACTTACTGTCGAATGCATTGCTGAGCATAAATTCATAACAACACCCAATTTTTTTTTTTGAAGGTCAGTCAAGTTTCAGTAAACAAAATAACAACGCTCAAATTTTAATTACTTAAATATAATATCAAGTATCAACTGTGAGTCGGTAACTTAAACTATGTAATTCATATCATCAGAAATCAACTCAATCAACTAATCATATTATATTACCTCTCCATGGAAGACACGGCAAGATCTCTCCTATAATAAACCACCTCCAAATCAAGCTCACCATGGTTTGAAATAGAAGGCGAGGTGCAAAAATAATCAGGGTATTTCGGCAAAACCGACCTGATAAAATCTCTTGGTAACCCTAGATCCCACCTCAACCTCTCGACCAGCCGAAGAGGCAACTTTCGACTTGGCAACAGCATAAGCAATTTCAGCAGGCGATCAGCCACATCAGACTGAGAGATTGCTTCTGCTTGAAGCCCCTCCTCGTGCAAGGAAAGAAGCTCGTTGGTGGGTCGGATTTGGGGAACCGGGGGGAGGGGAGGGGAAGGTAGGGTTTCAGTGAAAGCGTAGGGGAAGAGGCGGATGAACTGGATAGCGCGACATGGGAGGTAGAGGCGGGATTTGAGAGGGGTAATGGAGGAGAGGGGGAGGGAGTGGGGAGGGGAAGGGGAGGTGGAGAGGAGGTGATCTTTGAGGGAGAGGAAGGGGAGGAGGTATTTTTCTTTCTCCACGATGTGGTCCAGAGCACGGTCGCGGACACATTGAATGCGATCGTCGACGGAGCCGCGGCGGAGGGGAGGGGAAGGGAGGGGAAGGGAGGGGAGGCGACGGCGGAGTGATTGCATCGGAGACCGAAAGGAAGGGACGAGAGGAGTGGCCGTGTGGGAAGAAAGAGAAGGTTTTGCAAGGGTTTTAGTTTGGGCTTTAATCGCTGACACTCTGGGCCTAGAATAACTAAATGTCGGAAATGAAAATTTGGGCCCAAAGTGGTTTTATAAGGATGATGTTTATATTTGGGCTCAAAGTGGTTCTGAGAGTCCAAATTCATTTAATATGAAGCTGTTTCATATTTTGAAGTCAAGATATAGAGTACTACGCTTGGAACTTGTACTACAATATTGTAGACATTTTTGTTAACCAATATAGTGTTGCAACTGGGGCTGTAAATGAGTCGAGTTTGAGCGAGTTACTTCCAACTCGAACTCAGCTCATTAAATAAATGAGTGAGTCAACTCGAGTTGGGATGGTAATAACGAGTTGTAGAGCCAATTCGAACTCAACTCGTTATCAACTCGAGTTGGCTCACAACTCGTTTAACCAGTTAATTATATACTACTAGTAAAAGAATTTATCAGTATCCAGTAATTTTTCATACAGCAACTTAGTACATAAGTACCAACAATTTTTCATACAGCAGCTTAACAAAAACAATTTTTGGAATTTATTGTGACCAATGCTATGTAACTCGAGTTATAAATGAGCGAGTTGGGATAAGCTCAAACTCAGCTTGTTTATTAAACGAGTTAGACAACTCGAATTGGAACTGTAAATGAGCGAGTTATAAGCGAGTTACGAGTTTGAGCAATTTTGCCGAGCCCTAGTTGCAACATATGCGTGCTTCTGTTTTTAGCTCGAGGGATCAATTGATTACAATGCTAAATAATACAATAATAAACAATCAAGTTGTGTCTCCATCACGTGCTTGTGTTAACAAAATGAGTGGTCAAAACTTACTGTCTGAGAACACTAAAAAATATATACAACATGTGGATGACATCGTATGTAATTGATTAATTTTGTGTGGCAGTAACATGATGATTACGTCATGTTGAATTGATCAGCAATTTTGGAAATATGCCCGAATTATTAAATTTTAAAGGAGCAAAAAAGTGTTAAGCAATCGAATATTTAAGTTTAGCAAATATAACTGTTACATTAATATATATAGCGGTGTCACGGCCAGGGGCCGCGGATTTAGGAATTTGGTTAGTGTTAGGCACAAAAAATTAATAAAAGTATAATTTTTTTCTCCTGACGAATCAAAGCGGAGTAGTGGATAGAAATTTAAAAAAATCAAGGCACTACCGAATACGTCACGGCACGAGATTTGGTCAGAAAAAAATCAGAGCAGAGTAGTGCCGGTTACGTGCCGTGACCATCTTTCGAAAATTTGGCACAAGAAGGCACGTCACACAAAAGATTTGGTCATGACAGGACACATGGTCACATGTAATTAGGACCGTTAGATCTTGATCGAATGGTGAATCCTAAATAAACTAACCTAAATTATGAAAAAAAATAGTTAAACGTGACACATGTGACCGGTCACGTTTGGACACATCACGTGTGGTCACGGCGTAATTAACGTGTTGTGACCATTCACGTGCCATGACCATCTTTCTAAATTTGGTTACGACACGACACGACACATGATCCAAGTTACGACGTGACTAGTCACGACCCGGTACATATTTATATCCTTAGTAGCGGATCTTTTTTTTCTCCTAACAAATCAACGATTCTTCTAAGTGGAGTAGCGAATCGAACGTCTTTTTATTTCTTTCTTTCTTTTACGCGAATTAGTCTGTGCTGACTTTTTTTTTTTGCGCAATTTTTTTTCTACTGGACCGTGAATTTAATCCAGGATAAGCATTATATCTATCCAGAGGTAGACACAAGTATAAATTAAATACCATTGAATTTTTTAAAAAAAGTTCAAATTCAGAAGTAGGCATTTGCCTACTCTTGACTCTTCTTGGATCCGCCACTTGTCACGGGCTCACGGGCTATGTATGTGGCAGTCACTGAGATGGATCCTAAAAGCAAGCACCTAGTTAATTTCAGACAGAGAAAAATTCTAACAAGATTTGTTAGTTTGCTTGATTAAATTACATCTAAAAGCAAATGGATTTCAGTAGACACGGAGTCATGCATTATATGTGATAGGATCATGAGTATAATTTTATAATTATTTTAAACAAGTAACTTCAATACAATAACAGAAGTCTAATTTAAAAATTATTTACATTTTTCAATAAAAAAACTACTCTACAATAAATATATATGGACTACAATAAATAACTTTATCTTAGGTTCTAAAATAAATGGATATTCCATTGAGTATCAAAAGATAACTTTGGATCAGCACTTGGTTACAAATCAAGAACCTATATAAATATACAGTTCATGTCAAAGATCTAATTGATAACCATGCATGTGCTCTTTTTCTTTTAGAAAGAAATGTTGACATGATCACACTCAATCTAATCTTCATCTCTTATCTTCCTGCTGCTCCTGCCGGTTTTATTTCTCATCGACCACTTATAACAGTTGAGCAGTATACAGATGTTCCAACTAACTTGGGACACCTGGTTAGTATAAAATTAAATGGAATGAGCATTACTCCCCACAGGCCACATGCATCATGCTCCAAAGTTCTTCGATTTATTCCCCCCCCTGTACCACCTGCCAAAAAAAAAAGCTACCAATACATTTTATCATGACCTGTTGGCAATTTCTTTTTATCCAATACAGTACCGTATATAATACATTTTATGACCTGTTGGCAATTTCTTTTTAGAAATACAGTGAATTTAATGTCCACTAATAATTTGATTCATAAAAAAAAAATTATTTATAATGAGTCAAGTAATTAACTCTAATTTTTATATCTACTTTTTTTATTCTTACATAGTTTTCTAAATTACTCAAAATTACTGACGATAGCACGTTCTAAACTCTACTCCGCGTGTACAAATCGTGTTTGGTTTAGTGAGATATTGAACAATAAAAGAAGAATTTAGACAAAGAAGAGAGAAATCACAAGAGAACAAATACGAAACATTTCATATATTATCAAAGCTTCAAGAAAAAGATGACATGTCATGTCTTCTTGAGGTTGGCTAATATCAAAATGTTTGTTCTGGAGCTGTGTGCAACTAATTGGTTTTTCAATTTTTAAAGTTCAACGGTCGATCTAAACCGTTAAATCTGATCTCTATATTAAAATGTGCTTGGAGACCAAATTTTATATTTTTTGGAACTTTTTTACAATTTATTAAGCCAGTTTTAAAATCGCTGATTTTAATAAATAGTAAAAAAAATCTGGATCATTGAAAACAACAATTTTAAAACTGGCTTAATAAATAGTAAAAAAATTCCAAAAAAATATAAAATTTGGTCTCCAAGCACATTTTATTATAGATTGAATAGTGAACGGTTTGGATCAACTGTTTGGACTTTAAAAATGTAAAAACCGAAGCGTTTGTTCCACGGCCTAATAACAAACGTGTTGATATTAGCCAACCTCTGTCTTCTTATAATATATACATCCATAACATAATAAATAACTTAGAAAAACTAAAAGTCCAACTTAGAAACTAACAATTCATAATAAACTTAGAAGTTCTAAATAATTCGTGAAAAATCTAGCATAATTAAAATAACTTAAGAAATCTAGATAGTCAAACTTAAAAAATAGTAACATAATAAAGTTTTATAGAAAATACAACTTAATTTAATATTGCAATTAATTATCATAGGAAATGATGAACTAGTGGGACCCGTGGGACTCCTTCTTGGCTCTTGTGCACCGGTCATAAAAGAAGATTGAAGAACAATTAAACCGTACCGAGTCTGAGTCCAAGTCGGTTTTAGGTTTCCGTCATACTCCCCCAGTTGATGTAAGCTTGACCTCAAGCTTGTATTTTCATCTCGAGTTTGGCTTTCAATTCTTTTTGTCTTTGTAGACCTCTTTCAAACAATACAATTTCATATCAAGCACCATTAAATCTATAGGAATAGGTATCTTAGTACACGTTGAAAAAATATTCCTAAGTAAATCGAGCATAGAGCGTGGACTTCAATTTGGATTTTCTATAAAAGTGTTTCTTCAGATCCTGAGCACAAACATAGAATGCCAATAAATCGCCACGCATCGACTGGCCTCTCTTGAGATCAACAAACCAGGGTCGACTTAATTTTTAATGTGTTGGATATTGTTTCTTTGATCACAAACCTTGCATTTTCGGATTTGGAACTTGGCTGTAAGAATGGATCATTGTAGTTAGATCTCCAGGCCTCGTTGTTGGTTGAACACAATAGTTTTGATCTCAATAAAGCATCAGCTCTAATTTCCAAGGACAAAGCATTTAATAGCGTGTAGAAGGATACTTAGGGATTCTGAGCAGTGGAATATGCTACGGGCTGAGGGATGGAATACTCGAATCCTTTGGAAAATCACCAACAAAGTTTTCATCATATTTTGAAGAGTTCTCAAAGGACTCCATGTTATCGTGGAAAGGGTTGATATCTTCATCTTCTCTATTGAAATTTTCTTCCTTTGAACCACAATGCAAACAATTGAGATCTTTGGAATGGTTGTCTCTCTGTTGGAGGTGTGGAGAAGGAGAAACATTGTCGCTGGAGATGTTATAACGGTGGGTGTGAGAAGAAATGAGGCGCTCCATAGAATCGGTGAAGCATTTGAGTAACACTTACTTGTTTTGCATTTGTTGTTGGTTTTGTTGCATTCATTCGAGGATGGCGACTAGGTTCGGGTCGGTCATTGTTGTTGCGATGATAATGTCGAGTTGAATGGTTGATGGAGATACAACTTTACGCAAGCGTGAAGGTAGTTGTCGAACTTGGCGGTTGACAGAGATACAACTTCACGTACGCAAGCGCGAAGGTGGTTGTGATACCACTTGACGACAGCACATCCTAAACTCCACTCTGCGTGTACAGTTCGTATTTGGTTTAGTGAGATATTGAACAATAAAAGAAGAATTTAGACAAAGAAGGGAGAAATCACAAAAGAGAAGATAAGAAACATTTCATATATTATCAAAAGCTTCAAGTAAAAGATAACATGTCATGTCTTCTTATAATATATACATCAATCACATAATAAATAACTTACAAAAATTAAAAGTCCAACTTAAAAACTAACAACTCATAATGAACTTAGAAATTCTAAATAACTCCTGAAAAATCTAACATAATTAAAATTACTTGAGAAATATAGATACATCAATCACATAATAAATATATACATCAATCACATAATAAATAACTTACAAAAATTAAAAGCCTAACTTAAAAACTAACAACTCATAATGAACTTAGAAGTTCTAAATAACTCATGAAAAATCTAACATAATTAAAATTACTTAAGAAATATAGATAGTCAAACTTAAAAATTAGTAACATAATAAAGTTTTATAGAAAACATAACTTAATTTAATATTGCAATTAATCATTATAGTAAATGACGAACTAGTGGGATCTGTGGGACCCCTTCGTAGCTCTTGTGCACTTGTCATAAAAGAAGATTGAAGAACAATTAAACCGTACTGAGTCCGAGTTTGAATCCGGATCTGAGTCCAAATCGGTTTTAGATTTTTGTCAATTACTCTAATCACCCTTAATCACCCTATGAATTTCTAGATCTACTCTTTTACTATATTTACTCTTGTATCTTACTTATATACCCTCATAATCACTCTAATACTTTAATCCCATTAAGTCTCTAAATTTCAAACAAGACACCCATTAAGTCTCTAAGTTTCGCCATTTCTTTGATGTCTTTTGTGATTATCGTTTAGAAATTAATTTAAGGAATATTTGCAAATGACGAAATTATATTGGAATATAGTCATATTTGAAATATGACTCGTACAAAGATACTATTAAAGAAAAGTACTATTCTTAAGTATACAATATATAAAATAATTAATAATGTTGTTTAATGACATAACGAGTTGTACGAAATTTAGAAAAGAATTTAATAGAATGCCCAGTTAAAGAAAATGTAACTTTGTTCTTTAGAGAAAAAAAAAATTTAATTTGCATTTTAGCCCTTACATTAATAGACTTTATAATATTCTCATTTTAAACTTCCTCCGCAATTATGTTTTATTAGGAAGCTTAATTTTTTTTTTTTATAATATAGTCCGAAATAATTCAATAAAATTCAGTTTATTCCTTCATTCAAAAATCCTGAAAAGGAGCCATTTTTTTTTTCTTTCATAAGGGATCATCTTATCTTTTAAAAATGTCTCCTTGCACTTTGTCAGAAAAAAAAAATTATTCCATTTAGTATATATATAGTACCCAAAAATATACCAATGCTGCATCAGTTTGCCAAACACCTAGTATATATCAATTTAGTCCCAGTATTAAAATGCCTCAATATATAGAAGGAAATCTAAGGCGTGAAACATTTATAACAAGTATTAATATGCCTCAATTTCTTAAATGAATTGAGACTAATTAAAGAGTACTAACTCAATCTTACCTTTTTCTTAATTAATTCAATTCAAATTTAATTGAAAACATTATATGAGAAAGGGTCAATTAAGCTGAAGCATTGGTAGTACCAATTTGGTACGTACTGATACTAGAGCTCCTTTTAATCTATCGCCAGACAGATCTAGAGGTGTTCTTTGTAGAAAATTATAATTTCTTCTTCTCTAAAGGAATGAATCAGCCTTAAAACTTCAAGCCCAGTGTTGTAAGAAATGTCCGCTTATACTGATTAATCGATCAATTAGTTGTTGGTGGTGATCAAATTGTTTCGGATTTTTTCCGACTAATCGCTTGGCGGTACCCTGTCCGTCCGACGAGCGCATACCGTTATTTACAACACTGTTCAAACCTACAATTACACGTGAATAACATTTTACATCAAATTTGCATTTAAGACCCTGGCACGTTTAGAAAAAACGATAATTTCACCCAAACCCCTCATTTTTTAAAATTCCCACGGATATAGATTAAGTAATCCATCGCTAACAACAAGTTAACTAGTTAAGGAGTTTAATTTATGATATAAATAAAACTTTTTAAAACTGAACCTGAATGTAAAGCATCCGGTTCATAAATGACAACTGGTATTATATTATCTGATATTTATAGAACAACAAATCAAGAAATTGCTATTAACACTAACCAGTATGATTTAGAGAGAACGTGCAACTTTATGATTTCATTAAAATGATATCAAGTGATTGGCTCAAGTAACACACACACACACACACACATATACACATTCTTAATTAACAGCTCAGGTTGGCCCATTTCCTGATATGCTGAAAATGGTCTTTCACTACTATATTCTATATATAGCATATCACTCCGGCATTTTTATTATTCTATATATAGCATATCAAATCTTGTTATATATATAACCCTGCCGTTGCAAAAAAAATTGAACCATTTAGTTATTATGTGACTGTGACATTAAATCCAAAAATTGTCCTTGTTTTGCTGTCCCGATAAATGAAACACACCATGTTAGGAAATTAAATTTGCTGAGCTTCTGTGGCCAACAGGAACTGGTACGCACCGAGAATTCTTTGTTTAATAAATGATTTAATTTCTTATTGTTCTATTTTTTTTTTATACAACCTATAGCTACAGTCGACACTCTACAGTCAACACGCTTACCCTTTGCTGCTAGATACTATTTTCTTGTACAGGTGTCCAAAAAGTGCTTTCAATAATTTAACAGCTGACAAGAAAGTATTAGTGGCACGCGTCAATGTATTATTACTCCAAAGTGCTGGACCCACATTATATGATCAATCATTTTTGCTACCAAACCATGATTAAAAAGATTTGATTTTCGCACTATTATATGTGCAACGTCATCCCATATTATTTGCCACGTGTTTGCTCATATATAGTGATTAGGGTTTTGGGATCATCCGATCATGGATCATGGATCACGCGTAGTTCTTCTTTATTTATTTTTTGGTAATGCTTCCTTTATTTAATGGGAGAGCACAGAGAGGATCAGAGAACAATCTAGATAGTGCCATGTAAGAAGAGAGAGAGAGAGAGAGAGAGAGAATCTTGACAGGCGTTGTCAATTCTTTTTTTTTTTCTTTTTTTTAAAGAGAGAGAGAGAGAGAGATCGTAATTTTTTATACCGGGCTCTAGTGAAATGGAAATTAAGATCACTCCGAGTTTTAACAAAAGGGATGCTAGTTGTCGTCTATTATTTTAAGAAGAAGGCTCTTCAGATCAAATTAGCTGCTCGATCTCTGTTTGTTAGTTTGTATCTCAAAGAATTGTCACTCTATTAATTAAATTTGATCTTTGATAAATTATTCTTTTTAAAAGCAACACAACTGTTAATTTTCATTAAACAAAAACATAAAAACTAAATAAAAGATATTTTAGCCGGGAGTTAACCTAAAAACAGTGTTTATACTAAAATGATAGATGTGTGTGTGTGTGTATATATAGAGATGAGCTACGCTACTCCATGGAGTAAAACGCGTTTGTACTTCACGCCGTATTTTTATTTTGAAAGTCCAAACGACCGATCCGAACAGCTCAACATGATCTCCATATTGAAATGTGCTTGGAGACCAAATTTTACATTTTTTAGAATTTTTTTACTATTTATTAAGCCACTTTGAAAATCTGAAAATCCGGATGAACAGTAAAAACAGTAAAAAATTCTGGACTGCCGGATCAGTGATTTTCAAAGTGGCTTAAAAAATAGCAAAAAAATTTCAAAAAATGTAAAATTTGGTCTCCAAGCACATTTCAATATGGAGATCATGTTGAGCGGTTCAGATTGGTCGTTTGGATTTTCAAAATAAAAATATAGCGGCGTGGAGCACCAACGCGTTTTACTCCATGGAGTAGCATAGCTCAATTCTATATATATATACTAATATAATATGTTTTATACTAAAAAACAGATGTTTATCCTCGACAAACATATATTGTACTAACATAATTAATATGGGTTTATACTAACAAGATTGATGCTTATATACTTTAATAGAATTGATACTAACATAGCATTGCATGCTAAATGAATAAGTGTTTATACTAACAAAACTATGTGTTTATACTTGAAAAGTCAATGCTTCTACTATTTATGAATATCTTTGTACATAAATTCATATCATAACATATCTCTTGCACGGGATCTATATAAAAATCTTCCAAAAAATAAAGATATATATAGGTTGAATTTTCAGAATTTTTTAAAAAGAAAAGAATGGACAGATAGAGATAGATGTTATGCTAAAACCTGAAAAACGGAAGAACGAATTATAAACACTTTGTTAAAAGTGGAATGGCGGAAGGTCAGTAATAGCTAAAAAATAAAGATGCTGACTCGAAAACGTGTAGAAGACAAATCAGTAGGTATGTAAGTACGCGTTGCGCTGTAATTAGTCGAGCACGTGACTTGAGTCATGTATGGTAAAATCTTAAATCAGTAGGGATGTAAGTACGCGTTGCGCTGTAATTAGTCGAGCACGTGACTTGAGTCATGTATGGTAAAATCTTAACTCATAATCGGACTAAGCTACTAACGAGGAGAGCGGCTTGGGGCCCATCGGACTCAAAGTAGGTTCGATGGGCTCCATGACCGTCCGATCTGCTCTAAGATTCACGTCAGAACTTTCGACTCCGCTTTAATATTCGTGTGCACGATTATTAAAGCAGATCGGACAGTCATGGAGCCCATCGAACCCACTTTGGGTCCGATGGACATCGGACCCAAGCTGCTCTCACTAACGAGTTGTACCGAATTGGACCTTATTAATTAGCTCGTTGGACTTAGCTGCATGGACATCATAAAATTCACACAAATTTATATAAATTCACTAACGAGCGAGCTAAGTCCAGCTCAAACTCGCTAATTCTGGATCGAGCCACTCATGAGCTGGCTCGTTTTGAGCTCGGGCCGTAAAAATCAAGTTGTTAGCGTGTGAGTCACGGACTCCTGAGCGGTCCACGAGCTACGAGTATTTTTTTTGGCGAACTCCAGCATGTGAGCGTTAAAAAAATAATTTTAGTGGGGCAGTTTAATTAATTAACAAAATGAAATTAATTTATTCTATTTACTTGAAGGAAATATCGTAGGGATTTTGTTCACTTAATTTCTAACAGCGCAGTAGTAGTGTATGTGAATGCAGGGATGATCCAGTCGGCGCCGCAATTCGGGAACTACTCCAAAACAATTATATATATATATATTTTTTTTTCTGAGAATCTTTTGAGTTTACGTGTACAAAGTTGCGCCTAAGCAAAGAAAATGCATGCAGGATTGCAGCAAAAGAAATCATAAAATTTAAGAAGTGTGATATGATGACAAGCTCCGAAATACAAGCTGTAATGAATCACAAGAGAACGGCTAATAATATTGGGATCGACTAACAGTCTCCCCTATTCAGTCCCCTAAACGTCCTCCTAACGGTCAAAGTACAACTGTCAGTTCCCCATTCAACATACATTAATTCACATACAAAATGGAAAGTATGAATACCTAAGATATCAAATATTCATATATAATCCATCAAGTATTCATACCTAAGATATCAAGTATTAATTCACATACAAACTGGGGACCATTACTTTTCGGGGGTAGTAACTGTCAGACTGCATTGGGGACCACAACCAAAAAGTCACGTGGATCACACCACCAGTGCTACATTCATTGATTAAATTAATTCACATACAAAATAGAAAGTATTCATATATAATTCATCAAGTATTCATACCTAAGATATCAAGTATTTAAAAAAAAAACTTGACACAATACCTACTCATCTTTTACATGTTTTTCAAGGTGGTTTTTTTTTTCTCCGTTCAATCTAACCAATTTTTTGGACGATCTATGAGGAATTTTGCAAATCTAAAACCAGAAACGTGTTCTACACAATTTTCTCTTTCAAATGAGATCCATGATGACATATTTTTACACGTTTTTCAAGATATCAAATATTCAAATATGGAAAGTATTCATACAAAATGGAAAGTATTCATACCTAAGATATCAAATATTTATATATAATTCATCAAGTATTCATACTTAAGATATCAAGTATTTAAAGAAAAAAACTGGACTCAAATATATAAAGTATTCATACAAAATGGAAAATATTCATACCTAAGTTATCAAATATTCATATATAATTCATCAAGTATTCATACTTAAGATATTAAGTATTTAAAGAAAAAAACTGGACTCATCTTTTACACGTTTTACACGTTTTTCAAGGTGATTTAATGATTGACAAAGTTAGTTAGAATGGGGGGACATTTAGAGGACTGGAGTGCGGGGGACAACATCTTTACTCAATAATATTATTTAAGGTCTGTGCCCCTATTTAGAGGATATTCCTAAAGATTCTATACCATTCAAAAGTAGTACTTTTGTATCTAATAAAAAAATAGTAAAAAATTCTAAAACATCACCACTTTGCAGTCTCTGCGAAACATTAAAAAAAAATTCTAAAACATGTAAAATTTAATCTCTAAGTACATTTTCATATTAAGATCATATCGAACGGTTCAGATCGACTATTTGAACTTGAAAAACAAAAATATTGATGCAAAATACGGATTAATACCATAACTTCACTAGCAAAAAAAAAACCTATTATGTACTTATAATTAGTTATATATAACCTGAAATGTTTTTTCATATAAAATTACATATTTGACTCTCAAAATGTAAGTATTTGACCCTCCAACCTAGTACTTTTGAATGTTGCGTAATTGGTGATTGTCCATGCGTATCTGTAGAGTGGGAAAAACGTGCCGTGCCGTGACTAACACGCCGTGATTTTGATCTCGTGCCGTGCCGTGACCAAAATGTCAAGGGGTGGTCATGGCATGCGAATGGTCATGCCACGTGAGTCATGCCGTGCCTAAACGTACCGTGACCATACGTGACTCGCGTAACCATTTAATCATTATTTAAGTTAGTTTATTCAAGATTCACCATTAAATCAATATCTAATGGTCCTAATTACACGTGACTACGTGTCGTGCCGTGCCGTGACAAAAAATTTCACGTGCTGTGCTAAAGTTTCAAAAGATGAGCACGGCACGCGAATGGTCACAGCACGGGACACACGAGTCATGGCACGTAACTGACACGCGTGCCGTGCCGTTCCGTGCCGTAACCGTACCGTTCCGTGACGGAACCGGCTCCGCCGTGCCATTTTTCCCACTCTACGTATCTGCATTGGTGAAAACATATGTATTTATCATGAAGCTTCTCATGTCACACTGTGAGACCTCATTTATCTCATATAATATCTAAACCATAAATATCCTATTAGACCAACATTAAAAAGTAGTACTTTGTACCTAATAAAAATATCCTATACCATAAATATCCTATAATATCTAAACCATAAATATCCTATACTATTCAAAAGTAGTACTTTTGTATCTAATAAAAAAATAGTAAAAAATTCTAAAACATCACCACTTTGCAGCCTCTGCGAAACATTAAAAAAAAAAATTCTAAAACATATAAAATTTAATCTGTAAGTACATTTTCATATTAAGATCATATCGAACGGTTCAGATCGACTATTTAAACTTAAAAAACCAAAATATTTATGCAAAATACGGATTAATACCATAACTTCACTAGCAAAAAAAAAAACCAACTTTGAACCTATTATGTACTTAGTATTAGTTATATATAACTAGAAATGTTTTTTCATATAAAATTACATATTTGACCCTCCAACCTAGAAGTTTGCATGTTGCGCATGCAATTGGTGATTGTCCATGCGGATCTGCATTGGTTAAAACATATGTACTTATCATGAAGCTTCTCATGTAACACTGTCGACCTCATTTACCTCATATAATATCTAAACCATAAATATATATCCTATTATACCAACTCTGCACCTGATTTCCACGGATAGGTAGCGAAAGATCCAGTTCCAATTTCTAAAGGCTGGGTTGAAACTACGGAGGAATTTAATATTTGAAGGACTAGGTTTGTTTAGTAAAATCTGTCACTAGCTGGTTAGAATTAGATCATAGTAGCAACGTCAGATGCATATAGATATATGCTGTGGTTTTTTACACGTAGCACTTTTTAATATTTTTCTCCATCTCCAGATATATCTGCTTAAATTAAATGACATGCCTAGGTTTTAGGAACCATCATGTGTTCATGCCCTTAAAAAAATAAAAATAAAAATAGCGAATTCCTTCCAATTGTCAGGTTCGGATCTGAAACAAATCCCCTAAATTGGGGGAATTGGCAACCCAAAAAGTGCAATTATTTTCTACCATTTGAATTTTTCAAATGGATGGGAAGTACGGTATATTTACATGCACCAGGACACGTAGCAATCCAGAAGAGCAGGTGTCACCTTATTAGAGGATTCCAGAACACCGGTCCATTCATTTAATCTGGACAATAACATCACCTATAAATAAATTTTGATATTAATTTTATAAACATTATTATCTTAAATTATTGAATTTTAAAAATATATAAAATAAAATCTATAAATTGAAATGGATTATATTGGATAAGGATATCTAATTGGAAAATAAACAACACCATACGGAAAAAGCGTTTTTTCTAAAGAAAACAAAAATCTATCAATTAATATTAAATAGAAATAAATAGATGAGGAGGGTTTCAATACCTCACGTCTTTCATACCTCATCATATCTCATATTTTATATCTTTGTTTTCAATGTCTAAAATATGTTTGGAGATGAACGGTCCATAAACAGTAATTTTGTACCTATCTAAGAAATATTAATTTTTTTTAAAATTATAAAATTTCATTTTCAAGCATATTTTAGTATGAATATCATATTGAACCACTACAATAATGGGACAGTATCCGCGAGGGTAAAAGTGTTTTTTGCCGACGGTATCGTCGCGGATATTCCTGTCAGTAATACCGATACGCTCAGAAATAACACGTTTTTGTCGGTGTACCATCGGCAATAGTATTTTTTTTAACGGTTCGGATCGGCAATTCGTACTTTAAAAACGAAATATAAATTATGAGGTATGAAAGACATGAAGTATTGGAACCCTCCTCTAAATATATATATATTTTGTCTAGAAATTGAAAATTTGTTTAAAAAATATACGTACAATGACTTTATCTTTAAATTGTCTAATTAGTTAGAAATAAACCGTATGGATAAATTATGCCTTATCATATAAACATAAATGAGTACTACTAAATTGACAAAGATAAAATATGCGCAAGAATTTTGTTTCGAAACATAAAAACACATATTTGTTTTATTTATAATTATAATCTTTAAAACAGTGAACAATCTACATTATTTATTTTGTGTTATGGTCAATATCAACGTGCAGCAAAATGAATTTATTTTTGAGGTGCAATTTAGAAAAAAGAATTGATAACTATAAAAATACTTGCGAAATATATTTTATGTTGGACTCATTTAGTTCACAAATTGGGACAACATTTCGTAACAAAAAATTTATTCCAAATCAATACACACATGGAGAATTATACACTTTTAAAATATAAAAATACTAATCCGTATATTGCAATTTATATAGTTATAATGGTTTACATGCAAAATTATAACAACTTTTGCCCATTCCAGAAATAGAGAACGATTATTTGCAGCACAAACTTTCTAACTTATGTGTTGCAGATGACTAATTAACTAATTATAAATTACAGAACCGAGAACCACACAATTTTAATCACAGAAAATCCGAAGTAGATGAAAGCAAATTACCGTTCTCCTCCAGCTCACCTTTGATGGCCTATCAAACTAGGGTGGGCCAGTTCTCACCTGTTGTTCCACCACGCGCCGAGTGCGTATCCTCTGAGCTATCTCAACTTTTGCATGACCTACGTATCTGGTGCCTATTCGGGGATAGCGCGGGGGCCAGTATTATTTGTGCTTTGAGATTCGTGCAGAACTATTTGAATGGTTGTGCTTTTCCACCAAAACACGCAAAAGTTGAGATATCTCAGAGGATGTGAATTCAACGCGCCAGCACGCGCTTTCCGCACTTAATTCAGTTAACTTCCTTTGTGACTGGTCACAAAACGAGTAAATATAACACCCCAGCACGTTGTTTATAACCCGTTACACATTAACTGCGGTGTTCTCTACACCGAAAATTCTGAAAATGCTTCAAAGAAATTCGAAGAAGAGAAAGAACGCGGTCCAAAGATTATAATACAATATATATCACTGGGGGAAGAAGATGACCACGATACACACAACACCGACGAGTCACTACAAATTAGTGCTGATTTGAAAAGGTCACTTAAACGAAGATATTTGTAATTTCAGTTGACTTGGTCAAAGAACTAAATATGATAGTTGACCTCTTTACTAGACAAATAACAAAAAGTAATAAGAAAAATAATTGTATATAAAAATATAAAAAAATTGTTAATATTTTAATGTAATAATTAAAATTGGAAAAGAAAGCTAACGAATATCACTTATTCAGATGGTCCAGAATCTCTTTAAAATAGTGATTTTGTACTAATCTAAAAAAATAGTAAAAAAATTCTAAAAATTTTAAAAGTTGGTCTCCAAACATATTTTATTATGAAGATCATGTTGACGGTTCGAATTGACTATTCGGACTTTGAAATCAGAAATAAAGGATGTGGAGCATATTGGAGCACAAAATCATGATGCATTTGAACCCTCCTCTTCAATATACATTGAATTAAGTTTGACCGGTTCAAAGGTTTTATTCAATCAGTACGTAGGGCTGGCAAAAAAGTTTGTGACTCATGGCCCGCTTGGTATCAGCCCATGATTCGATCGGTAACAACTCGTTCGTTAGTGGACCGGGCTAAAATTAGCCCGCTTGCCACATACTCGAGCCAGAATTAATGAGTTTGATTTTGGCCTGGCTCGGCCGAGCTAGCTCAGTCATTAACAAAGCTATTTAATATACAAAGTTTAATATTTTAATCAGATTAGTTCACTTCAGGTTGAGGATACTATGGTCTATGGATGTTCTAGCTAGTGTCATGGTAATTGCACTTTGGACTGTGCTTAAGTTGATTGGTAATTTTGTATGGAATATGTGTGAATTAATTATAAGCAACTAGTTAATTTGTATGAATTTATTTTGTGAACTATGTTTGTATGAATTTAGAATTTGATATTTTTTTATGTATAAATTTAGCTACAAACTTAATTTATAATAGTTGATTTGCTTAGTTGCACTTGAATTAATTAGTAATATAAATGTTATTTTGTTTTAGTCATAATTGATAAGATGTGTTTTGAAAATTTAAGAAATAGCAGGAAAGAAAATATACAAATTTATGAATCTGCCAAGCTGGTAATGAGGTAACTCGGCTCGTTCGGACAAGCCATGAGTATGTCTTAGGCAACAGTTTTAGCTTGGGACCTAGCTTTTCTAGGTATCTAACATAAAATAAAAATTATCAAATGTACCCAGCTTTTCTGGGTATTTTTAAAAATGCCCAGACCGGCCATTTTTTGGTCGGTTGGAATTTTAATTAGGACCGGCCAAAAAATGACCGGTCAGGATGTTTTTTGTTTGTTTACCTTATAAATATCCCGTTTCTCTCTCCTTCCACTCACAACTCACTCAAACTCACCAGAAGAGAAAGAGAGAAAGAGAAGGCGATTTCTGAGGCGGTTTTTCGGGAGCAAAAAGGATGAACAATATCAACCGAGGTAGGTCGTCCAATCGTGGCATAGTGAGAGGAGGGTCAATTAGTGGTCGAGGTAGAAATGAGGGACAAAAAATAACTGTCAAGTATGTTGATGTCTCAATATTAGACCTATAAATCCGACCAATTTCTGTACCAAAATCTGTGTTTCAAACCATCAGATCGTGTCTTTTACATTGAAAATACATTGAATATCTATAGAATGTGGTACTGCTGTGTTTTTATGTCTACTTTGCAGAAAACAACGAAATCAGGGAAGATTGCAAGTTCTGAGACCATTACAAGCGAGCCGCGTCACATCCACTGCGGGCCGCATCAAACCCTGACGCGGGCCGCGTATGAGAGTACGCGGGTCGCGTGTTCCATGCGGGTCGCGTATGAAAATACGCGGGTCGTGTGGGTACCGAGAGGCAAGGTTGATAATAAAATCGAAAATCCTAGAAACGCTTTTCTCTATCTGATAAAACCAAACTTTTACTTTCTGTTATTTTAATTATTTTTGTTATCAATTGAATTTAGGAAATTAAACAAACAAACCAACCTTTTCCAACTTCTAGTACCTAATTGATTTAAGTAGAGTTCCAGATTTGATTTTGAATCGTCATGTGGATCGATACCTAACTAGACTATACGACAGGATTGTGCACTTGCAATCTTAGTCGAAAGTTAAATCAAGGTTAAAAGCTACAGTTTGCTGTAGTGAAACTTTGTGATACACTTTTGTGTGAACAAGTTTTTGGCGCCGTTGCCGGGGACGGCATCATTTATCTTTTCTGGATTTTTGCTTATTTTAATTAATCTAGATTTTAATCTGTATCTTTTCTTTTATTTTTCTCTCTTTCAGGAACACACTGGCTTTCATACCACCTCCTACAGGCGATTACCATCTCAGGAGCAGAGGACCGATACCCGATGCGACCCGCATAGATTTGCACGCGAACCGCGTACTTCTTCTCGAAACCGACTCAAGATCTGCGCGCTCATCCCCAGCTGCAACACCTCCTCACGCGACCCGCATACAAGACACGCGGTCCGCGCGATCCGACCCAGACAGAGAGGCACTCTAGCAGAGCAACCATGAGCAACAACGGAGACGAGGAACGGGCCGAGAATCTGACTGATGATGAGTACCAGGAGGACATCATGCCAAGGACATTGCGCGAGTTCAATGTGCCTAGGGCTGGAGACGTGAGAGAAGCAATCAGACTGCCGCAAATTCCAGGACAACAACCGAACTTCAATCCGGGCGTTGTTAACATTGTGCAGCAAAACACTTTTCACGGGTTGGATCATGAGGATCCGCACTCTCACCTCCAAACTTTTCTTGAATGTTGCACTACCATTAGAACAAATGGCGCAACTAATGATTATATCAGACTTGCTTTATTTCCTTTCACTCTTAGGGATAAAGCCAAAAAATGGTTAGGGACCAAGAGATTCAATTACCAACTGGAGGGAATTGTCCAACTCATTTCTGACTAGGTTTTTCCCACATAAGAGAACTGCCAAGGTAAGGACCCAACTGACTAGTTTTAGGCAAAGGTCTGATGAACCCCTAAACGAAGCATGGGAAAGGTTTAGGGAGTTGCAGTATTCTTGTCCACACCATTGTATACCTGACTGGTTGTTGATTCAGACTTTTTATGATGGTTTAACAGAAAGCACTCGTACTTCTGTTGATGCTGTTGCAGGTGGAGCTTTGATGTCAAGAGAACCTCTTGAAGCAATGAACTTGATCGACAACATGGCTCAAAACCAACAGTGGTCCGGCCGCGACAATTCCAGACCTGGAGGAGGCGGCCGATTCGACGTCGATCCGATCACAGCTCTAACTGCCAAGATGGAAGCCATGCAGAAGGCTTTCGACAAAATGAGTGTGAAATCTGTTGGTAGCCATCCATCACAGCCGGAGTCATGTGCCATGTGTGGGGAGGGACATTCCTATGAACACTGTCCATTAGCGCAAAGGGATGATGACGAGCTCGAACACGTGAATTCTCTCAACAACGAGCCATCCTACTTCCCAAAACCTCCATTCAACCGATCCTACTCCAAAGACCCGGTTGAGCAACAAAACTGGAGGTGGAAGCAGAACAACCCAGCACCCTTCAACAGTGGCTCAAATCCCTCCTACAACAACTCTTTCAACAACCCCTCTGGCAACAACAACAACCGAAACTTTTACCACAATGCATCCTTCAACAACCAGAACAACCGAGCAGCACAGTCCGGATCTTCCAAGCCATATATCGCTCCCGCTGTGAGTGATTTCATGCATGAGCAAGGAAAGATGAACCAGATGCTATTCGAGCAAATGCAATCGATGAATGCTCAACTGACTGCTCAGAACCAAATGATGGAGCAATTGGGGAACAAAGCCGGTCCAAGCCAACCACAACCTGGTAAGCTACCTAGCCAGCCAGAGATCAACCCCAGAGGAGAAGTCAAGGCGGTCACACTGCGAAGTGGGACCCAATACGAAGGACCAGCCAAGCCAACAGACCAGACCGCACAGCACGCGGGCCGCACCAATGACACGCGACCCGCGTCACCACCTGAAGAAGAGAACCCGAGCCGCGTCGAATCGACTCGACCGGCAGTCACACCTGGAGAACCTATTAACGCGACCCGCGTCACTGACACGCGGGCCGTATCAAAAGAACCTGAAAGTCAGAAGAAGTCAGGGGCCGAGAAACCTCCACCATACCGACCACCTGTACCATTCCCACAGAGACTAACTGAGACCAGACTGAATGCACAATTCGCGAAATTCATCGATGTTCTCAAACAACTGCACATCACCATTCCATTCACCGAAGCTTTGACTCAAATGCCCACCTATGCCAAATTCTTGAAGGACATCCTATCTAACAAGCGAAGCTTGGGGGGGCACGAGACGGTGAAACTGACAGAGCAGTGCAGTGCCATTCTGAGCAACGAGCTACCACCCAAATTGGAAGACCCTGGTAAGTTTTCTATTCCTTGCACTATAGGGAAAGCCACGATCAAGAAGGCTCTATGCGACTTGGGAGCTAGCGTGAGTCTCATGCCACGCACAATCTATGATCGAATGGGAGTAGGAGAGCTCAAGCCTACGCGAATGACCTTACAGCTAGCAGACTCCTCGGTAAGACTTCCGCTTGGCATAGTGGAAGATGTACCTGTTCAGGTTGGTAAGTTCTATGTACCTGCTGATTTTGTTGTTATGGAAATGGAAGAGGACAAGGAAGTCCCCATTATTCTGGGACGACCTTTCCTCAGAACTGCAGGTGCAATAATTGATGTGTCTCATGGAACACTAACCTTGACCATTGGAGATGAAAAAGTGCGATTTCAGATTGATCGTGCCATGAAGTATCCTTCAACCAAATCTTGTTTTCGAGTAGATGTGATCGAAGAATGTTTAACAGATTTGGCAGAGGATTACTTTCTTGAACAGATCAATGAGCGCATGAATGAACATACTAATTATTTGTCTGAGTTGCAGGTTGAAACTAGCGAGAAAGAATCAGTTTTTGCAGCAGACTTGAAGTCAGATGATAATGAGGAATTTGGACGCAGGCGGGTCGGATGAGACCGACGCGAGGTCCGCACGCGAGCCGAGTGCACCAGACGCGGGCCGCGTCAAGACCCAAACTGAGAGCCCAACTCCTGAACTCAAGCCGCTTCCAGCCAACCTCAGGTATGAATTCCTCGGTCCAGATAATTCTTTTCCTGTGATTGTCAATGCAGGTTTGAATCCCGATCAGACCGCCAAACTTCTGGAGAAGCTAAAAATCCACAAAGGCGCGATTGGGTACTCGATCAAGGATCTGAAAGGAATCGACCCATCCATCTGTTCACACAGAATCTTGCTTGAAGATGATCACAAGCCATCAGTTGAACACCAGCAACGGCTCAACCCAAATCTGAAAGAGGTAGTAAAAAAGGAAATACTTAAACTTCTTGATGCAGGTATCATCTACCCGATTTCTGACAGCAAATGGGTGAGCCCAGTCCATGTGGTGCCAAAGAAAGGAGGAGCGACTGTGGTGAAGAATGAGAAGAATGAGCTCATCCAAACACGTGTAGTTAATGGATACAGGATGTGTATCGACTACAGGAAGCTCAATTCCGCCACACGCAAGGATCACTTTCCGTTGCCGTTCGTCGATCAACTCCTTGAAAGGCTTGCTAAATCACTCTTATTTTTGTTATCTTGATGGTTATTCTGGTTTCTTTCAAATACCCATTCACCCACAAGACCAAGAAAATACCACTTTTACTTGTCCATATGGTACATTTGCATATCGTAGGATGCCCTTTGGTCTTTGTAATGCACCAGCCACTTTTCAGAGAGCCATGATGGCTATCTTTTCTGATTTCATTGAGAATGAAGTTGAGGTCTTTATGGATGATTTTTCTGTGTATGGTGTTTGTTTTGATTCTTGTTTGACTAATCTCTGTAAGATTTTGCAAAAGTGTGAAGATGTCAATCTGATTTTGAATTGGGAGAAGTGTCATTTCATGGTTCAGGAAGGTGTTGTCCTAGGACATGTTGTGACTTCTAAAGGCATCGAGGTTGATAAGGCGAAGATTGAAGTGATTGAAAAGCTTGCAAACCCAACTTGTGTTAAGGGGGTTCGCAGCTTTCTAGGTCATGCGGGATTCTATCGCCGCTTTATCAAGGACTTTTCTAAAATTGCGAAACCATTGACCAATTTACTCATTAAAGATTCTGATTTTGTTTTCACTGATGATTGTGTCAAGTCTTTTTGTAGTTTGAAGAAAGCCCTTATCTCAGCACCCATTTTGCAACCACCTGATTGGTCTCTTCCGTTCGAGATCATGTGCGACGCGAGCGACTATGCTATAGGAGCAGTTCTTGGGCAAAGGAAGGACAAGAAGCCGTCCGCCATTTACTATGCTAGAAGGTGCTAGATCCAGCCCAGATGAACTACACAACCACCGAGAAGGAGCTTCTTGCAATTGTGTTCGCTCTTGACAAGTTCAGATCGTATCTAGTTGGCTCGAAAATAATTGTTTACACCGATCATGCCGCACTCAGGTATTTGTTGAATAAACAAGATGCTAAACCTCGTTTAATTCGATGGATTCTTCTTTTGCAGGAATTTGACATTGAAATTAGGGACAAAAAGGGAGTCGAAAACACCGTGGCTGACCATCTATCCCGCCTTCGTTGGGAGGAAGAAGACTCAGCCAAATTACCAATCGATGACTCATTCCCTGATGAACACCTCTTCTCAGTCTCAGCTCTGGACGCCTCCCACGCGGGTCGCATGACTATGTACGCGGGCCGCGTGGCCTTCCAGCCGACCCCTTGGTATGCTGACATCGCGAACTACCTAGCTTCTGGGGTGTTCCCTGATACCATGTCTTACCAGCAAAGGAAGAAGATCAAGTCAGATGCCAGGTATTATTTTTGGGATGAACCTTTTCTTTTCAAAATAGGTGTTGATGGCATTTTTCGACGCTGTGTGCCATATGAGGAGACGCGCTCCATTCTTGAGCATTGCCATTCATCCGCTTATGGGGGACACGCTTCGTTCTCCAAAACAGCCACCAAGGTATTGCAATCTGGTTTCTTTTGGCCTTCTCTTTTCAGGGATGCAAGGACCTTAGTCATGGCTTGCGACAAGTGTCAACGGACTGGGAACATCACCAAGCGCAATGAGATGCCTCTCAACTCCATTCTTGAGGTAGAGGTATTCGATGTGTGGGGTATCGATTTCATGGGACCGTTTCCATCATCTTGTGGGAATGAGTACATCCTGGTTGCCGTTGATTACGTGTCCAAATGGGTCGAAGCAGTGGCATGTCGAAAAGCAGACTCGAATGCAGTAAAACGATTGTTCAATGACCTCATTTTTCCGCGCTTTGGAGTGCCGCGAGCTGTGATCAGTGATGGAGGCAAGCACTTCATCAATCGCCAATTTGACAATCTCTTGAGCCGTCATGGGGTAACTCACAAGGTAACCACTTCTTATCATCCTCAATCTAATGGTCAAGCTGAAATCTCTAACAAGGAAATCAAGTCCATTTTGGAAAAGACTGTGGCAAGGACGAGGAAGGATTGGTCGCTAAAGTTGAATGATGCACTTTGGGCGTACCGAACTGCATTCAAGACACCGATTGGGATGAGTCCTTTCAAGCTGGTGTATGGGAAGCCGTGCCACCTCCCTGTGGAGATCGAACACAAAGTATTTTGGACCACGCGAGCCATCAACATGGACATGCTTGCAGCTGGAGAGAAGCGTATCCTCGACTTGCACGAATTGGAGGAGATGCGTTTACACTCCTATGAGAATGCGAGGATTTACAAGGAAAAGACCAAGCAGATCCATGACAAGCGCATCATGCCTCGCGAGTTTAAGGAAGGTGATCTTGTACTTTTGTTTAATTCTAGATTAAGACTCTTTCCAGGTAAACTCAAGTCTAGATGGTCTGGTCCATTTGTGGTAAAGAAGGTGTACCATTTTGGTGCAATTGACATTGGCAATGAAACATGTGGAACGTTCAAGGTAAATGGTCAGCGTCTCAAACACTATGTTGCTGATCATCCGTACCCACCACGGTTTGTTCAGGATCTCTCCGATCCTGCCGCGGCAGAAACTTAGCGAAAAGTGGTCGACCTTGAGACCTAAAACAAGCGCTTCTTGGGAGGCAACCCAAGTCCTTTTTAAATTTCTTGCACTTAGAGTAATTGCATAATTTTCATTTCTGTTGTTTGCATGCATATTTGTTTTTAGTTATTTTTGCACTTAGGAAAGTCAAAAGAGAGAACTGCAGATTCAGTACAGCACGCGACCCGCGTGAGAGATCGACGCGACTTGCTTGAAGATCCACGCGACCCGCTTGCTTAACGCGACCCGCGCGGAAGACGACGCGACCCGCGTCATCGCCAACCGTCGCAGCATTGAAGAGGCGCGTCCATTACGGGCTGAAACGGCGCGACCCCCTGTACTTAACTCCGCCCCGCTTCACCCTTCTCTTTCCACAGCACACCCGACCTCTCATGTCTCTCAAACGCGACCCGAGTTAAACCCCGCACCGCTTAAACCCTAACCGCAGCCTCTCTCGCCGCCGAGCCATCTCCGCCCTCCGCCGTCTCTCTCACTGCCGAAACCTCTCCACCGAGCACCACACTCCCTTTCTCAACTCTCACCATCAAACCTCACCACCATACCGAGCCGCAGCCGAAGCCCTTCTTCTCCTTCTCTTCTCTTCTGATTGCTTCCGCTATTGCTGCGCCTCAATCCCTTCCGACGCGACCCGCATAACCATTTAACGCGCCCCGCGTCATAGTCACGTGACCGGCACCAGAGTTTACGCAGCCCGTGTCCACTCCTCTCCAGAACACCATGTATCGCGAAAGACGATCCAAGCGCGCGCAAGAACGAAGGCAGGAAGCTTCCAGTGCCCAGCAACAACCACCTGCGCGCACACCCTCTCCTTCTGGATCGCCATCTGTGTCTGCCTCACCACACAATGGTACTCCATCTCACTCTTCTTCTCACAATTCCTCTCACTCTCATTCTGCAGCCGAATCACCACCCGTCGAGTACTACGACACTGAGGCCTCTCATCACTCATCTAGCGACTACACGGCTAGGGCAGATGATTACCCACCTCCACACTTCTCCATCGACTCCCGTCGCATGTTCAACCGCTTTGAGATCTTGAGGCGACGACGCTTCGACAACACACGCCGGCTCGACTTCGACACCCTCCACTCCTTTGGGGTCGCCGAGCCATTCCTTTATCTCACAGGGCGGATCGGATTCACTCCCACCTTCTGGGGTATCGCGGAGGACTGCTACCAGGAGCTCACGCTTGAGTTCCTCTCCTCTTTACAGCTCAAGTGGGACCCTGAGGGCCAGCCTTACATCAAGTTCCGGATGCGCAGTGGGACTTGGAGGGTTGGTATTGATACCCTTCGTGAGTAGTTTGGATTCTTGCCACACCCTCAGACTGACACCCTTAATTTTCGTGTGGGCATGGACAAGGACCACTACTGGCGCTTGATTTCTGGGATGGACGTCGCCGAGAGCAATGATTTCCGCGTCCTCGCCATTCCTCACCCAGTCCTTCACTGCATCCAGCGAGCCCGATCTGATGCTCATTATGGTCCGTCATTGGCTCGATCTCCAGAATGCCAGGAAGATAGGTGGCGTCAATACCATTGGCGCCTATGTCACCCACATTGCTGTTCAGCTAGGTGTATCAGTCGCCGGCCTCTCTCTCCACAGGCCCGATCATCATGGATGCAAAGGCCTACCGCCAGGCGACTTTCATCAAAATCGAACGAGGCCCAGCCAACCACCGCGACAGGTACTTCTGGCGTATGCCGAACGGGACTCTTCATGAGTTGCCCTTTCCAGCACCTCTCTCATTCGCGGATGACCGCACTTGGCTTTTCACGGGACCTCAGGCACCACCGCCTTCACCACCTCCTGTTTAGCTGCATCCACCTTCTCCTCGTGCCGATGATGTTCATATGGCCGACGCACACCACTCTCCACCGCAGTTCCATGCCTCCACTTCTGCCGCACCTCCCTCCTATCCACCGCCGATTCCCGACCCGACCATCCAGGATGTGTACAGTCTCATGTATGACATGCGACGTGAGCAGGGTACTGCCCTTTATGATCTCCAGAGCCGGATGACAGCCGTTGAGGAGCAGCTCCGCGCTTGGTGGCTCGATCCTCCCACCGACGATTGATCAGGTTTGTTCTTCTCTTTCCCTTGCTTATTTACTTTTTCTATCTTTCAGTCTTGAAGCATTGAGGACAATGCTTAGACTAAGCTTGGGGGGGAGACTTTTGACTTTTAGGACTTGTTTACTTATTTTTAGGTCATGTTTATTTTTCTTGCATTCATAGGTGAAAAATTTGCATGATTGCTTAAATTGGGGACTTTGATGAAACTTTTTGGCTTTAATTGCGATGACCTTGAGAAATTAGAACTAACCCCACAATTGATAAAAGAACTGATTAGGAATGAATGTTTTGAGAACTTGAGAGGAAGAGAACTTGAATCGAATCGAAAAAAACCATTTTGAAACTGAACTGTGCCTTTTAAATAGGGAAATGGGGATTTAAAATAAAGAAAGATTGGGGATATCCATTGGTATGAATGAATACCATTGGATGTGTGTATTCATGGTGTAGGCGTAAAATAAAAACTTGAAGAGTGATGATAAATGAAAAGATGGAGAACATAAGAGTACTGGCAATAAGTCCAATTGGGCGCCTTTGAGCTCGTCTCCCAAACTTAGAAAAGAAAAGAAGCTTTGCATACACCAACACACGAAGTCCTCGACTTTCTAACCTAAGCTTGTTCCAAGCTTGGGGGGGGGGGGTTAAAAGAAAAGAAAAATCACCACAAACGAGGGCATAGTTTCAGCAAAAGAATGATAAATTGATCAATTCGGGTAATTAACTTTGCAAGTCTTAGAAACATTTCAGAATTTGAAGTTTGATTAGTCAATTCGTGAGGTGAATCAAAATTGATCAAGGAAAGTCTAAATTATACCAAAAGGATTCTCGAAGTTTTTGATTAAAGCAATTCATGTAGATTTTCACTTTTAGGAACTTAATCTGCATTTAGGTAAGAGTAGAGTCCAACCCGGTACCTAAGTACGATCTTTGCTTGAGGACAAGCAAGATTTAAGCTTGGGGGAATTTGAAGTCTCAATATTAGACCTATAAATCCGACCAATTTCTGTACCAAAATCTGTGTTTCAAACCATCAGATCGTGTCTTTTACATTGAAAATACATTGAATATCTATAAAATGTGGTACTGCTGTGTTTTTATGTCTACTTTGCAGAAAACAGCGAAATCAGGGAAGATTGCAAGTTCTGAGACCATTACACGCGGGCCGCGTCACATCCACTGCGGGCCGCATCAAACCCTGACGCGACCACAGACGCGATCTCCAGATTTGCACGCAAGGAGCACAGACACGCGGACCGCGTCCACTACATGCGGGTCGCGTGAGTCTATTCCGGAAAGAAAACAGAGGCTCAATGAAGGAAAGGTCGGCCAGAAAGGCTATATTACGGGATCCCTTGCCACAGAAGGGTATTCTATTCATTATTCGACATTCCAGAGAGTGAGAGACAGATTCTAGGGTTTGGGCTTGACGGCTAGCTGAGAGACGACGTTGAGAAGCAAAAGACGAAAGTTCTTCACGGATCTTCTTTGTATCTCGGGTTTTGTCATGACTATTTCATCTATTATTTGTGTTATTTGTTCTTTGACTATGTGTGAGTAGTTTACTTAGTTTCTAGGGTTACGATGTAGTTTGATACTTTGTTTTGTATGCATGTTGTTTGAATTTGTGATTGAATGTTAGTGTTTAATTGTTTGAGTAGTATTTTAATTGCTTTGTTGAAGTTGATTGAATAATTCTTGATTGTCTACTGTTAGATGTCTGCAGCATCTTTCTTGTAATTTGGCCTTGATGTTTCTTTCAACCAAACTTAGTATCTGAGGTCGGTTTACGAGCCGTAAGGCGAGACCAAAAAGTAACTGAGAGGTGAACTTTTCCACTTATCGAGAGATAGTGGTTACCTTTAGTAAACCAGACAATTAACTTAGATTAAAAACCTAAGAAGGTGAAATTGCATTTCCGATACCAGGTTTATTAAGCCAACAAACGAGAGTTGAGGTTTAGGAACATTAGGTTCGGTCAATGAATCCTTACACTAAAGAACAACGCAAAAACATACAACTGCTACATTCACTCGAGGTCCACGCGGGCCGCGTATGAGAGTACGCGGGTCGCGTGTTCCATGCGGGTCGCGTATGAAAATACGCGGGTCGTGTGGGTACCGAGAGGCAAGGTTGATAATGAAATCGAAAACCCTGGAAACGCTTTTCTCTATCTGATAAAACCAAACTTTTACTTTCTGTTATTTTAATTATTTCTGTTATCAATTGAATTTAGGAAATTAAACAAACAAACCAACCTTTTCCAACTTCTAGTACCTAATTGATTTAAGTAGAGTTCCAGATTTGATTTTGAACCGTCCTGTGGATCGATACCTGACTAGACTATACGACAGGATTGTGCACTTGCAATCTTAGTCGGAAGTTAAATCAAGGTTAAAAGCTACAGCTTGCTGTAGTGAAACTTTGTGATACACTTTTGTGCGAACATATGTCTGATAGAGTAATTTCTTAGACGGCCTGTTCGGTTTAAAATTTCAGATGATTATTTTGTGGAAAACCCCTATGGCTACGGTTTGAAAAAAAATAAGGTTGATCCAGAGCCTCCAACATCGGACGATGAGTTTGTTTCGTGTACTTATACTGGTAAGGCTAGCACTTCGTCTGCTGTAACTGATCCAGAGCCGCCTACTTAAGAGTAAGATTACTAGTTTGATGAATTAGAGTTTTAAGTTTGATGAATTAGGTTTTAAATTTGATGAATTAGGCTTTTGCCATGTTGTACCGGAGATTTAATTTCAAATAAAATATTCTCAAATCTACATCTAATTAAATAAGTTCACAACATGCATACAACTTTATTTAAATCACCCACTACGCCTAAAATTAATTCCGACCACCGACCATTTCCAGAAGATGGCCTATCAGATGCCTCTGCGATAACTCGCTCATTTATCAGCAATGATTGATGCCGAGAACTTTGCATGGTCTTTCCTTGATGCCCTAAACCTGCATGTGTGAGGCTTGCTTGCTTCTTTATAACTCATGCATCTCTAAAACCCGATACGTTTCCCCTAAGTTCGTACTGACAACTCGGAGTCTTGCAAACCACCTGAATATGATCTATGTCACTTTTTTTCATTCTAATCTTCGTATTCTTATGAATATGGTACTCTCTAATCTTCTTTAACAGCTTTTCTTTGCTTTGAAAATATTGTTCTGGCATCAGCTCACCTTTGTACTCAATCTGTCTCCCATAGTAACCAACATCTGTTTCTTTAAAAGCATAAGCATATATATCATTGAAGTTTGTGAACTTATGCGTATTAGTCCGGCCACTAAGCGGCATATTTCCATATTCTCTGCGAATGGGCACTGGACCATCTTCATCACAACCCTCCAGGTGATCACATTCCCAGTTCCCTCCCTCAAATTCACCCCCAGTTTGCATTTCTTCCTCTGCGAATGGGATGCCCATGATCTCTTTTCAAATTTTGATCAGCCAAAAATACAATTTTCGGCCATCTGAAAATAGAGATTTATCCAAAAATAGCCTCATTGCGGCTGACGCGTGCCGCACGTGGTGTTTCGTGCAGCGAGGAAACTTGGCTGACAATTTTCCTAATTCTATCCCTAACAGTTCTACCTTATGCCGCATGCGGGGTAAACAAATTCCTACATTTGTCTAAGGTCTGGTTGTATACCGTACGAGTTCAAGCATATGCCGCATGCAGTATGGAGATACCGTACGGGCTGTATACTGAACAGAAAAATATTTTTCTTGTCATTGGTTTCTTCCTTGGTCATAATTCAATCAATCACCTCTCAATTCTGATTTTGTAAGTTTACCTGTGACTCTAAACAAAAATTAAAAAATGCGATAAAAAGTAAAGATAACCGTGGGCTGCCCTCCACGCGGTGCTTGTTTAAGGTCGTCAGCTAGACCTTTCCTCGCTTAATTGGATGAAGGAAGGAAGGGTGCTCCTTCGGTTGAAGGGTGCACGTCATAGTGTTGATCATCGATTGCTTCTCGTGGGTTGACCTCTGGTTGCCATGGAAACTTGCCTCTACCACGCGAAAAGTTCAAAAAATCATTAGCTAGTTGGGCTACTTGATTTTCTAGGGTCTTTGTGCTTTCGCCTAATGCATTGATGTTGGTGTTGACATCCTCTATTGATTTTCCTTGCCTTTCAAACAACTTGTCCATAACATACTCGAGGTATAGCTTGCGATGAGGCTGTTGCTCGAATTGCCTCTACTGGTAGGATTGTTGTGGCCGACCCTGCTGGTAATTAGGTTGATATCCTTGCGGATTTGCAGCTCCTTGGTCGTTCTTGTAGGGGTAGTTCACTTGATTCCTCGAGCCTTGGTTGAATGCATTAGCATTCTGATTGTTAGGCTTGTAGGAATTGTTCACCACGTTGACTTGCTTCACTTCTACCTCTCCTAGAATTAGGCATGTGTCCTTTAGGTTGTGAACATCTCCTCATGATTGGCACAGCGCTACACTTGCTACAGAGACCTTTTGTTTAGAAAAGGTCATTAATAAGCTTGCATAGGGTGTCAAGCTTAGCATCGATGGCAGCGTTGCAACTAACTTCATGTTTGCCGACTGTGGCACTCTTCATGTTTTGACCTGGTGTCGAATAATTCTGACTTTGGCATAAGTCTTTGATGGTCTTTTCAACCCTTTCGATATCCAGGTTCATGAAAGATCCTCCGACGGTCGAATCTATTGCTTGTCTAGCATAAGGTTGTAGTCCGTCGTAAAAGGATTGAAGCGTGATCCACTTCTCTATTCCATGGTGTGGACACTCCCTCTCCAAGTTCTTGAAGCAGTCCCATGCGTCACTTAGCGATTCTCCATCCTTCTGTGTGAAAGAAGCGATATGGCTCTGATACTACACAGTCTTGACAGGGTGGAAATACTTAGCGAGGAAGGCTTTCGTCATTTGGGCCCAGTTCATGATCGAGCCAGGCCCTAATGATTCAAGCCATGATTACGGTCCATCTCCTAGGGAGATCGGGAACAGGCGAAGACGGAGGTCATCAGGTGTGACTCTGTTCACCTTGATCGCGTTGCAAGCATTCTTGAACTTGTTGAGGTAGATATGAGGGTTCTCATCTGGTTTTCCTTAAAAAATGATCCTAGTCACCAAGTTGACATAGGTGCTCTTAATGTCGAAATTGTTTGCCGCTATCTCGGGCATTATGACACTGCTTTGGTCCCTTAGATCTTGTGGAAGGGTGAAGTCCCTTAGTGGCCGTGAAGTGTTGGTTGTTGCTTCCTGTCCTGTATTGGGAGGTTGGTTGATCGTCCCAGCAGGTGGTGGCGCCTTTAGAGGTGGATCGGCGATGACTGGAGGAACGCTAGTGTTGCTCATGTTGATTGGACTTGAAGCTAGCTCATCTACAGTTATGCCTTCCTTGGTTTGGCGAGTAACCTTCACCTTAGGTTTAGGAGAAGGTAAGATAACGTCCTTCTTATCGGAATTGTTAGTGGTATGGGGCTTGGAAGCTCCCGCCAACGTGACAATCTACAAGAAGAATATTAAGACACCTTTCATAAAGATAGAGAAATAAAAATATGTAAGTGCTGAAATAAATATGCAACTATCCTAATTGATATTTTTGGAGTTTTTATGCAATAAAAGTACAGAAAAATTAATATGCAGAAACTAAACTAATCCTAATTGATATTTGTAGGGTTTTTGAATAAGATGCTGAAAATAAAAGTGCAGAAAATAAAATACAATAAAATTTTTTTTGACCTAGTCCCAGTTATTATATTAGACACCTAATGACAGCACAAGAATTTCTCGAAAGGAGAATTCTTACTCTATCCCCGGCAACGGCGCCAAAAAGCTTGATGAGTCCAAATTGAACTACTACTTTTAGTATAAATTAATATACCTTTAAACCCTAATGTCCACTTATGTTCAGATCACAAGCGCATGATCCTACCGTGTAGTATAATTGGGGTGTCGATCCATATGGATAGTGTATTAGTTATCTATTTTTTCACTAGTCTAGGTGCTCCGGTTGGTTGAAAACAGTCTAGAAAAATAGGTTTAAAATAGTTTTGAAAATAGTTTGTTGAGTTCAATACCCTAAAGTTATAGGCGGAGGCGCTAATTGTGTTAAGGTTTGAATTAAACAATTAAATAGAGATTCTCTAGGGTTCAGGTTTTCTCCTTCTAAATTATGTAAAATATATATTTCTAACGTCTTCCTATCCTGCATGCGATCTGTCACCCCACGGCATAGAATTGTCCCACTGCTACGCCACATGCGGCACTGTCACTACCTCGGAGGGCATGCTGGGTTTCGGTTTACGTGATTTGAAAGGTTTTCTGATATCACGATTGACTTTTGGGGCAACAATTCAGAGTATTATAAGTATACAATTAACTTTCTCACACAAACCTAATTGTTCATATCCTATTCTACCCCTCAATTAATTATCCCAAAGACTCTACCTAAATTAAGTATCTACTAATAAAACCTAAATTTCCAATCTACGCTATCCTGCCAAGGAAGGCCCCTGGGTTCTAATCCTAGTCTTTGAACCGCTGCCAAGCCTCGTTAGCCGAATATTTGAAGTTCTTACGAGGGTGTCCCACTCACACTGGATTCTCAGACTTTACACCTAGTGGTATGTGGAGGACATTGGCATATAGTAGACAAAACTATGTATGCAAGGACTTAATAAAAAGGAATTTAAATAATAAAGCAAACACAAATCAACACACACAAAACATAACAAAGAATCCGATTACAAACACTCACCCTAGAGATGAGGAGTTTAGTTCATCATGGCCATGGCAAAATAAAAGAGATAAAATAAAGAGAACATAGACTACAACCCAATTGAAGATTGAACAACCCTAGCCTCCTTAGATGAAGCCTTCTTCTCTTGCTCAGCTTCCGATGACTACTCTTCTCTCTCTAAGTAACCCTCTAACCTCACCTAGCATAAGGATGCTAATCGATTCTATGGACTTAACACAATTAAACACGCACACTAAATCCTATTACAAGAGGGGCTTTTATAGCCTTCCTAAATGAGAGGTGGAGTAGTGGGAGTAGTGGAGAAGGTAGAGACTTGGAGTGCACTCCAAGTTTGCATAGAAGGAGCCAAAAATAGCCAGCCAAACTTGGCTCTGAAGCAATCACGCCCTTCTAGAAGAATTTCTGTCGAAATTAACATCAACGGTGGAGATTTGATATCTGAGCAGCCCACGGATTGAGTCCAAGGATCGTGCGACATAAATATATGCCGCATGCGGCATAGGTTGAACCCGCACGACCTCCTAATTTAGCGTATTTTATGTAATTTCACCATTTCGTATGTTGTGCACTTCCTGTGAGGTGTTGCATGCTTCCTGCGGTGCCCTGATTTGGTGCTAACTTCACAAATCGCCTAAATTTGACACATTTGCTCCATTTTTGGCCTAAATATGTAACTTTCTCCAAAACATGCCAAATTAGCCTAAAAACACGTTTGCGGTAAATAAATTGGAAAAATGGTTACTTCGCATTCGCTTTTGGCCATTTGCGCAATAAAATATATGAATTTTTGCTATATGTTTTGGCCCGATCACATCCCCAAGCTTAAACTTTTGTTCGTCCTCGAACAAAATAAAGAAAAAGCTATGGATAGGTTGTCTAAAAATATCTTTTGCAAAAGAATTTCAGATATAATGAAAAATGCGAGACGCCGGAGAGAATATTGACTGGCGGGCGATAGATCTGTATGAGCATGATGAGCTGTTAGTTAGAGCTTCTCAGATTTCATCTCCCCTCTGAGAGCAACCAAAGTGTGACTACCATCGTTGGGTATTATCCCTGACTGGCTGGCATGCATACTATGACGAGCAGAGACGTCCAGTGTTACCTCCGATATGTCGTATTTTTTTATCTATCAAGTTAGTACAAATTTCTTCCTTCAGAGCAAAATTGGATTATTTGTATATTTGCAGGGTCTGTAGTACATGCCGCCACCGCCCAGCACAGCAGGAGGCTCTGGAGTTTGAGCCTATGGACGAGGAGGGGCTATCTTTTAGTCTGGATGATTTTGATAGCCTTTTACCCATTCAGTCACCCAGACAACGATGATATGCTACAGAGAGGCCACACGATAGAGAGGCTAGTGGTAGCAGGTCACAGACTCAGCCTGACTATGCGACTGAGTTGGCAACATCCATCTTCTCTACACCCCCGCCAGTCACTAGGGGTGATGATGAGAATGTCTGGGATACCGCAGTCCAAATAAGCAGAGAGGTCAAGGCCGATGTCGTTACACCTGATCAAGGAGTCTGGCAGGGACAACCTGATCAGGGAGTATGGGAGGGACTACCCGACAGAGCTAACAGGGGAGTGTCGGCATTGCGATGGTCCCCTTCTGGTGGTCGTTGCCGCTGACCATAGGTTTTTATGCTAATTTTAGTTAGATTGTTTTGTAGTATTTATATTTAGTATACTATGTTTGGTATTTTATGTGTGGATTAGATTATGGTATTTTTATGGTAGTATATGTATTTTTTAGATTTTTTATACTAAATTATACTAAAATAAACTAAATTATGTTAACTTGCTAAATTATACTAAAATAAATTGGTTTTGTTCGAATTGATAAACAACAAAACAACAATAACAAAATGCTAAGTCTACAACATAAAATCTAACAATGCAAACATAAAATACTACAAATCCAAACATAAAATATTACAATCCGGTCTAACATAAAATACTAGGAAGCATATTCTCATATGAGAAAGACTATGGCTTACGAGTAGTGGAACTTTCTCCCGTCGTCTCCGAAGGCCTGCAGCAACATGCAACACACTCCCACATTTGGAAACGATAGTCATTTACCAGATCTGCATTCTTGTTGATATATTTGGGGTGAACAAAAGAACATCTCCGGAATATCTCCATTGACAAGACATGCGGGGGCACACTTCCCATTCAGGTGGAGGGTCCATATCGCCCAAGTTCTAGTCAAGACCGTTTCTTATAGTCGGATCATTCGTGGTCATGTATTCTTCAACATCTTTGGGTGGAAGAAAACAAGATAAATGTCTCTTCATGCGGGCTTTCCCGTCCAAAATTTTTTAGCGACGGATATGCGACCATTGCGTGCCGTTTCACTTCCTCCTTTTCGAAGTTCGGGTTTGGATGTCATGGTAAGATCTATGGTTTGTTAGACAATTTATATTAATCTTAAACAATTTAAAAAAAATATATCTCAAAATCGTCTCTGATGCCCTTTTCGCTTCGAAAATCACATTCTCTTTCTCTCTCTCTTCTGGAGAGTTTTGAGTTGTGAGACTTTCTCTCTTTCTCTCTTTCTCTTCTGAGGAGTTTGAGTGAGTTGTGAGACTTCCTCTTTCTCTCTTTCTCTAGATCTTTTGGGGAGTTTGAGTGAGTTGTGAGAGGGAGGAGAGAGAAAACGGGGTATTTAGATTCTGAAAAAAAAAATTTTCCAACCGGTCAAAAATGGCCGGTCCTAATTTTAATCCCGGCCGGCCATTTTTTAATCGGTTTGAATATTTTTAAAAATACCCAGCTAACCTGGGTATAATTATTATTTTAAAATTAATTTTGGATATTAATAAAAATGTCGGCAATACACACAACACCGACGAGTCACTACAAATTAGTGCTGTTTTGAAAAGATCACTTAAACGAAGATATTTGTTTGGCCTTTTTACTAGACATATAACAAAAAGTAAAAAGAAAAATAATTGTATATAAAAATATAAAAAAATTGTTAATATTTTAATGTAATAATTAAAATTGGAAAAGAAAGCTAACGAATATCACTTATTCAGATGGTCCAGAATTTCTTTAAAACGGTAATTTTGTATTTATTTAAAAAAATAATAAACAAATTCTAAAAAATATAAAATTTGATCTCCAAACATATTACTACGAAGATGTTGAACTTCGAATCGACTGTTCAGACTTCAAAAACAGAAATAAAAAATGTGGAGCATATTAGAGCACAAAATCATGATTTATTTGAACCCTCTTCAATATACATTGAATTAAGTTTGACCGGTTCAAAGGATTTTATTCAATCAGTACGTAGGGCTAGCAAAAAAGTTCGTGGCTCGTGGCCCGCTTGGTATCAGCCCGTGATTCGATCGGTAACAACTCGTTCATTAGTGGACCGAGCTAAAATTAGCTCGCTTGCCACAAACTCGAGCCAGAATTAATGAGTTTGAGTTTGGTCTGAGTCGGCATGAGCTAGCTCGGTCATTAACAAGCTATTTAATATACAAAGTTTAATATTTTAATCGGATTCGTGCACTTCAGGTTGGGGATACTATGGTCTATGGATGTTCTTGCCAGTGTTATGGTAATTACACTTTGGATTGTACTTAAGTTGATTGGTAATTTTGTATGAAATATGTGTGAATTAATTATAAGTAACTAAGTTAACTTGTATGAATTTGTTTGATTTGATATGCATGAATTTATTATGTGAACTATGTTTTTATGAATTTAGAAATTTGATATTTTTGTATGTATGAATTTAGCTGCAAACTTAATTTATAGTAGTTGATTTGCTTAGTTGCACTTGAATTAAGAGTATTCCTCAATAATTAGTCATATAAATATTATTTTGTTTTAGTCATAATTGATAAGATGTGCTATGAAAATTTAAGAAATAGCAAGAAAGAAAATATATGAAAATTTAAGAATTAGTCAAGCTAGTAACGAGCCAGCTCGGCTCGTTCGGACAAGTCACGAGTCAGTCTTGAGTAACAGTTTCAGTTCGAAATCTAAAATTCAAACTCGCTCGTTCAACCTGATCGACAAATAAGCTGATTATGAATGAGACTTAGCTCGCTATTTAGCAGCTCGTTGCCCGCCCCCCCCCCCCCCCCCCCCCCCCCCCCCCCCCTTCAGTACGTGTGGGGTATTCACTCCTATTTAAATAGTAGTGTCGGAAGCTTTCCTCCAATAAAAAAAATTAAAAAAATAGTGTCAGAGGCTGTCAGCTTCAATATGAAGCTATACAATATTAATTAAAATAAGTTGGTGCGATTCGTCAACAATTTATTTTCTGGTTACTTTCCTCAGGTTGCTGATATCATGGCATACGCACAAAGCATACTCGCTGATTTTAAAATTGGTAAAGAGATGAGGTGGTATTCAAATTACATTTTTAAGCATGTATTAATCGTAGGTAGGTTAACCAATATATACAAATTTGGAGAAAAAAGTAATGGTGTCTTATTATGATTGGCTGCATATATAAGTTGCACAAAAGAGCCCACTTATTAAGCTACAATAAAAATTGAAAAGTAAACATCATGCTACAAAAAGAATGTCAACTAATTAATTTGAATGTTTTGCTATATATACATATATACATACATACATACAATAATTAATTAACAATCTAAAAAAACATATATAGTTGCCACCCTTTTGTATGTCTACGACTACAAGTGTTTGTTTAATAATAAAATGTAAAGCCCACCGACAACTCTTTGGATAGACGAAGAGCCGACCCAAACTAGACTATTTTTCTATCCAAGTGCATGACAGTAAAATATTGAGTAAAATACTATATATGATAGGATGCAAAAGGGTAATCACGTGTCGTATTTTATAGCCATATATAGATTCAAGCATAGTGACAAATTAAAAGTTCGGGTTCGGTTCGGCGAAGTCAAAAATTCGTGATTCGGGTATAATTCGGTACAACAAGAAAGGAAAAAAAAAAAAAAAAACCCCAAAAAAACGTAAAAAAAAAAAAAAAAAAATTTTGAAAAAATTCAAAAAAAAAAAATTTTGGCGTTTTTTTCGCGTTTTTATCACGAATAATTCGTAATTCGCGAATAAAACGTATTATACGTTTTTCCGCGTATTAAACGGAGTTCGGCGCGGTTATGTATAAAAAACGAATTATACGCGAATTATACGCGTATAATTCGCATATTTTGTTACTATGGATTCAAGACGTGCAGACATAATTATTGCATACTAAATTTTCTATTTTTAGAATTTTTATAACTTTCTAGAAAGTAGAAAATTAATATTTTTGAAAGGTTCATGATCAATACATTTTCATATAGAGATCATATAGAATGTTCAGATCAAGTATTTATGTTTTAAAAATAAAAATATTAATTTATAGTACATACCAATATGCACTATGTATAGTACCATAGCTTCAATTATTTTATATTTTGTCTTTTAATAAGAGTCGAGTTTAGGTTTTCATAAAATAAGAGCAGAGTTTTGGTAAAGAGTGAGGCCACAGTGTTATGAATAGCGTGAATTAGTCCGTATTGTAGTTCAATAACTCTGTTTCTAAAGTCCGAATAATCGATATGAAACATTCAACATAATCTCCATATGAAAATGTACTTATAGATAAAATTTTACATATTTATAATTTTTTACAATTTTTCTAGATGGTAAAAAATCACTACTTTTGATTGATCTAAAAATTTTAGACCATCCAAAAGTAGTGACCGTCTACCTATCTAAATGATAGTAAAAAGGAATAAAAATAATAAAATTTAGTTTTCAAATACATTTTTATATGGAGATCATGTTAAACGCACTACTACAGAAAAACACTTCACCATCGGTTCAAATCGCAATCCGCAATCAAGTTCCGAACCGATGGCTTTCGCTTCGATAGGAAAGGTATACACATATGCCATTGGCTCAAAACTGATGGTATTTAGTTCCAACGTCATATGTTGGAAATTAGGGACATATGGGAATAATAGTTTTTCGGTCGTTAAAAACCATTTTATATAGAAACGTCATCGTCTGTTGGGTGTTATTAGCCGATTGCAAAACTATCTTACACCATCTGTTGTGTTTGAGTTGGCATTGGCAGGTCCTAGTTTACCATCTGTTATTATTTTGGACCGTTGGCGATTTATTTATATATATTTTTAATTATATATGCCTGTATTAGGGGCTAGCCTCCATATATAGCAAGATAAACAACATAATCTCTCTCTCTCTCTCTATATATATAGTACCAAATCGAATACAAATAACATGCAACAAATTAAGCAAGATAATATAGAAGACCAACAAACATATAGAACAATGCATCACTAAATTAATCAACATAATTAATCTGTAGCACTAAATTAACCCAAGTACTATCATTAATTAACATATCTGTTATGTTGCAACAAAGACAACCCCAAGACATACCCGAATTACACCCCTGCCCTGTCCACCCGTATGACTAAACTAAAACCAGCAATGGAGCTTTCAAAAATCACACCCCCACTGGTTGTATATATGAGACCAAAAAACCAGCAACATTGTACTTATATCAGTTAACTTACAAAACACAATCATTAATTGTACTAGTACCCACAAAATTGTACATCATATGTACCAAAAGTATTTAATTTCCCTGCCCATTTGTTGGAGGAGGTAATACCCAATCCAAGAAGTATCTGCACCATCGCTGACGAACGAAAACATATTAATAACATGTATAATTAGTTAAGAACTTAAAATTAGTGCATGATAGAAATAAATTGACATACATCTGGAAAACTTCGTGAGAGATGTCAGATGATGAAATCCATATTCTTCATCACAAAGTATCCGCACTCCCAGTCTGATAATTGCTGTGGGCCCTGAAAATAGAGTTTGAAAACAAAATTAAATTATTAGTGCAATTATGTTGGAACTTGAAATAAGTTGAAATAAAATACTCCATTAATTTTTTTAATACCTGAAACATTGACCAGTCACAAGTTCTTTTCCCCTTCGTGTGCCGTCCACTCCGCTGTTGATATTGTCCATAAGCCCTACAATTAATAAAGGTCAGTATGGTACTTATCTTAAGATATTATCACGTTGGTCAGATTATTACTTTGTGTTTTACATTATATGAATATTGCTTACTTAAGCAAATGTGATTCAATTGAAAAAACCCTGCCCTCCACTAGTTTGGAGTCGATGTAGAGGACCAGATCCTTGCTTGGAATTATGACAAGAAGTACCCAATGATCACTACAATTAAGTAATAGTAATAAATCAATATGAACTTGTGATTTAAGGAAAAGAAACATGAGTGAACTCTATGAAATTACTTCTCGTGGTATGGTGCAAAGATGAATTTTTTGTCTTGCAACCTAAGCAAGGTTTGGGTGCAGTACTCCAGCGACTCTGCGTTGTTGTATCTAATCGATGTTGCGCATATCATAATAGCATCCATATGTCCGATGTGCAAATTATTTTTCACAACGCTAGTAACAATGGTCATGCAATACCTGAATATAAGGATTGTCAGACTGGAGGAGGAAGAAGTTAATTGTGAAGAGAATAAATCTGTTTAAAAATAATAAAGACTCACAGTGAATAGACTTGGATGATAGAGATGTCCAGACTCTACCAAGTCATTAAATCCCTTAAATCCGTAAACCCCACTGCGATTTCGAAGCCCTCATTCCTAATTTGCCCCAACAAGAAAAGGCATACAAAGCTACCTCCTTCTAATAGGGGGTCTGAAGTTATCGGTCGTGGACCTCTTTAAACGCGAGCCAAGCTGTTCCAACTCTTCCTCACTTACCAACGGTTCCTGTCCCTCCACCTGAACCATCTCTTCATGCTAAACTTCCTGTAACAACCAATTACATTATTAAACAAATGAAAAGTGTGATAATGTTAATGAGAATATTTAGTAAATAGTTTATTAATTTGACCTCCTCCAGACTAATCCCCATCTTTGGCCATTGGATTACACTATATTTGTCATCCTGGAGGTATTGCATTGATTCATCCGGTACAGGAAGAGGTAACATCATATACAAGTCAGTTATGCTATCGACATGCACCCGCATACAACCTGGTTGGATCTGAGTACTGGAACCTAGTTGATTCGCATCTATAGGAAAAACATGCCCGGTCGTAACAACGCGAGCCCCGCACCAAAGTTTATGCTTACATTGCATTTCCTCACCTCCTGCAGATGTAATTAAGCAGAAAATATTTAATTAAATCAGAAGTCCATTGAATCAAATAAGAATTAGTTGAATTGTACGGTATATAGATGTGGACTTACCTGAATCAAGTCCAAGGGATGTGGACTTCCTACTTTTGGCTTAACTGCTTTTGCCTTAGCTGCTGCATTATCTGTTGAATTGATTGAAATCTTGAAACAATGAACTCTATGTTATTTTCTAGTAAGGCAAAGTATTGCTTACATATTTCATGTTATAAAATAATTAAACCTAAAAAAATACCCAAAACCCTAACAGAGCACATAGATCACAGCGTATTACAGAAATAGCACGCATGGCACAGTGTGTTATGGACCCATTTTGACCTAATTAATCCATGCCATTTTCTTAATTTCGAGTAAGATTAGTGAATAAAGGTTTCTGGTGTAAAGAATTTTACCTTCACATCGAACTTGCAAGCCTTGTCGTAGGTAATCAAGAATTTTCACCAACCCTTTATCAGACGGTGTTGAACTTTACCTTTTCATCTTGTCCTCCTCTCTGGTGTTGGTTCATACTCTGGAGAGTGAGGTTGTTGTTGTTCTTCGTCTATGGTGGATGGTGATGACATGAATGCTGGCCAAAAAAAATATCAAAATAAGTTCTTGTTAGTATGAAAAAAAACTACAGAAGTAAGAACCTCAGTGAGAGGGAGGAACCTCACATCACAAAACCTAGAAAATAGTAAGTGAGAAGGAAAATCCTTAAAAATCTCACATCAAAAACCTACAAAACCAACAAAATACTACAAAGATATAAACAGAGAGTGAGAGGGAGCAACCTTAACTTTGGTGACAGAGTCAGGAAGGGTGGCCGCCCAGTGCAAGTGAGAGAAAGAGAAAACCTAGATTTAGGTACCTTTGGAGTACTCGCTGCGGAGAAAGAGAGACCTTTGGAGTGATCGATCAATAATGGGAAGTTCAAACGACACCTATGGTACTGATCAAATATGTGAAATAAATTTTGAAAATACATGTGCCATCGGCTCCGTATGTGGACCGATAGCATATATTCTTAACCCTATCGACTCCGTATACTAACCGATGACGTATATACTTAACACCATCGGCGCATTATGATGGCAATTTTCAAATCTTGGGAGGCGTGCCCTTTTATGTGACAAGACTTGACTGCAGAGTTGGGCCTAAAGTTTGGCCAACTTTGAGTTTAGGCTTGGACCGTCCAATTTGCAATGGTGTATGTCAATATTCGTGCTACTTCAAATCTGATAGTCAGATTTAATTATATAATTTGCGTTACTTTAGAGAAATGATGATGTTTGAAAACCAAAAGTTTCCCGCTAGAGAAAAATTTGGGCTCTGTTAATAACCAAATTAAATACAATTTTGCCGTGCTTATATGTCCCTTCATAAGGGAGACATTTTAATTTCATCAGATATGATATGTAGTTTAGTTGTTTAATTTCTCATTTATGTATATAGTTAAGGAGGGATATCATACACTTAATTACAACAATCTGTACTTACAACATCCAGTTACAACATGATTTTTTAAAGTCCAAACAGTCAATCCAAACCGTTCAACATGATCTGTGTATTAAAATATGCTTGGATATCAAATTTTACATTTTTTTTTGAATTTTTTTACTATTTATTAAGTAGGGTACAAATTTCAATGGTCTCAAAACAACAGTTTTGTAAAAATAATTCAAACTTTTTGAATAACCCTAAACTAAAGTAACACACAGTTTGAATTTATATCCCACCATCAGATCTGAGCGAGCAAGAATATTATATCACACAATTACAGATCGGACCGTTCAATTTGCAACTCAAAATTTGCAAGACTTAGGGGGCCAAGTTCGGAGAATGTGTTGAACTTTAACACCATCGGTTCAGCTGATAGCGTTTGGACAATTGAATAAATTTAATTTAGTTTCTCAGTTTTGAGACGACTGTTCGTTTTCCACTTCAAGCCACTCTTTCTATTGTTGGGGTTTCTCTCATCTCTCACCTCTTTTGTCCTCTCTTCTCACCAGTTCCCCTTCTACTTACGGAACGATGAGTGACTACATTAATAATTTGCCCGACCCAATAATTCTCATAATCTTAGGACTGTTGGAGACCCAATAGGCAGTGCGTACATACGTGTTGTCTAAGAGGTGGAACAACCTGTGGACCTTTTTAGCCGTCCTCAACATCAATGCCAGGGATTCTTAAGTCCAACCTTCCATGGAGGGGATCAATGCTTTACTAAAGAAGATTACAACTATTCATCTTCTGGAGTTACATCTCAAGTGCGCTCTATGTTTGGTATAATATCTCTAATTAACTGTAATTAAATAAATTGACCCTAATCACATTATCAGTTTCAATTTTATATAATTGACCCACATTTATAGTTTTAAGGTCATGAATTGCAAATATAGTGCGCTAATTGCATGAATATTGGTGTGCTAATTTGCATGCATGGGGTGCTAATTTTACATGATTGACCCACATAGATAGTTTGAAGGTCCTGAATTAATTGCGTGCATATTGGTGTAATTTTATATGATTGACCCATATAGTTTGAAGGTCCCCAATTGCATATGTATATTAATTGGTGTGCTAATTGCATGCATGCATGCATGGTGTCCTGAATTGAATTTATAATTAAATTAATTGTTCTAACTCGTATTTGTATATTATTCCCTAATTACATGTATATATATAGGGACTGCCAACAACACTTTTGCCGTTAGGACTCCCAAAAATTGATAACATAAAGGTTGTCACTGTTTCCATTTGTACGTATTTTTTTTTACAAATGGAAACTTGCATCATAAATAGTTGTCCAAACTTGACAAAGCTCACAATAGTACAACATGAGAATTGTGTAAGTATATTTTTTTCCAACTTAATATATAGCTTCCATCATTTAATTAATTGTTGTAAGTTGAAGTAAATATCTAGTTATCAATTCATTAATTGTTAATTTGTTGCAGTACTGTGATGTTCTGCCAGTTGAGGATACACTTGTATATCCAACAATCCCGGGGCTGGTTCAAGCATCTCCAAGAAGAAATCTCGAGATGGTTGAGGTCAAGTACTGGAGGTTTGATACCATGGTGTGGCGAGTGATGAAATATCTGATGCTTGGTACAGGAGAATTGCAAAATTTTAGGAACTATCGTATAATGAATGGTTATTGCGATCATAGATATAGAACTTATAACGGAGGAACAGAGAGTTATAGTGGGTGGGATTGGGGAGTTGTAGAATTGGAAGCTGCAGGACTCGATATTGTACATGTCGAGAAGAGTTTGTTGTTATACTAGATATGTTCAAGAATATATTTTGTATGGATACATGTTGTGTATTTTGTATATGAATGTTGTGTATTTTGTGTATGCATAAATGTTGCATATATATTAAATATTTCCAGTCTATATATTCATGAATGTTATGTACAATTAATATTTCTTGAATTTTGGATGGGTACATGTATATATGTTCCATTATTTATGGAATTATGGCAATTAATGTTGAATGATGAATCTTTTAATTACATGCATTTGTGCAAGCAATGTTTGTTATTTTTCTGTTAATGATTATAACATAAAAAATATTAAGAGCAAGTTAATTTTTAGTTAATTCTTTTTGAGTTGGTATCATCTATGTTATTAAATAATTATTAAATTAATTATAATTGCACTATATATCTCTAAACTTAATAACACAATACATAACCATCAGTACTTGAATACATGGAGAAATTATTTTATATTTAAATTTAGGTTCCAAGTATTTACAGCGTTGGTATTGATCAAACTAATACTGACGGCTCATCTACACCATGGATGGTAAATATCACCACATCTACACCATAAGTACAATAACCCAACCGATACCGCAGAGACACTCAAAACCAACGGTAGGATATAAAAAACGGATGGCAAAGGAGGGGTCCATCAACGCCATCAGTTGGTTCAACGTCACCCGATGGTAAAAAGTTTCAAGTAATTATAGCGCTGCCACTGGTTACATACACCATCCGCGCCGATGGACATCCGATAGTAAAGAGGCGATAGTAAATGTGTTTTTTGTTATAGTGACGGTTCAGATCCGACATTTTTATTAATATCCAAAGTTTAATACAAATTATTAATTATGCCCAGAATCGGACCAATTATCGAAAAATACCCAAGCCGGCCAGAAAATGGCCGGCTTAGGTCCCTCTTTAAGCCGGCCATTTTCTGGCCGGCTTGGTACCTTTTTTTTTTTTTTTAAACCGCAAAAACTCTATATAACGCACCCCTCCCTTCAGAAGAAGGCACACAGCCCGAGGCAGCTCGCTAATCACTGTTAAGGTAAATTTTTTTTTATTTTTTATTATTATGTTTTATTTTATAGAATAATTAATTATATTATTAAAAAATTTAATAATAAACCCTATAACCCTAAACCCTAAACCCTAAACCCTTAATAATAAACCCTATAACCCTATAACCCTAAAACCCTATAACCCTATAACCCTAAACCCTAAACCCTAAACCCTAAACCCTAAACCCTAAACCCTAAACCCTATAACCCTATAACCCTAAAACCCTAAAACCCTAAACCCTAAACCCTAAACCCTAAACCCTAAACCCTAAACCCTAAACCCTAAACCCTAAACCCATAACCCATAACCCTATAACCCTATAACCCTAAACCCAAAAAGAAGTAGTAACCAGTCAATTGTTTACTATTTAGTTACCTGACAAATGTTTACCATTTAGTAACCTGACAATGTTTACCATTTTCTAAAATGTAGTTTGTTTACCATGGCCTTTATTTCATTACACTATGGTGGGAAGATGCTTAATAGTGCAGAAGGGGTGTATTACAACAAAGATGCAGCTCATTCATTGATGATTCCAGATGACATCTCACTTTTAGACCTGAAATCCATAGTTTACACACACACCGGTTACAACCCAGAAATGTGGGACCTAGAATTGGCAACCCGATATTTCCATCCCTCCAGCGGAAAATTTATGGTTGCGAAACTGGTAGATGAGAGTACGTGGAGAGGCATGTTTGGTCATTTGAGGTCCCAGGGTAATTATCTAATAGAAATATTTGCTAGAAGAGTTCCAGTAGAGCCCAGGGTTGGAAGTTCGGGCTCTGGATCAGCAGCACCACATTAGCCCACAACCAGAAACCTACATACGTGACTCCACCTTACTCCTCAACGAACCTGACCCAGAACCCTACAACTACGTCACTCCACCAACACCTCAACGAAGACACTCAGTTGCATCCCCACCTAGACACAATCGAGGCAGACCAAGACACTCAGTTTCAACCCCACCAAGATCCGTAAATGTCACTCCGTTACCGTTACCTCCAGTATCACCTTACCCCAGACCTGCACCAGTAGACGATGCAAGCTGCCCGAACTTTGAAGATATTAATGAAATACCGGAGGACGAGCTAAGGAGCGGGGATGAATTTGAGGGAGAAATGTGGGGGGATTCAGATCACATGGAAGGTTGCGATGAAGACGGGCCGGTTCAAACAGCTGAAAGGCATACTGATGAGTGGGGGCCGCATAGTGGCCGGACTGATACGCACCCGTTTGCAGACCTCAATGATGTTTCTGAGTTTAGAGAAGCAGATATTGGTTATTATGGGCAACGGATTGAGTACAAAGGTGAGTTGACTGCAAACCAATATTTTAAAAGCAAAGAAGACCTAATGAAGAAGATCAGAGAGCACCATATAACTAAGAATCAGGAGTTCAGATCTTGGAAAAGTGACAGGGATCGGGTTACTCTGTTGTGCAAGGACAAGAATTGCCGTTACGAGCTTAGGGCAAAGCCGACAGGATGTGGAGACGCATGGGTTATAACTAAGCAAGACAGGCCTCACACATGTAGGACTGAGAGTACGAGGGACGACCACGAATGTCTGACGGCAGCACTCATTGCCGATGTCATTGAGAACGCCATTAAAAAGGACCCGTGTATGAGCATCCAGACGGTGGCAGACATTGTTTTGTCTGTGTATAACAATGTGACACCTAAATACAACCGACTGTGGAGGGGCCGTGAGCTGGCAATAGCTCGACAATTTGGGAGTTGGGAGATTTCATACAGCTTGCTGAGACCACTGTTGCTTGCAATTTGCCACAACAATCCCGGCTCGACCCACCAATTTCTGACCAGCCCGGTACGGAATAAGGAAACAGGACTAATCATGCCAGGTGTTGCCCAGTTCAGAGCCATAGCCTGGGCGTTTGGTCCATGCATTGCAGCGTTCCAGTACCTGAGACCAGTGATCAGCATCGATGCATGCTTCTTGTCTGGGCGATATGAGGGGAGGCTTTTGATAGCTTGCGGCTACGATGCCGAGAACCAATTGTTGCCTATTACATTTGCAATTGTGCGGCAGGAGGATATTGAGAATTGGGGTTTTTTCTTGCAGTGGTTGAGGAATGAAGTGCTCGAATGTAGTAGATTTGTATGTGTCATATCGGACCAGCACAAGGGGATCAAAGCTGCACTGACAGCTGAATACGGGTGGCCTCCCGAGCTTGTTGTGCACAGGTATTGTATGCAGCATGTTGCTGACAACCTGGTCAAGAACTGTGGAGGAGACAGATGGTACGAATGGAGGTTCAGGGAAGGAGCAAAGAGGAAGAATCCGAGAAGATTGAAAGAGATGTTCGAAGAGTTTGCTCATGTATGTCTAACTTATAACATTTCGTTTAATTATCTTATAAGAATTTTATGAAAATAAAATAACACCCCTTTGTTTTTGTGCAGCTAAATCCGCAGTGCAATGCGTATTTAAAGAGAGTGGGCAAAGTACGTCCTAATGATGTGATGGAGCCGTCCAATTATGAGAAAATTTTCCAAACCTGTGACGGAGGATACCGGTTTGGTATCATGACAACAAACGGCTCCGAGTCGCTCAACAATGTCTTCCGAACGAGTCGTAGATTGCCTGTTTGTGCCATAGTGGAGGATACGTTCTACACGTGCAACAGATGGTTTGTTCAGCGGCGTCAGCGAGCAATGGAATTACAAGACAAGGGACATGTTCTGTCTGACCGGGTTTTGCAGAAGATCAGAAAACATTGGGAGAAAGCTGGAAAAATGCGGTTGGTGCGTTACACGCAGGGCCAAGGTCAGTACCAAGTTTCATCCCCAAATGAGTACGTTCCTTGCACCCGTAGCGACATGGGCAACATGGAACCCACTCACAGGGAGTTCATGTATATTGTGACGCGCGGTCCCGACAGACAAATGGAATGCACTTGCAGAGGTATCTAATTAACTTCTATTCTGTGCGCTCATGTCTTAGCTGTTTGCCGTGACCGAAACTGGCAAGAGGACGACTTTGTTGCAGACTGGTATAAAACACCCTATCTTGTGAGTACTTGGAGCCATGTGTTCAATCCAATTGGCAATATGGGAGACTGGCCTCCTAATCCTGGAGACAGAATCCTTCCGAGTAGTGGTTGGATTAGGAAGGGGAGGCGACAACACACCCGTCGTGTAATGACGATGGATGAAATGGAAGGTAGACGAATGGGGCATCAGGCTCGCCGTTCCACTTCCGATAGGCAACGAAGAGGTATGTAACATTCATCCAAAATTATTTTTCTTTTCAATTTATACCAACTTACTAAGTAACACATGCAAATGCAGAGGCAAGAATCGCAGCAAATGCGGCAGAAAATGAGCGAGTAATGGCGGCGGGAAGTGGGTCCGGAGGGTCACGGCGTAGCACAGCTACGAGCCGTTTAGATGCAACTGCTATGTATGCCGAAGCAATGGGAGAGGCGGTTGCCATAGGAGGAGAGGCGGTTGGGGTGCAAGGGGAGCCATCTGTCCAACCGAGGAGGTCCACTACTAGACGCACAACAAGAGCATCTACAAGCCAAGCAGGGCCATCTGGAGCCCAGGCCGGCCCATCTACAAGCCAAGCAGCGCCATCTGGAGCCCAGGCCGGCCCATCTAGTGAGCAACCAGAGCCATCTGTTAGACCATCTCGTAGGGCATCTTTCGCAAGTGGTTTACTTCGGGGATTACCTTTTAGACGTAGCAATAATAGGTGATTTGTATGCATGTTGTAAAAAGTGTGTGGACTCTATTTGCAATTTGTGTGTACTTTATTATTTTGTACGAAACTCAGAAATGAAATATTTGACTCTAATAATTTGATCTTCATAGTGTCTCTCTTTTAAATAAAAAAAAAAAAAGGTACCAAGCCGGCCAGAAAATGGCCGGCTTGGGTATTTTTAGCGAAAGTTTTGAACTCCGGGCATAATTAATAATTTGTATTAAACTTTGGATATTAATAAAAATGTCGGGGTTCAGATCAAATATTAGAACTTTGAAATAAAAATAATCTGCGCTACGCGTAGTACTATAGCCTCGTTGTTCTGTAAATGATAACAATGTTTTCCTAAGTTCCGTTTGAAAAAAAAGGACACAAATATTTTAAAATAAATGTTCTCCACCGTACTCTAAATTTTTAATATAATATTTGGTACTTCTTATTTAAAAGAGAAGTAATAGCTCTTGCCAGAAATGAAAAAAAAATATGTATTCCCCATTATATTTTTAGTGATTATTATTGTATAATTAATAATCAATATAAACAGCAATATTAATAATAAGAGTAGAACTAAGATAAAGTAGAACATGTTGAGCTTAATTTTAAAATCTATCGAATTGATTTCAAATGACGAACTGTTGAAACCGATCTGCTTCACGGGTGAAGTGTTTACATACAAAAATTTATACTAAATAAGTTCGAAAATTTATACTAAATAATTTCAAAAAATTATTAAAATCTTTCATATAAATGTGTCACTTGTGAAATAGATGGCTTGAATAGTTTTAATTCGTCGTTTGAAGTCAATCCTACAAATTTTGAAATTAAACTCGTTAAGAGACTTGATAAGCATAAGAACACTCTACTTCTACTCTAACAACAACAACCACAACAACAACATCAATAATAATAACAATAGCAATAACAATAATAATAGCAACTATAACAATCACAATTGATTAATATAAAAATAGTACACATAACGTAATAATGATATTTTTATTATTAATTATATAAATAAATTATGGTATTATTACTAATGAAATGTACTATAATTTTATTAGTATAATATGATAATAAAGAGTAAGGTTAAAATGTCTCATTGTTTTTGTGCCCCACATCATTATCTCTGTTTTCAAAGTCCAAACACTTGATCTGAATCGCTTAACATGTCTCCATATTAGAATGTGTTTGTATACCAAATTTTATATTTTTTTTAGAAATCTTTTACTGTTTTTTTAGATAGGTACAAAACCAGAAGATTCTGAACCATCCAAAAATAGTGATTTTGTACCTATCTAAAAAATAAAAAAAAAGTAAAAAGTAAAAAAATTGGTCTTCAGACATGTTAATATGAAGATCATGTTGAACTGTTTTCATTAGTTGTTTGGATCTTAAAAACATAAATAAGAACTAGTATCGTGCTCGTGCGTTGCAACAGAGACATATTATAAGATTGAATAGAAAATGAAGAGACATTTTTATTTTGACATTCACACATAATTAAGAAAAAAAAATATTTAAATGAAAATAATAAACACAAATGAAAAAAAACGGAGATCCAAATAATAAATAACAATAAAAGAAACAACAACAAAAATGAAAAAACAGATCAAATATAACATGAAAAAAATTTCTTGAAGTATCATTGCCAGTGTGATCCTCTTCGATGTAGTTCAACATTTCTGAAAATGAACAAATAAAATATGAAAAATAGATTATAATTGCTCAAATTGAGAACATATAATAAAATTAGAAATATTAAATTAATATAGTCCATACCTTATTCCTCATTCAAGACCTCCCGATAAACTATATTTTTTGTATACACTCCTGGGGCATCAATTCCTCTTTCTGTTTCAGCATGACTTTTGTTGTACGTCGTGATGTACCTTTTGACAATACGACATATAACTGGTCGTGCGAAAAAATATTCTCGGGTAAATTGATGCCGACGTTAGGAATTGTTTGTCCTTTGTTTTATTGATTGTCATGGCAAAAACTCAGACAAATAGGGAATTGCTTTCGTGTAAACTTGAAAGGGAACATCTCATCATCAGATGGACACATCGAAATTCTTGGTAGAAAAATTCTTTTTCCAGCATGTTGTCCAACAACGATCTCTGCATCTATTGCATTATTTTGAAAATTCCGAGTAATAAGCCTTGTACCATTACATGGGCCATTTGATGGATCAAGGTTCCGTAATAAAATAATTGGACAACCCAACTTCAATTTGAGGAGATGTGGAGGCCGCCCACTTGGAGTCCAGGAGTTGAAAAATTCCGTTAGATAGTGATTAGCAATATCATCTTCTGCTTTGTCAAAACTAAAGTAGATCATCTCATCACCTGAAAATATCTCAATAATTTGTTGATTCAATTCATCAACATACTCATTTCCTGTTGGTAGTATGGCCCTAGAAATAATATACTCTGACGAACCCTCGTTGAGATGGAGAGACAGATTTGGTTTGCAAGTACAGAAATAAAACACTTGATCTGAATGATACATAATTTTCAGATCAAGTGATTTTCTACCTATCTAAAAAAATTCTAAAAATGTAAAATTTGGTTTGCAAGTACATATTCATATGGAGATCATGTTGAACGGTTCGGATCAACCGTTAAGATTTTACAAACTCAAATATTGAGCCGTAGCACGGAGGCCCTCTATGCTACGCATAGCATATTAGCAATTTCCTATATATATATATATATAGAGAGAGAGAGAGAGAGAGAGAGAGAGAGAGGTTGGCTAATATCAAAATGTTTGTTCCGGAGCCGTGGTGCAACCAATTGGTTTTCCGATTTTCAAAGTCCAAATGGTCGATTCAAACCATTAGATGTGATCTTTATATTAAAATGTGCTTGGAGACCAAATTTTACATTTTTTGCAATTTGTTTACTATTTATTGAGTCAGTTTTAAAATCACTGATTTTAATAAATAGTGAAAAATTTCTGGATCATTGAAAACAACGATTTTAAAACTGATTTAATAATTAGTAAAAAAATTTCAAAAAATTTCTGTATGATTGAAAACAACAATTTTCAAATCACTCTTTCTGACTTGAAAGATCACTAATTAAGAATTTAACAAGCACAGGGTCGACTGAATAACCTATTAATTTGGATTCATGCGATGTCACTGTCTTTGATAAAATGATGTCTGACTTTATAAGGGAACAAGTCTAATCATAATAAAATATTATTTCGAAAGATATTTATGTAACATACCAACATAATAAAATATTATTTCGAAAGATATTTATGTCACAGACAAAATATCAAGTATAATATTCATTAAAAATATAAATTTAATTAAAAAGTATAACAAAAGAAAAAAAAAAGGTCAAAGCAGATAAGGTTGTTGGTGTAATCAAGTCGACTATATGCCCACCACTCTATATCTTGAAAGGGATCCTTTTCTTTCTGGTATCGTCGACATAATAATGATATGTGATATGAAAATAGACCTAGTAGTTCATATGGAGTTTTTATAAGGAAAAAAAAAACATGGAAGGATAACGCCTTATTGGAATGGAGACTGGAGAGTCGACGAAGGGGGAGAGATATTTTAAACCCTATTCGGTTTGATATTAATGTTTTAAGTAAATCATGTGTGCAAGTGTTTGTAAATAAGTAGTTTTTAACAAAATCAAGAACTTCTAAAATAAAGTGCAGTAAAGTAAATGGATAGAGTTAAAAAAGTTGACATATGAGATATTAATAGAGTTCGGTAGCTAAAGAAATACAATGAACGGAGTGCAGTAAAGTGCACCGCGACTAACTCGCCTTTCTATTATCCAATGAGAAAGAAATACAAGTTAGAATCGGCGAGAAAATACTCTAACGGCCCAAAGAAAAGAAGCACAAATGGCTCAAACAGAGAAGGAGCACAACAGCTCGAAGTAGGCGAGCACAACAACTCTAAGTCCAACAAACACTCTCAAACTTTCACTCTAATCTCACAATGATCAATTTAGGTAAAGTGGATTTGAGGTTGTTGCAACGATATATATGGTTAAGCACAAGCAACAATAGACTGGCTAAATCTCTCAAGGATTTCAAAAGTGGCGGCTCAAAGGCAGCTATTATCTTGGTCTAGTCGGTTTGAGAAAAATGACCGAGCCCTCTATTTATAATGAGATTACATAATCTATAAAATGAAAACAAATATAGGGTTTGATCCACACCCGTAGTGATAGTAATTAACCGTCACAACGGCTGAGGCAGATCTCAAGACCCGCAGAATTAGGGTTTGCCTATTTTACTTGTGCTTTGTTTCCACTATCGACTTGCCTAGTTAATTTGAATTTTGAATTTGATTTTCTGCCTTCAAAGGCTAGACTCAGGCAGTCACAACCCCATATCTACTTTACCATACTTTTGGACATAAATTCAAATTGATAAAATTAAAATGGTAAAATATGATCTTCGTAATCTTCATTACCCAACATCTAATCAGTATCCAACCATTCCATATAGCTCGTGGGAATCATGTATCCGATCATCATGTATCAAATCATTCCATATAGCTCGTGTAGATCATGTATCCAATCATTTCGTACAACTTGTCATGTCAACTGTCGTAATATTTATCTTTAACTTTCTTTGACCTTCGGATATAGCAATTAAACCTGCGCACATCTCAAACAAAGAAACTGTAAAATGCAATATTTATATGTTTTGCAAATTAGTCAAACAACGCACAAAATTGCTTACAATAACAAAAATCACTTTTGCAGGGATTCCAATGTGACTTAATTACAATAAATAAGTAGGCAAAATTTTCTCTTTGTAAAAAGAAATACAATAAATATCACCTTAACGATAATAAAAAATATTAATATATTTATTTTGGATACTACCATCACTAAAATAAGTTTTTATTTTTATTTTTTTATTAAATAAATCCACATCCAAATGTTAACATCAATTGGCTAAAATCGAGATAACCTTCACAAACAATTTTTTTCTCGACCTCTTTCTCCTTAATTTTAGTGATGCCTAATTTATGTCAAAAAGATATTTCAGCATACAATAAGTATGTGGTCAATGATCTTTATGACAATGATAGCATGAATTCTCTTATTTACTATTATGTGTACTTTTCTCTTTCTCTTTCTTATTATTTTTCCACTTACTATTAAAAAAAATGTGTTTTTGGAATGATCAACACAATAATAACCTCAACCTTATCTCTAATCTGTGACATTACTATGCATGTCCATATCCACTTGTTTATCCAAAATTATTATTATTGTGTATTCATACATTCACTTTAGGGAATAGAGCAAAGAGCAAAACTAATTGGACGATATTTATGATGTTTTATCAACAACTCGTTATTTTGTTTAACCACAAAGAAACAATAAATCAACTAAGAAGATTTCGTTGAATCTTTTTACGATGATTGAATTATTGATTTTTTTCACGTCATATAAAATTAATATATGAACCATATTGCACATCTTAAAATAATTATAAATAAATTGATATGATATTTTATTTAGCATTTGCTTATTGAAAATATTATTTACTTGAATGATATTGAAATAAAAGATATCAATGTTTACCTCAGATCTTCAACTTGTTGAGCCTCGTGCTAATAATTTGTTATATATTTAAGATATAGAAAAATAAAAAATATTGTAAATGTATAAAAGATGGTTATCTATTATTCATATGTTTTTCATGTGTGTAATACAAGCTTACAAAGTTTTTATTATAGGCTACAAATTTTAAATTGAGGTCATCGAAATTAATTCTAATAATTAATGGAGATGTGAGGACGAGTCATATTTTTTTAGAAGAAAAAATTTATTAATGTAAAAAGTTACAAAACGAAAGAATTACTAAGCATAAACATCCACATTTATATTTATTTATAACAAAATTAAGCCTAAATGCTGTTTTTTCGCTGTATAAAGGGGGATGGAAAGGAACAGTAAAAACCGTTGGTTGCATCGCTCTGCCATCATAAAATCTCTCACTTCTGAAAAACAAAGGTACTGAGCATCTCCATCCAATAAACTTTTGAGATTTTTAATGGACGTGCCAGTTTCTATTCTAATTTTAGATATGTACTTCAATTTCTTATTTCGAAACTATTCAATAAATTTTCTTATTAATCGCCACGTGGTCAAACGAATTGTCAAAAATTATTTATAATCGCCACGTGGTCTAAACTATAAAATTAATTTCTAGGATCGATGTGAAAGTTTAAAAATTTTAGAGGCTTTAATTTCTAAACAGTGTTGACAATTATTTAAAAATTTATTTCAATTGCTAAGGTAGAGATGCTCTGAAATCCTGTAACTGTCGTTTAAGAAATAGATTAACATCAATTATTTTTTTTAGGGGGATTTCCATGTATACTCGTCAAAAACATCAAAATTATGTATTTCCCCTCTAAAATTCATAATATCATATTTACTCTTTTAAATTTCAAAAACTAAAAATATTACTCATTTTATTGCCTTTTTTATCAACAACTCATTTTAAATTTATAAAGTACCAATTATCCAATATTAAAAAAAAATATGTAGAATGTTTAAGAAATATGTCATTCTTCTAATTGATCGTTTTTCGAGGGAAAATGGTTCATTCTCTACTTCTGACATATACACACACGTATACCTAAATGTCACTATTTATACTTCAAAAAATAGGCAAATTAATCATTTGTCCTAGAAAATCAACTAATTAGAAGACTGGCATTTTTCTTAAATAGGGTACATTTTTGTTAATTTTTTAATAAAGACTGAAATAAGTATTTTATACATTTAAAATGATTTTTAATAAAAAAAGACCATGAATAAGTAAATTAGTGTGTTTTTGAACTTTAGAATGGTAATATTATGAAGTTTAGAGGGGAAAATACATAATTAAAAAAAATTGAGAGGTATATAAGGCATTTCCCCTATTTATATATATATTTATATTATGTTATATATTAAGGCAAACAAAAAAATTTATATACTGAGGATCCAAGAAATAGATGATTATCAAAATAGTTGACGGACACATCTTATATTTAACTAATTTTGCTAGTGAAAATGAGATGAACATTTAGAAAGAAAATTATTTGAAAGAAATATATATACAAATAAGAGATATACATCTAAAGTATTAAAATACCTATACTTTTTTAAATTATTGTAATTTATCTTCATTTCTACGGAAATATAGAAAAACTACGTACCTTTTTGAATTTAGAAAATTTATTGAAAATATTTTGCGATTAAAACTGTAGAGTTTATGTCACATAAGATTTTGTATTGAAGAATGTAAAATATCCGAAAAAACAATCCGAGAGGAAAGAGAATATGGCGCACCGACCCTTTGCTGGAATTGACCTTTCGACTAAAATCCAAAAAAAGAAGACAAAAACAGACTCACCAGTCAACACCAAGAAGAAGAAAGTCTACGCTCCCTTAAGAAAATATCCAGATCGTAAATTCAAGAATCCAACAATCAAAGTTGATGTACCTTCTTCGAAAGTAACACTAAGCAAGTTAATTTGTCTAACATGAGCTATGAAAGACCTTTCAAGTTTGAATATCTTATTTTGAATAAAGTTATTTACAACAATGTTTTCATTTTATACAGTGTACAAAAAAAGAGTTAAAATAAAAAATTATAAATATAATTCATACATTACATGAAGTTAAAACAACACTAAATCAACCAATCCTAAACATAAGATACCAATATTTTTATTTATAGCATAAAAAAAATAAACCAAATCACCCTGGTTTTGGTGAAATTCGAAAAATACCCGGCCACTCAGGTGTTCTGCGGCCTCAAAGATTGGGGTCCGCCCAATGCTCCTGCAAACCCAGGTCCGCCAAACGCCTATGCAGCCCCTTTTTTTTTTTTCTAAAGCAGAAAATGTTTTTTTTGTTTTGTTTTGGTTTTATGTTTTTTATTTTTTTTATGTTGTTTATATATATTATGTGTAATTGTAATTTTGTGTTAAATGTCGTTTATTTCGAAAATATTGTTTGTTTGTCGTATCTATCTTATGAGTATGTTGTTTATTTTGGAAATGTCGTTCGTTTGAAATATTGTTTGTGTACGAAGAGATAATAATATAATGAACAAAATAAATATATAACAAAAAATAAATAAAATAAATAACAAAGCAACAAAATAAATAAGTGACAGTATCTAACAAATAAGTCCCAGTATCTGACAAAACATCTAACAAATTACAAATCAAAGCCTACGGGTCAGGACTAAATACCGTCCTCGGCTTCTTCTTCCTGAACCCTCGACCCCGCCTGGAGAGTGGCGTCTCGTCATTATCTGCTGAGTCTGTAGAGTCCTCTGCATGGACATCCTCCGGCTGAACCGGCTCGTCATGAATCTCCTCAATCTCGAATATATGCTAGACTTCATGACCAAAAACCGTAGTCTGTCCAGACTCACCCTGCGTGAATAAAATGCCTATCTAGCTATAGGGTCATCATCGAGTGAAGGGTACGATGCCTGCTGTGTGGAGGACCCAGGAAACTACGGGAAGGGCTCTGTCTGAACATACCCTGGCTGATAGGCAGGCGGTTCACTCTGGGTCGGACTGTAATCCTGATAATACAGTCCATCTCCCTCTGTGCCAAAATCTATGGAGATGTTATAATGCGGCAGGTCGTCCTCATCGCCCTACAGTAGCTTACAAATTAGTTAATCAAGAATTTTGAAATAAAAATCACAGTTATGTATTTTAATTACAATTATACCTCGGCATCCTGAGTAGGCATGGTCTGGTCTACAGCTTGGGACAATGCCTCTACACCTGGGTTGAACGCCTGATCGACAATCTCAGCGTTCTGGACAGCTGCAAACAACGTCTCATCACCAACGTATAGGACATTGATATCAGGCTCGTCGGATATCTCATCGATCGCATCACACCCGCCCAAGCCAGTGCATCTGAATAGAGAGTCGAGGCGAGACCTGTACCCACATTGGCACACTGCAGGTACGTTGTGCTTGAGTATGGCTTTCCCGAGCCTCTTCCAACCCCTCATCGTGGCCATCGTTGCTGCTATGACGCAACTCTTGACCATATATAAGGCCTGTAAAAAAACATTATACAAATGTTGTACAAATATAAATATTATAAGTTTTTAATTAGATATTTAACATTAAACATACCGCACATGCGAACGGTGCACCGGCGAGGATAATACCATGGATCCGTCATTTTTTATCCCTCGGCCTCAGTACCCACTCATGAGGATTGCCGGCGATACACCCCTCCAGATATACGGTGTACACACAGTTATCATGGTACCAATCTCTGTATGGTCTGCATGAATTACAAAAATGTCAGATATTACAATTAGAAAACTGTAGTTAATAATTAAATTCAAGAAATAATTCTTACATCGGCGCGACATCCATGGGACGGTCTTGCTCAGCTATAGGGGGGTTTGGTGCTCCCGCCTGGGCCACGTAAACAGCATGCACGACGGCCCAGTTCTTGCCGCAACTGTGTCCCTCGGTGGATGAAGCTATCGCCATAGCGTCTCGCTGATCGGTGCCGGCGACGGACTTTGCTGACGCAACCTGAACTGTCTCATGACCCGTCCGGGGTAGTGGTGCTCGACAATCTGTATATTTAATTATGTTAAGAAGCTTCTGTGAAATTAAGTTGTAGTGGCAAAAATTAATTAAGTAAAATTATGCTTGACCCCCATTTTTTGAATTTTTTTTTATATTTATGTATGATTTTATATACAATTTAGTGTAAAATGTCACAATATTATAAAATTGACCCCATTCTAGGCAGAAAAATTGTATATGCATGATTGACCCCATATGTATTCGACCCCCATAGTTCGAATGTCTGGCTCCGCCCCTGCCTCCAGCCAATTATAAATAATATAACATCACCAATGATTAAATGCCACGTAGCTGTGAGAGCTGCTCTTGCTGGACAGCTCCTGAGGTGACAATTCTCGGTAACACAAACTTTCAATTTGATCAAAACCGGATCAATTATAAAAATCACGACCCAAATTTATGATTTAATTACAGGTAGAATTAATAAAGCAAACAGCTTTAAAATTCGTGATCAACAGTAATTAAAATTCTTTCCATGCAATCTGACCAACATATATATTTTGTTATTAATTCCGATTGATTCAGAGGATGTAAAATTGTGAATCCTGCTCGCGCTGCTGTATAACAGATAAACAACACCAGCAAAAGAATTACATATTGATGTGATATGATATCATGGAAAGAATTAATGGTTACCTTCCGTTGTCTCAAATGGCAAGTTGTGTGATACATATATGTGATAATCCATAAGCCAGACAAATACACATCCATCAACTTTAATTGAAGCCAGTTGTTGGGAATAGACGAGCAGTTTTCCCTGGGAGAGAGGGTGGATGTCAATTTCTCCATGCACTACTTGCCGCTCAAGTGTTACATCATAGCGTCGGCATATATATATTATATATATATATGAGTTGGGCTATGGTGTATTGTAATTTATACTTTTTTGTACATTGGACTATAAATCGTTGGATTTGAAGTTTAAATAGTCGATCTAAAAGGCTCAACATGTTCTTCATATCAAAATGTGCTTGGAGACCAAATTTTATATTTTTTGAAAATTGTTTACTATTTTTTTAGAATTTTTGAAAATCGCTGTTTTTCCAATATTTCTGGACCATAGAAAAACAGTGATTTTCAAAAATTCAAAAAAAATAGCAACAATTTCAAAAAAAATGTAAATTTTGATCTCCAAATACATTTTAATATGAATATCAAATTGAACGGTTTGAATCGGTTGTTTTGAAATCAAAACCAACGATTTATAATCCAATGTAGAAAAGGCCTATACATTGCAATGCAACATAGCCCAACCATCCATTCATTTTTGTGGTAAACGCGTTGAGAAATATTAATCAATTAATTAAGGGGTCAAGTGGCCAAACTACTTTGCTTGAGCTCTGCGGAACATTCCATATGTTAATAGAACTTTTCTAGTTTCGGTTGGCAGTTGGAACATTCCAGTGCGGCACGAATTTGCATTCAAAAAGCTAGTGCGCGCGCGGTATAACGCATTATAGGCCTGAGTCCTTCTCATCAATGCAATAGAGCAATGTATAATGCTCTCCTATAACCAATTAATCGTAGTTATTCCTATCTATATAATTTGGTAAGTGTAGGAAAACAATATTTCTATCAGTGCATTTATTTAGTATATATCTTAAGTCTTAACAATGAAAAAAAATGATGATTTAATTTCATCCGACATATATATCGATCCACCAACATGGAATTAATGCATCTTGTCATGAGTTGTATTATATATAGTCAACATTGTAAACTTTTAGTGGACAGTGCCAAAAAAATACCAGATAGGTATGCTATCCACATCTATGCTAAGAAAAAATGTTAATACAAACAAAAAAAAGATCAAATTTGGAGGTACTTCCATCAATTGTTGGGATTGCCGACAGTGAAAGGAAATTAATTCAAAAAGTGATGTCTGTTTTTTGGTGCTTCGTTCATCAATTTCATCATAGTTTTAACTTGATCCTCAAACAGATATTTCTAAATATAATACCGATGAGTGGACATGCACACACATTGGTTGACGAACCATTTTCTCAAGATATATTTTTTTTGTGTAATAAATGAATATATGTGAGATGGAAATTATATCTCGGTGTGGCTAGGTCGGTGCAAAAGCGATCAAGCTATGTGGTCGAGAAGAAATCAAGGAATGTTGTGTTTGCTCAAAGAAAAACGATCAAGAAATATATATGTTGTAAGTCATGGATATACGCTAATTCTATAATCACTGATCAATACGTGGATCATTGTCGTCGTAGTAATTATAGACAATTTAGTAATTATTTGTTGACGAAATGGGGTTAACAATTCTTATTTATTTTCAAAAAGTATATACTTATATAAAATTTTCTATATAGTTTAAATAAGTAAAACATTTTCATATAAAAAAAATGTTGAACGGTTTAAATGAACACAAACGTCTCTCAGCTTCCAATCTCTTAACACACTAATTATATTATCCTGATCTAACTATTTGGAACTATACTCTAACTATTTTATTTAGATCACATTTTTGAAAGATCACTAACGAATTTATAACTGGTGCGTGCAAGTATTAATATATAACATATTAATTATGAGTAAGGCTTAGGTGCTATGGATAGCATAAGGCCTTCCGTGGTACGGCTTCAAAAACCTATCGTATAAACTTCAAACTTCAATCTAAGTAGCTCAGTAAATTGGTTATATAATGAACTTGTAGAATACTAATTTTTACTATTTTTTATGATTTATGAAAGATGGCAAAAAATAGCTTAAAAATAAAAGAAAATTGCTAATGTTTTAGGCTATTTTTTGTCATCTTTCATAAATTATAAAAAATAGTAAAAAAATTTCAAAAATAGTAAAAATTGGTATTCTACAAGTTCATTATATAACTAATTTACTGAGCTACTTAGATCGAAGTTTGAAGTTTATACGATAGATTTTTTAGGCCGTAACACGGAAGGCTTCATGCTATCCATAGCACCTAAGCCTTACTCATTAAGTATTTATGTCTAACATATCAAGTAATTTTTAAAAAGAGAAGGACATTTTTAGAGATAGTTTTTTTTCTCCATTCACTCTCGTCTGTATTTCTGATGATCTGTGAGGAATTTTGCGAATCTAAAATCACGAATGTCTTCTACGTGATTTTCTCTTTCAAATGAGATCCATGATGAAATACTTTCTGGTTCTTCGTCGCGCAATTATTTATACCGTGTCATGCAAGTGTGTTGTTCAAAATTCAGAAGACAAAAGCATTTCTTACAAGTTATCACAAAATTCAGAAGAAAAAAATTCCAGTCACTTTTATCTACTCAAAAAGTGTTGTTCAAAATTTCTTCCTTTATTAATGTCAAGGATGAAAGCGAACAAATATAAGACACCAATCTTGCATTTTCTTTCGGTCATATATTTTTAAAGGACTGCCAACAATACCCTAATTAAAATCATCTAATTTTATCCCCTAACTACTTGTAATAATAAATTGAATGCACAACATAATTTCATCAAATATAAAACAATCGTTTATATTTTTATTAAAGATTTTTGAAAATATTAAGCGGTTGAAAATTATTAATGACACTGGCTTGCGGAACAAGTGTGAGGCGAAGGGGATTTTTTCCGGGGATGGTAATATTTCCTCATATCTTTTATTCTATTTGTAGCCTATTCAATTTACAAGGCAGCCCAAGTTGGAGAATATGACCTCATACATGACGTGGCATCGTTAAGTGCTAAAAATTGTAATGTTGACGTAGTTATGGTATGGCACCTATCTTATTAATAGGGCAATTTCAAATATATGTTTGTAAACTTTTAAAATTAAATATTTTCACATCTAAATTTTAAAATATTGTATTTATCTTTTCAACGTAAAAATATTTTTCTTTCTAAAATATTAAAATTACATATTATGAGGATCATCTGGCTTTGAATTATTTTCGAGTTTAGGATCTTTTCAGTTGAAGTTTTTTCAAGTAAAGATTGGAGTTCAAGACATTCAACTATTTAATATCTATATTATTACAACAAAGAATTTTCTCTGTCTGAACTTTAAATACATAATCTCCCACATCAAATACTGTGCGCATTTGCCGCATTTGTCACTGGACTAAAGGTTAGTTGAAGTTGAAGTTGTTGGATTTTAGTTGTTCTATTCAGATCTTCAGGTTATTCCAATTGGAATCAGTTGGGCCAGACTCGAGTTATCCCACTTTTAATTTACACAGAGGCTGTTTGGTAAAAGAAGATTGATTAAATTTTAAATAGGACTATAGAACTGGTGTTCATTAAAACTGGATTAAGAAAATATCCTAAGAAGGTCTAATCTAAAAAAATAGTGTTTTAAGAATTCGGACAAGAGAAATGCATCTATATATGTATATATGTATTCCTACATAAATTATTGTGAAATGCGAGAACGGAGAGTATTTTTGTATTTTATGAGGAAAAATATAATATTTATAATTTTAGAGAAAAGAATATCTATTTTCAAAGTTTCAGAATGATAAAATGTGAGAGTTCTTTATTTTATAAGAAGAAAACTATTTTTTTTTTTGAAATATTGGAGGGTGAAAAAAGTAATTTTAAAATTTTACATACATAAATTTGGAAGGTTTCATATTTTAAAAGGCCATGTATAAGTTTAAAAATTAAAAACAGTATACATGAAATTCCGTCTATTTGATAACATTGACATAATGAAATAAGTGATTATAGTAGGCGTAAATAAATATTTAGGGACTTATCTCAACTTGATATATAATTTTAGGGGCTATAAAACATATAATCATCACCCCCTTCATAAAAGATGGAGAAAAAAATAAATCCAATTGTGCTAAGTCAACACCAATATTCAAACTTCAAACTTCAAAGAACAGAGGAAGAAGCAAAATGCAAGAGAATTTAACATAATAAATTTCTACTGTAAAAGTACAATTAAAATTAAGTATGTTCATCACTACCTCTGTTAACTGTCGGAGAACAAACAAAAAAAATGAAAGAAGAGAAAGAATAAACAGAATCCAACTGATTGTCTCCTCTTCTGATCCTACCTAGCTATACCATCCCAAAAAACTACAACCTATCCCTCTCTAATTCTCTATTAACTAACAGGACTAATGGAAAGAACCAAAAAATTTGACATATACACCAATTTGGAAGAAGCCGGGGACCTCCATGTATAATTAGCTTCCTCTGTTAATCCTCCTCGTTTGTTTGATTTCTCTTTCACTATGCTTGTGTCTGCAACTCTTTTGATTCTATAAAGGTACCATGAAAACCATACGGCACACGAGACGGTAACTTGACGGTTGCCTCGAGCCTCATGTCGGCGGCATTGATGATAAGCAACTCTGATTCTGATGCTTGTTCATCATGCACATAAGATAGAATGTAGCCGTCATCCTCCCTTTCTGAATTTGTTTCACGTGACAGGAAGTAAGGCTCACCGCCGAATTTCGATTCGCCATAGATAAACCTTTGCACACTTCCTGTTAAGAGGTCGACTTTTGCGAAGCCCGACACCTTAGGCCATGGCTCGGCTATTGCGAGATAAGCATACCGGGATTTCCTCCCCAACTTGTTTTTGTTCACCATGCCGACCTCTAGGTTCATGTGTTCGGTCGGAGATAGTACTGGTCGGCGGATTGATGTACCGGTTCTTAGGTTAAGTCTGATCTCTGTCAGCACCGATTTCAACATCTTGTCGGACTCGTTGAAGATTGAGTCGGCAGGTGTCATGCACGAACCGATCACCACAACTTCATCGGTCTCGGGCTCCTCCCATGCATTCCAAAAATGGAAGCAGAAGCAATCAGGCACATCGACCCATCTCATCTCCGAGGCATCAGAGGCATATTTCGGTAATATCCCGAAGCGAGACATTTTTTCCTTGTCGAGAACCACAGGTGATCCGCCTCGAATCATCTCTTGGAGCTTGAACACGACCTGCTGATCAGGGACAATTATGTAATTCTCTGTGATTGCGAAGTCGTGGATCATTGTCGGCTCATTGAGCGGTATTTCCATGTCGGGTGATTTCTTCCCCTCTGGCGAGATGTGGAAGTACTTGAGGTAAGGCTTCTTTATCACATCATAGCTGAGAGAGAACATTTCCTTTGATACCGGGTCAATTTTCGGGTGTGCAATCATGGCGGTACTCAATTGTCCGTCAAAATCATGCCGGCCGACTGTCTCAAGGTCACCAGTTTGGGTTATATGTACATGGTATGGGAGATCATCCTCTGACATGGCAAGGAGCCTGTTGTTGAAATAAACGAGACCGGCATTTGCGACACCAGTTCCATGCGAGGGGTCTACTAGGCGACATAGGCCTCGTGCACCAAACAAGAGGAGGCGTGCAATACCTGAGTGCCCGTGTAATTCGCCGATTGCCTTAGGAAAGACAGGACGGCCGATGACCCGCTCCTGGCATAATCTGGCTGTCTCTGTAAACCGGCAAGCGTATGATGCCTCGCCATTTTGGATTGAGACAGCATGAACCATACCATCACCGTCAAAAAGGTGGTGGCCAGCAGAAGGTTCCATGTAAGGGTTTGCACCATTTCGCACGTACACCCCGTTAATACATGCCGGAATCTGTCCCGTGACAGGGAGGTTATGTTTTGGTGGTTGCTCAGTCACAGGTGCGAAATTGCCCGCTATCTGAACCGCCGGGTCAGTGGTTTTAGGCAAAGGCTGGGATTTTTCAAGGATGTTTGATATGAAGGCATCTTCAATTGTGTCTAATGCTGCTGCGGCCATTTGCTGGAACAGGTTCCATTCGGGTCTGGTGTTGGGTTTGTTTCTTCGGTTCGGTTTTTTTGTGGGTCGGATAGGCCGTGACGGTGTTTGGATGTATGAAGGGGACGGTGATTCCGGAGGGCAGTGAAGGGTGGCTGCGGCCGGTCTATATGATTTTTGCAAGAGTTTACTCGAATTTGCGCAATTGGCTTTGGTTTGATGTATCATTCCGTTATTTGAAGATGAAGTTGGAGATTTGATTTGAAAACCGTACGGCACATATGTTGCCATAATTTGAAGGATTGCACTTTCCTTGTGTATATATGTCGTTTGTAAAAGAGAGACAAATAAAATAGTATTTATGTATTATGTATGCTATTGCTATCTGAGTGGTAAGGGGTTGAGATGAGATGGTGTGTTTTTTAAATGTGACATTGCATATATATATATAGGAGGAGGTTGGGAAAGGAGAAGGGAGGGAGGATTTGAACGAAGCACTGACCACGTTGACATGGTGACATGTTTAGAGAAGCCCACGTGGTAGTTTCCAACTTCTAAGAGAAAAAAAAGGTCAAATTGGTCTTTTGTAGTCTTTTTTAAATTTGGGCAACACGGGTCTTCCTTTTCTTTTGTGAGTGACGAGAGCAGTCCACTTATAATTATCTAACTTATGCTTATTCCGAAAGATTACTTTTCTTAATAAATATATTGTGTATTTTTAAACAATTAAGTAATTATTTTAAAACATTTAATATTTTCTAATTCTATTTAACATATATAATTATATTTTTTTAAGACACATACAGAAGGCTCATAAGTGATCATTGTAGTTCCGTACAGTAATTAAAATGTTTTAAGAATTGTAAATATATAAGTTTTAAACAAAAACAAAAAAATATTAAAAGAAACTAGAACAATATTTTGTTCAGAAGTAATTAATTTAATATTAAAAACACAATAATCCGAACATTTTATTATTATGATATGTTCATGAGTGAAGCTAGCGTGTGATATGCTCACCAAGAGAATTTGGTGATCATAAGATCTAAAATTTATCGGATTAGTTTCAAACAACAAATCCAAAAAGTTGAAATCTTGACGTGAGCTATGCTCACCAAAGAATTTGGTGAGCATAACTCCAAAATCTATCGGATTGACATTAAGGCTTCAACTGTTTGGATCCGTTGTTTGAAACCAATTCAATAGATTTTAGAGCTTATGCTCACCAAATTCTTTTACTGAAAATAGCACACGCTAACTGTTAAATATAATTAATTAAATATTTGTAGATAACATATTAATATTAAAAAATGAATACATTAAAAAATAAACATTTAAAGAAATTCACAGAACATATTCCGTTACAGCCTCCTTTTGTTTTCAATGCTCTTTTCATCGATCATGTCTGCCTTTGGAATTCTGAACTAACCCGTAATTCCATATAATGGAGGCGGATGCAATTCATTTTTTTTTTTTTTTCAAGTATTTTATTTCAATAAAAGATGCGATTCATTCGAAAATAGAATCTCTTGATTTCTTCTATTCACCAACTTTCTTTTCATTGGAACAATGCGCTATTTATTTATTTATTGGTTGCAAGAATTTATACAGAGACGACAGTGCTTTCTCTTGACCAGGCCTAATAATAAGAGGATAGTATTATATTCTTATATCGGTCAATGAATTCTAAGATAATGAACAAAATGTCAAGGTTACCTCAATTTATAGAATTTAAATCGGCTGAAATTCGAGATCCATGAACAGTACCCTGAAATTTCCTGAAATTCCGAATCCAGCCGTTCAATTGTTTCTGTGCACGCATCTCGAAACAATTTGACGGCTGGATTTCAGAAATTTCAGGATTACTGTTCACGATCTCGAATTTCAGCAGATTCGGATCCCAATTTATAAGGTAGCTAGCCATCATGAAATTAAGATATTAGACTCACAAGTTCTTTTTAAAAACACTACTAGAATTGGTTCTTTTTTTAAGGGCAGAAAATGACTTGTTCCTTGGGCTTATTCTCGGAAAAAGCTCTGAAATCGGTTTTTCCGTGCGCAACCCTTGGAAAAAGTCCATCGCAAAAGCCTTCGATGGAAATACCCAGTATTTCCGAGAGGCCGTTGGAAATACTAATTTATGACTTTTTCCATATGCTTCCCCTTGGAAAAAGTACGCTCGGAAATACTTCCACATCCAGCCCATGAGCTTATTATTTCCAAGGGCAACGTCTGTGGGTCCCACCTTATTTATTCCAAGGCAAGCAAACAAGGGCCCCACAGAGTATTTCCAAGGCTATCAAACGTGGGACCCGCCGTAGTATTTTCGAGGGCAGGACCCGCCGTAGTATTTCCGAGGGCAGAGTATGTGGGACCCGCCGTAGTATTTCCGAGGGCAGTATGTGGGACCCACCGTAGTATTTCCGAGGGCATAGTATGTGGGACCCACCGTAATATTTCCAAGGGCAACATATGTGGAACCCAACGTTAGTATTTCCAAGGGCAGTTATCATAGATGTTATTCCAAGGAAATTACCACGAAAATAACTTTGAATGACATTGTAGCAGCATGCTCCCATCTACAATCCTCCCCGTACCAATCAGGTACAATACTCCCTGTACCAACCAGGTACTGTATTACATTCTCCACTAAATCTCATTCAAACACATAAAGAAAAGCACATTCACATATAGAACAACACATCTTACAAATTAACACATCCTAAGTTAAATGGGAAGATCCTAAGTTAAAAAAAGAAAATTAACACATCCTAAGTTTACCCCACAAATTAGGAGAAACTTTTAATAAGCATTAACATGACGTAGTCTTCATACATTGTACCAAAATATGTGCAGAAAACATAACAACATCAGATCTATATTGCACTTACCAAAATATACCATATTGGACCTATAACTATACCAAAATATACATACCAGTAGTTAACCTAAATTCACAAGATAACTTACCCCAAGTTCGTTCATTTGTTAGAACTGGTAAAACATATACGAAGAGCCAAAATGTGCAATTTTCTGCACTAGAAGGGATAGTTCCCATTGTAGGCAGAATGCCCGCACCATTGGCCCATTGCAGCTTCATTTGTGGGTACGTCATCTATTCCAGCATTAGCTTGATTTAAGAGTGCTTGGAATTCCTGATTTGGCTGTATAGGAGAAGCATTACCCTATTTATATCACATGGAAAAGAAACAACATGTTATTGTTATGAATGTGTATTTTGCATAGTTTGTTTTGAGTCAGAAAAAATGAGTCTAGTACCAACAACACCCTCTACTAAGTAATATCATTATCGGGATCCCTAATTAACCATTTAACACAGAAGCAAATTCATGTAATGCGAGAACTAACTACTCCAAATTAAGATATCAACTATATCTGCATCCATGCCGAGGTAACCCAAACTAAGATAAAAAGGATGTCAAAGAAAAAAAAGTAAAATTGACCATTACACCCTCTCTTTATCTTTTTCCCTTCACTAGAAAGGCTATCAAAGAAAAAATGGCTTTTGCCTTGTTCTTATGTAGTTTACGATGAGATAAGAAAGCAAAGACATTTAAAAGATTGGTGCAAATAAATGAGCAAAATAACTTTGCACTATAAGCTTTGGAATCACTCTAATCACACTAAATAAATGGATTTATGTAAAACTGAGGTAGAACTTCTTACCCGGGAGTAGCCCGTCTGCATGTGTGAAGCTACTTCCTGAGTTGGTTGAGTGGGACCTTGACCCTAAGGATTGAATAAGCAAGCACAAGTGTTATAACTTGGAGATGACAAAATCAGATCTGATTTGTAACATTTAATGGATATACTTAAGTCAAAAGTGGGACCTGAAAATTTGGTAAATTTCCAGTAGAACCTTGCTGAGTTCCCGAAATGTTTCCTTGAACCTAAGTTAAACAATGCCAAAGATCCAATTTTAGTATGAGAATATATCTCGACAATAACAACAGTAGCAACTAAGTTGCACCCAAATATGTTTTCAATGCAATTTTCAGCACATGCTTTCAGTTGCGACAAACAAGTATATCAGTAAGCTACATGCAATCATAGTGAGATATTAAAGTCTGTCATCACATCAAATAAATTAAGGGAATTATTTAGCAATCAAGTTGGTGTTAATTACCTGTGGATTGGGCCCTTGTGCCCCAAACATCGAGAATAATTGGTTGATGCACATTTGATAAGATGCTAGTTCTCTTTTCATCTCGGCCCTATCCTCAGCTTGACGGCGATCACTGATGTCTAAGAGAGATTGTACTTCTGTGCGAGAGAAGCTTGCCTGCACTCCATTAGTTGTCACTCCAGAAACAGTAACCGAAGATGCTGTGTGCTTGGGCCTGGATCGATTGGTTGCAGTTTGCGCCTTCCCATCAACCATGCTTCCAAATCCTAGCACCCTACCATGGCTTGCTCCGCCAGCAACTGACATGAACATGGTGGTCTCGTCCATGTCGGCATGGGCCTCCTCAGCCATCATGTCGTTCATCTTTTCCTATGAGTTGCACCATATGAAAAATATAAAAAGATGTGTTATTTTGACCTTGTTATGTAATGAATAAATTTCTAGTAATGAGATCTAATTTATCACATACCCTCAAACAGTAGGCAACAAAAAAAGTGTTAATTTATCACATATCCTCAAGGAGTTCTCTATTTTATAGTGAAGGGAAATGAATAAACAAGTTTTTAAATATTAGAGCTGAAAATACTGTTGAATGAATAAACAAGTCAGATCAAAATGAACATTAATTTGCCTACAGCATCATTTGACACCTCTATTTTATAGTGAAAGTTAATGAAAATACTGGAGCAAATGGTCTTTGGAATAAGCCAATCTATTTAATTGAGATACAAAAATAATTGTACATACATTGTGTAAAATAAAAACAGTATATAAGATCTCCCTTTAAATGCCTCTTTTACCCTCCTGCAATATATGTTTTTAAACATACGAGTGTTACTAAATGAAAAAAAATAGCATCAAATTAAAGTAAGATATAAAACTATACTTGAAGCAAATATAGACTGTGCTCAAAAGCACATTTGCAAAATAAAATAGAGAGAAACATGAGCCTCCAAATGACATTAAATTTTAAGAAAATTAATAAAGCATAAACTTGAGAAAAAAAAACAGCATAGCATCAGAGCATTTCTTCTTTATTGTCTTAATCCAAATCTTTAAGTTTTATTTATGTTATGATGTTCTAATTTGTGTCAGTGCATTTATTATGTATTTTAAGACACATTTGAGTGCTCACGTATGTATGTATTTATATGACTTTGTATGCATGTCACAGCTTTACCCTCTTCTTGTTGGGTTTTGATGTACCCTTTGATTATGTTAAGTATGCGGAAAGATCGTAAAACAAAATTTTTACTTTTAACTTAACTCTAGGACTAAAAGAGTTACGTCGGAAAGCCAAACGAAATTTGTCAATTTCCAACATTTCCCTTGACGTAACAATTTAATCCTACGAGAATCTACTTCATGATTGATTTTCTAAAAACTTAAATCTATATAACAATTAAATAATTTAAGATAACATTTATACCGTGTATCCAAATTTCAATTGGATTGAAGTCGCGTCTCGCAGCACCAGACGTCTGATGCCTCTATCGGTTGTCCACCAGGAATAACCAGAGAGCGGTTATTTCTTTTGCCAGAAATACTATAACCGCGTTATTTGCAAAAACACTATTCACGAAAGGCGAAAACACTATTCACGATTTCGCAAAAGATGATTCACGATCGACGGCAAAAATACCGCGTACTTCGCAAAAACACTATTCACGGCTCGCAAGATATACGTAATCAAATTACGTATTCTTTCTTTTCTCACGAAAACACTATTTGGGAGAGAAAAACTCGATTCGATTCAATCCGATCTGATTCGGCTCAAATGGAATTCTATATTTTTTTCTCTACCCCTACTCCTCTATTTATAGGCTTTGAATATGGCCGAAATTACCAAAATACCCCTATAGGGCGGTTTGAATAGTGTTACTGTTCACTATTCATCAAAATGACCAAAATGCCCTTGGGCCCAAAATTAAAGAATTGATTTTGGGCTTTACTATTTGGGCTTTTAAATTTAATTCCAAAATTAATATTTTGGCCCAAATTTCAAATAAGCCCAAAATATAAAATATTAATTCATAATTAATATTTATAATTCTTTTATTTCTAATATAATTATTCTGAACAATTATATTTTCTTGCGATTCGTTGTTGCGATAAATTTATACAACGTGTCGTACACGCTTATAAATTTAATGTGTTTATGCTTGTCATCTAAATGACATTTATAATTTAATTATATCACGTATAATTAATTATAACCTTCTTATTATTAATATAATTATTCTGAACAATTCTGAACAATTATATTTTCTTGCGATTCGTTGTTGCGATAAATTTATACAACGTGTCGTACACACTTATAAATTTACTATGTTTATGCTTGTCATCTCTATGACATTTATTTATTAATTATAACATTTATAATTAGTCAAATAAATTAATTCTCTGATTACTTTTCTATTGGTGTGACCCGATAGGATCTGTGTTATGTTGGTAAATAGAAATTAGAACTATTTTAACTTCTACAAATCATAAGAGGCACCTGGCAAAACGCATTATGATCATCCAATTACACAGATGATTATGTATTGTACAATATCACGATTCAGTAAACTATTTACTCGTGTTAATTCTTTTGTCTCATAGCTATCAGATCAATTTCAAGGTAGGTGTGTGTCATTCTTGTAAACTTAATCTTTTCTTGATCCTGAGTAGATTATCAAATATGATTACTCTTGTAATCATACTGCTAGCAGATAATCTTACTCTATCAAGGGGCCCGGTGATACTATTACTCGTACAGAAATACGAGGGACAATAGTAATTTTGGTGAACATCTCTTCCTCCGCATAAGTTATGTATACCGAAGTGTTACCGTTATGGCTACCTTTTACGGACAGCGTTAGACAACACTCACACATACACATCTCTTATGTAGGAAAGATGAATACCTCATACTTTAGAAGTTAACACTAAATGAAAACATTAATGACACGAACACAATTCCGTATAATGTTTCATTGAGAGTCTGTCAAATACTATGTTCTCTAACATGTATCTATGTGATTAAAATGACAACTCTTTGTCTATGGTCTGTAAAACTTAACCATCATTTAATCCACATACTAACATTTAATTGGTTAATTAGTGTTCTTTGCTAATTACCTCGGTTAGTGACTATTAAGAGTATTTATTATCTATTATGTAGTTCTACAATTTCAAGTCATGAACTCGAAATGATTCATAATTCGATAAAACTCAAAGAACAAAATGATAATTTTATTAATCATCCATTACATGAACAAAATACAAATAGAATAAAATTATCCTTTGATTGACTTCTAGATTATTACACTAACACTTCCAACTACCAATCTTTGGAGAATTGTTCTAATCAATTGGCTACATGGATTTTTGGTTTCTTTATCTTAGAATGTATGTTATATCATGACTTATATGCACAAAAATCAATAAAAATTGATATGCATCAGAAACTGGTTCAGTTTGTATTTTTGTGAGACTCGATTCTAGTACCAGCATATTGCACAGTTTGCAGTTTTGCCCTTCTAGTAGTGAGATCTAATTTATCACATACCCTCAAACAGTAGGCAACAAAAAAAGTGTTAATTTCTCACATATCCTCAAAGAGTTATCTAATTTCTTATTTACCCCTCAACACCTAGATATATCTAATTTATCCCCTAACTCTTAATTTCAATTCAGCAAATTGATGTAAATTCAGCACATTAATGTAAATTCAGCAAATTATCAGCACAAGGATGTAAATCATCAAATTATGAAATGTACATAGTGCAAATTCATCAAATTCAGCAAACTCAACAACATTTGTACTTAGGTATTCAGATTCAGCAAATTAATGTACATAGTGCAACTTACGTAAACTGCTTTGATTCTTGTGTTAGGAAATTGCAAGGAGTTGACATCCAACTCTTCAATTACACGGGGAATCTCCTCTGTATTTGGGTCCATTACCCCATTGTCATCAGTATTCTCCGCTGGTCCAGACCGAACCGGCGTGACAGCTTCCAGTTGGGTCTCGATGGGTGATTTGTCATTGTCTCGACGACAATGAAGATGGATGTAAAGTTCCCTCATTGTTGGATCTTCTCCATTTTTTAAGTTTCTCTCAACATGAAAATGAATAAACAAGTCAGATGATGCTGTAAACAAGTCACGAACAAAGCACGTATTGAGGATTCAATCGTGGAGGCTACAATTGCCAAAGAAATTGGTACATTTTCTGCACACTACTTTGTAGAGAAATCTAACATTAGCCAAGAAGGAGTTGGAACAAGTAACCGTTCGGCGGGACTACTTTCTATATTCGACAATGCGGGCCGTTCCATTGGCAGGGAAAGACGAAAGCCTCTCGATGACAAGAATTGGGATGCGGCACACACTTATGTCATCCTCAATTGTCCTGAGATCTGTGAGAAGTACATGGGGTACAATTTATAAATATCCTTTTGATGTTTTCAAATTAAAGTATCTACTCTAAAACATATCAAAATCTCATGTTTGGACATATTCTAATGTGCAGAGAGTTTGATACATGCATGCTCAACAATGGGGTGGCCACAAGCCCACAAGATTTGCCAAAAGTCCGTCAAGATGGTTTCGCACCTTGGTTACGCAAAAAGGTAATAAATTCTCGTGATGAAGGCGATTACTACATACGAATGGCAGGAGTCAGGCCAAGCAAACAAGCGTACTTCTACGATGGGTACGAAGTCAACGGATATCGATTTCACACAGAATCATTTGGAGAAAATAAGGTAACTCAAAGTAGCGGTGTTTGCATAAAAGGAGAGTAGGATGCAAATGGCGAACAAATCGACTACTATGGAGTTCTCCAAGAGGTCATTGAGCTAGAGTATGATGCCCACAAGGTAGTTCTCTTTAGGTGTGATTGGTTTGACATAATAAACGGTGTAAAAGTGGACAGCAAACATGGCATTGTTGAGGTTAAACATACTTCTCGCCTTGCAAATTACGAGTCTTTTGTATTAGCGGCTCAAGCAACCCAAGTGTGCTACCTACCTTATGCATCACAAAAAGCCGAAAGACACCCATGGTGGGTGGCAATCAAAACAAGCCCGAAGTCGAGGTTTCGTGTCGAGGGCGACGATGCAAACCTCAAATTTTACCAAGAGGAAAGACCGGATAATCCAATTAAGCTAACAATTGGACAAGACTTTGATTGGGATGGTATGCTCCAACGAGAAGACGAGTTCGAGCTAGTGAACGAAACGACAAACCTTCCACCGACAACATCAAATGAACTGCCAAGTTTGGCAAGGGATGAAAACAACATAGAGGAGGGTGAGGAAGAGCATGACATGGAGCAAGATGATAAAGACATGGATGATTCCGATGAAGAGTATTAATTGGTAAGTGAATACACATATGTGTTACTTTTTGCATTTCAAATTACTTTACATCTTACTATCCAGTAATGCATTTTGGTCAAATGTCTTTTCTAACATTTTTTTTTTGTTTTGTAATAGGTTTTTACACAAGATTCATTCAAAGGGATATCTTAGTTATTGCTTTCATCCGTGAATATGTTTTGTACCCAAATTAAATAGATTGGCTTAGTCCAAAGAGCAAAATTTATGTTTTCAATTAAATGTTTCGTTTTAACTATCTCTATTAAATACTGCTTGCTGCTGTTATTTAGTTTTGGCCAACATTCAAAGGGGGATCTCAAATAAACAGAAATGTTCATGTCTCCAGGAACAAAACATTTCCGACGGTAGCCTCATGGAAATACTACGTCTAATCAAAAGATAATATTAACTGGATCAGTAAAACATTTCCATGGGCATAGTGGTCCAGTATTTCTATGAGCCTTCACTATAAAATTATATAAACAGAATAACCAAAACTTATTTCCAAGGGCAAGGGGTGAAGCTATTTCCATGGGCTATGAATAAAATATCGTATTTGGTCTGTTTGGCGGGTCATGAGTCATGCAAAAGTATTTCCAAGGGCTGATAGTTAACATTTCCATAAGCCGACAGTCGGGACTTCCATGCGCTACTAGTTCCGTGGGCCTGCCGTTGCAAATTATTAAGTGTGTCAGAAAAAGCGATTTTATTTCCGTAGGCCATTCCTCCCTTTGGAAATAACATAGGCTCCCCTTGGAAAATCCGGAAATTCTAGTAGTGAAAATAATGATAAAAATTAAGAAAACAAATTCAATGTACTTACATAAGTAATTAACCACATGCATTGGTGTAATCATCAAAATATTTAACTATAATATATACTTAAATACGAACGTTCAAACATCAAAATATGTTGTCGGAAGAAAAATAGGAACATGTTTATAATTAGCTTTGTGAGGTTTATACAAATTCACGAGTATCTTTTATCTATAGTAGAACTAGGGTGTTTTTAAGTTCACTAAGAAAATTTGTGACTCAAACTCTAAAATTTATCATATTAGTTTCAAACGACGAATCTGAACCGTTAAAACTCATTTACTTTACGAGTGATGTGTCTAAATTTGAAAATTTTAAACTTTGAAATTAATTTAGGATAAAGTCAAGCGGTCAAAATTAAAAGGTTTATAAATTAATTTTAATACACAATTTTTTGAAAGTTTTTTTTTTTACTGCTTGACTTCATATAAAATTAATTTCAATATAATTGACTTTAGAGTTGAGTTCACAAAGGGGTTTCGCAAACTTAAAAACACCCTACTTCTTGAACGTTATGGTACTATGTGTAGCATATAATTAATAAGTAGAGTGAGGCTATGGTACTATGCGTAGCCTATATATAATGGTTCGTACGACATATTAATATTTCTATTATTAAAATTCAAATACTTGATCTGAACAATTCAGTGTGATCTCCATATGAAATTGGAGTTGCACACTAAATTTTATATATTTTTTTAATATTTTTACTATTTATTTAGATAAGTATAAAATTACTATTTTTGAATGATTCAGAATTTTAAATCAAAGGGACTTTTTACTTCTGTAAAAAATAATAATAAAATAATAAAAGATATAAAATTTGGTTATAAGTACATCTTTATACGGAGGTATTGATAAGTAAAACACAAGGGTAGACAAAGGTGCATATAAAAAAAACTATAAAGATAGCAACACGTAAATGTTAGTGTAATTATTTAGAAGTCAATCACAGAATAATTGCATTCTATATATTTTGTTCATGTAATGGATGATTAATAAAAATATCATTTTGTTCCTTGAGATTTATCGCATTTATGAATCATTTCGAGTGAGGACTCGAAATTGTAGAACTCCATAATATAGATGATAAATACTCTTAATAGTCTCTAACCGTGGTAATTAGCAGGAACACTAATTGACCAGAAAAATATTAGTATGTGGATTAAATAATGGTTAAGTTTTACAAACCATAGACAAAGAGTTTTCATTTTAATCACATAAATACATGTTAGATAATATGGTATTTGACAGACCCTAAATAAAACATTAGATGGATTGTGTTCGTGTCATTAATGTTTCATTCAGTGTTAAGTTCTAAAGTATGAGGTATTCGTTTTTCCTACATGAGAAGTGTGTATTCGTGAGTGTTGTTCAACGCTATCCGTAAAAAGTAGCTATACAGATGACATTTCAGTATACATGACTTGTGCGGAGGGGAGATGTTCACCAAGACTACTATTGTCCCTCGTATATAATACGAGTGATGATATCACTAGGCCTCTTGATGAAGAAGGGTTATCAGCGCGCGATATGATTAAAGAGTTAATCATATTTGATAATCTACTTAAGATCGAGAAAAGATTAAGTTTGCAATGATGACACATACCTACTTTGAAACTGATATGATATTATGAGACACAAAAATTAACACAAGTAAATTATTTATTGGATCATGATATTGTACTGTACAATATCATATGTGTCAATTGGGTAGTCATAATGCATTCTGCCAGATGCCGCTTATGATTTATAAAATTAAAAAGAGTTTTAATTTTATTACCAACACAATACAGATCCTATCGGGTCACACCAATAGGAAAGTAATCAGAGAATTTTATTATTAATTATAAAGTGTTATAATTAATAAATAAATGTCATAGAGATGACAAGTTTAAACAGATTAAATTTATAAGCGTGTACGACACGTTGTATAAATTTATCGCAACAACAGTCGCAAGAAATATAATTATTCAGAATAATTATATTGATAATAAATGGATTAAAAATGTTAATTATGAATTAACATTTTGGGCCTAAAGCCCATTTGAATTTGGGCCTAAATTAAATTTAGAATTTAATTCAAAAGCCCAAATCAAAAGCCCAAATTAACCAATTGAATTATGGGCTCGATGGCATTTTGGTAATTATGCCAATGGCAAAATCAAAATCGACTTTGTCAATGGCAATTTGGTAATTATCAAAACCGACTTTTGAAGCCTATATAAAGGCATGAAGGGGTGAGAGAAAAATAATTCTGATAGTCTGAATCGAACCGAATCGAATCGATTCAAACATCATTTTCTCTCTTTCGTGTTTTTCCTCTCAAATAGTGATTTGCGTAGAAAAGAAAGGAATACGTAATCCAAGTATATTCTTGCGAGTTGTGAATAGTGTATTTACGGCTGTCGTGAATAGTGTTTTTGCAAAAGTTCGTGAATCTGTTTTTACGCAAGTCGTGAATCAGTTTTTACGATATTCGTGAATAGTGTTTTTACGACTGTCGTGAATAGTGTTTTTGCGAATCCCGCTGGTACAGTATTTCTGGCAAAAGAAATACTAGCTCTCTGGTTGTTCCTGGTGGATAACTGATAGAGGCATCAGACGTCTGGTGCTTCAAAGCAAGTCAGACTTCAAATCCAATTCGAATTTGGAACAAGGTACAAATGTTGTTTTAATTTATTTAAATGTTAAATAAATTTAGTTTTAGAAATCAATCAGGGAGCAGATCCTCGGCTTTTGGTAGAAGTAAAATTTTGATTTTACGTTCTTTTCGCACCATAAGCCTTAACAGAATTTAGTGGTAAATTCTCGAGCAGAATTTAGCGGTAAGTTTCTAAACAAGAATTTAGCGGTAAATTCCCGAACAGAATTTAGCGGTAAATTCCCGAGCAGAATTTCGCGGTAAATTCCGAAACATAATTTAGCGGCCTAATCACCCAACAGTAAATAGCATGTTTGATTGCGAACTAAAATTAGATTTATCTAAGTTGCTTAATTCAATTTGTGTTGAGAAACAAGAAGGATTACAGATTAATTAATTAGCCTTAGACTCAGGAGCAGATCCACATGTAATCAAGGGAGTTATCCCTCTCCCAGGATTTTGAATTTTGATGGAGATCTATTAGTTCCGACCGATTTTGTCTTCTCTTGATATTTTTTTTGTCTTACTCTGAATTTCTAATTTGTAATTCAGATTAAATTTAGAGTTAAAATTAAAATATTTTTTTTAATTAGGATTGCTAATTAGAATTATAAGTTGAAACATCAGCAATTATAAGTCAGAGTATTAGAAAATATAAGTTTTTTCCTTTTATAAAAGTGGGAGACCCACCAATTTCATTAAGAAACTAAATTGTTTTTACAAAAGCAGTGGCATAGTACACCACTGAATAACCATAAAGCAAGTAAAACCATACTAGAAGGTATAAACAAAAACACATCTAGTAGGTAACTAAGAGACTAATAATATGCATAATAGTTTGCATAGGGTAGATGATAGTTTATACCAAACAGCAGAATCATAAAATCGACTAAACAGACTCAACAAGGAACAGCTGAATAGCATCCAAGGGTTCAATTTCTGCTCTATCACGTAGGTAGTCAGAGAGGTTTGATCTCTCTAAACTAAGAGCATCTACATCTCGGAAACTCTTAGAGTTTTCAAATAACTGTTAACTGCTTTTAAGAAATTATAGACTCTGGAGTTTCAAAATGTTCACATCTCTCAAACTAATTTTAGAGTTTCTAATAAGCCAAATCATCAGTAAATTAAAATTGATAAGCCACATCAGCAGTATATTAAACTAATTTTAGCGAATACAGGCCAATCGTTTTGCCACGTCAGAGTTTATAAAAGATTTCTTAATAAGAAATTATTGAGCAAAGTTGCTAAATAAGAAATTCATCTACATCCCTGAAACTGATTTAACAACTGCCACGTCAAATTAGAAACTCTTATAGTTTCAGGGATGCAAATGCTCTAAGAGTTGGATCGTCGTCTGATTCCAGCAGGGAGCTTTTCCTTTTCTGACTATATGTATCTGACAGGATTATTAGAGGGCCTACCTGATTCAAACATAACAATCCATTCGTAAGATTAAAGTCATTTTAATGTAATAATCATCTAATCTAGTTTTATAAGTTAAAATATTATTTTTTATCGAGTTCTAATTAATTAATGGGTTTAAACCCGATTAGTTATTTAAATTTGATTCATGAGTAACTCAAATTCCCTTTTTCAGTAGTTATTGTTGCAGGTAATAATAGAGGCCTGTTACAACCAAATAGACTACCGTTAGACACAGGCTATATATGCCTTTGCTGCACCTTGTTAACATCAAATTTTGCAATAACAAAATTACAATAATGTTATGAAATAATAATAGTAGACATTTCACCTTCTCCACCTCATCCACTTTCTATTAGATTTAATTTTGTATTAACTATCTTGTTAATTGTATGGCTTTTCATTTGCTTTCTCTAGCCTATAAATAGAGGTTTTGTAAGTGGTTGATGTTGATACATATATGGTGATATAATAAAGAAATAAGATTTAGCCTCTCCTCAATTTTGTTTTGTTTTGTTTTGTTTTATAATACGTTATCAGCACGAGTTTGCTCTAGTCAAGTTGCGACGGGATTTCGTAGAAGCACACCTAGAAAGTACTCTTTAGATTACATTTCATTAACATTACTGTTAGTAATAATATTTATTTCTTGGATGAAATTTTCTTATTTTATATTTAATGAGAGTAATATTTTCATTCCCTGAAGAGAATGATAAACAAGTACATGATAATGTCCAGAAGCTTTTGTACATACTATAGCTAGAAGCTTTTTCTAAGAGAACCTGAAGTTCTTAATCATAATCTTTTATACAAGAGAACCTGAAGTTCTTAGCCAAAGTTCAAAAAAAAAAAAAAAAAAAAATTCGCTACTTACATCAGCAGAAGAAAAAGTAAAAGGAAAACGAATTCCTGATATATGTTCCGTTTATGTATTTGAGTATTTTTTTCTTTATTTTACTTCTCTGTTTGTACAGTTGAGTATTTTTTTTATTTTACTTCTTCCTTTGTTTATAACTATGTAAAGTTGTGTTCTGTTATTTTATGAACCAGAAGTTCTTAAAAAAAAAAAAAAAAAAAAAAACCAGAAGTTCTTATATGAACCAGAAAGTTATTGATATTTATGATAACCGGAAGTTATCAAATCAATAAAATGTCTCCAATATTTAATTCTCTTAATAACCTGAAGTTATTAAGATTCTTTTTCTTCAATCGTTTTTTTTATATATCTAACACAAATGCATATTTAATTAAATTTGTTAATAATAGTAGCATTTTTTTTTTGTAGTCCTTATGGCAAACCTTACAAAACTTGAGTTCACTGCCCTTGATATATCGGGCAAGAATTATCTCTCGTGGACTCTCGATGCTGAGATCCACCTTACCGCAAATAATCTTAGAGAAACAATAAAAGTTGAAAATAATACCTCCCAGCAGGAGAAAGCCAAAGCAATGATATTTCTCTGTCATCATCTCCATGAGGATTTAAAAACTGAATACTTAACGGTGAAAGATCCATTAGAACTGTGGACAAATTTAAAAGAAAGATATGACCATAAAAAACAAGTACTCCTCCCAAAAGCTCGTTATGAATGGATTCATTTAAGGTTACAAGATTTTAAATCTAGGAGTGAGTATAATTCCGCAATGTTTCGCATAACTTCTGAATTAAAATTATGTGAAGAAAATATTACTGATGAAGACATGGTAGAGAAAACATTCTCTACATTTCATGCTTCGAATTTGCTCTTGCAGCAGCAATATCGAGAACGTGGTTTTAAAAAATATTCAGAATTGATATCATGTCTTCTTGTTGCGGAACAAAATAACAAGCTTCTGATGAGAAATCATCAGTCACGACCCACTGGTTCTAGTCCATTCCCTGAAGCAAATGTGACATCATTCCCTGGAGAGAAAATAACATCATTTAAAGGAGGTCGTGGAAGAGGACGTGGTCGCGGCCCCTGAGGAGGTCGTGGACGTGGTCGCAATAATGTTTGGCGACGTGATGGTCATAATCCTAAATCAAATGAAAATAATGCGGGGAGATATGAAAAGGGAAAGAACTCATCATCTTCTAAGAAATCTGAAAATAGTTGCTATAGATGTGGTATGGCAAACCATTGGTCACGCACATGTCGTACTCCTAAACATTTAGTCGAACTCTACCAAGCATCTATCAAGAAAAAGGGACAAGCAGTAGAAACAAATTTCATTGAAAATGACCCAAATGATTTGCTTATGGATACACACCTAGATGTTTCTGATTTCTTTGAAAATGTTGATGAAGAAATTAATATTATGAAATAGTTTTTGTTTCTTTTGTTTTAGTCTTTATAATAAGTTTAGTTTTTATTTATATGTTGTAAGTCGATGTTTCTCATGAAATAAAATTAGTTTCCTTTTATTTAATCTTATACATTTTTTTTTATGTTCAAAGGAAAAAGAATATGATTGGAGACTACAAAAGAGCTATGGTAAATATTAGAGATGAATGTCTAGTAGACAATGGAACAACAAACACAATACAAAAAAGCAAGAAATATTTTTCTCTATTGTCTTCTGCAAAGACACATGTTAATTCAATTTCTGGTATTAGTAATTTATTTGAGGGCTCCGGAAGAGCTTGTATCTTGTTACCTGAAGGAACAAAATTAATTATAAATGATGCATTATACTCTAGTAAATCCAGAAGAAATTTACTAAGTTTTAAAGATATTCGACGTAATGGTTATCATCTTGAAACCATGACTGAAAATAATATTGAGTATCTCCAAATTACATCTATTGAATATGGCCAGAATATCATATTGGAAAAGCTGGAAGCTTTATCCTCTGGATTATATTGTACGAACATTAATCCAATAGAATCAAATATGGTAAGTAACCAGAAGTTACTTGACACAAAGATGTTCACCCTGTGGTATGACAGATTAGGTCATCCAGGTAACATTATGATGAGGAGAATAATTGAAAGTGCAAATGGGCATCCCCTAAATGACCTGAAAATAATATTATCAAAAGATTTATCATGTGCAGCATGTTCTCTTGGAAAACTGATAATTAGGCCATCTAAAAATAAAATTGAAAATGAATCTCCTTCATTTTTAGAAAGAATTCAAGGAGATATTTGTGGGCCTATTTATCTTCCATGTGGACCATTTAGATATTTTATGATTTTAATTGATGCATCAACTCGATGGTCACATGTTTGCCTATTAGCCACAAGAAATGTTGCATTTGCTAGGCTATTAGCACAAATAATCCAATTGAGAGCAAATTTTTCGGATTATCAAATTAAGAGAATCTGGCTTGATAATGCAGGAGAGTTTACATCCCAATCATTTAATGATTATTGTATGTCAATTGGGATTAAGGTAGAACATCCAGTGGCTCATGTACATACACAAAATGGTTTAGCTGAATCATTAATTAAAATATTGCAACTGATTGCTAGACCATTACTTATGAAATGTAATCTACCATCTTCTGCATGGGGACATGCCATTTTACATGTTGCTGCACTTATTAGATTAAGACCAACTGCATATCATAAATTTTCTCCATTACAATTGGTCTCTGGAAGAGAACCAAACTTGTCCCATCTTAAAATTTTTGGTTGTGCTGTGTATGTTCCAATTTCTCCACCACAACGTACAAAAATGGGACCACAAAGAAGATTGGGAATTTATATTGGTTTTAACTCTCCATCAATTATTAAATATTTAGAACCATTAACTGGAGACGTTTTTACAGCACGTTTTGCTGACTGCCAATTTGATGAGACAATATTTCTAATCTTAGGAAGAGAAAAAGAAAAGCTGGTAAAACAAGAAGTAACTTGGAATGCATCCTCAATATCTTATCTTGATCCCCGAAGTGGTCAATGGGAATCAGAAGTTCAAAAGATTATACATTTGCAAAGAATAGCAAATGAGTTACCAGATGCATTTACAGATACAAAAAGAGTGACTGAATCACATGTACCAGCTTTAAATGCAACTGCTCGAATTGATGTAATCCCAGCAGAGGTTACTATACAGAGAAAACGTGGAAGACCAATTGGTTCCAAAGATAAAAATTCACGACAAAAGAAAGAGCAGAATAAAGCAGTTGGTGCAACTCCAGAAGAGATTAATAAAATCCCAAAAGAGATTAATAAAATCCCGGAAGAGATTGATAAAACCCCAGAAGAGGTTGATGAAGTTCTAGAAGAAACTCAGGTACCTAGTGATTATGAGATCTCAATAAACTATATACAGAATGGTACAATATGGAACCGAAATGAAACATGTGCTGATGAAATTTTGGCATATGTTATAGCAATTGATGTGCTAAATGAGGAAAATTATGTGCCAAAAACTCCAAAATGGAAAGATGCCCTGAAGGCTGAATTAGATTCGCTTGAAAAGCGCAATGTGTTTGGACCTGTAGTCTTAACCCCAAAAGATGTTAACCCTGTAGGTTACAAGTGGGTATTTGCAATAAAAATGAATGAGAAAAATAAAATTGTGAGATATAAAGCAAGGCTTGTGGCACAAGGTTTTACACAAATACCAGGAGTTGATTATGAAGAAACATATTCACCTGTAGTGGATGTAATAACTCTTAGATTTTTAATCAGTCTCACAATCACTGAAAACCTTCAAATGCGCCTCATGGATGTAGTCACAGCTTATTTGTATGGATCACTTGATAATAATACCTATATGAAAGTCCCTGAAGGATTAAAAATGCCTGAAGCATTGAAATTAAAACCTCGAGAAATGTATTATATAAAGTTAAAAAGATATTTATATGGACTAAAACAGTCAGGTCGAATGTGGTATAATCGACTTAGTGAATATCTAGTAAAAGAAGGATATAAATCTAATGTAATTAGTCCATGTGTTTTTATTAAAAGATCAATCTCAGATTTTACAATTATTGCAGTATATGTTGATGATTTAAATATCATTGGGTCTCCTGAAGAGATCGAAAAGACTGCAAAATTATTAAAGAAAGAATTTTAAATGAAAGGTCTTGGAATAACAAAATTATGTCTCGGCCTGCAGATCGAGCATTTGTATAATGGTATTTTTGTCCATCAATCAAACTATATCCAGAAGATGTTGAAACGTTTTAATATGGACAAAGCTCATCCTCTAAGTACACCAATGGTTGTCCGATCACTTGATATAAAAAAGAATCCTTACCGTCCCCGAGAAAAGAATGAAAAAGTTCTTGGTCCAGAAGTACCATACTTAAGTGCAATTGGGGCTTTGATGTATCTTGCTAATAATACGAGACCTGATATTGCTTTTTCTATAAATGTACTAGCAAGATATAGTTCTGATCCAACACGCCGACATTGGAACGGAATTAAACATGTATTTCGTTACCTTTGCGGGACACGTGATATGGGACTATTTTATCAAAAAGATACAAAGTCCAAATTAGTTGGGTATGCAGATGCAGGATATTTATCAAACCCGCATAAAGCTCGATCACAATCTGGATATGTGTTTACATATGGCGGTACTGCAATTTCATGGCGATCGACAAAACAGACACTCACAACAACATCATGAAATCATGCCGAATTAATTGCTCTATACGATGCTGGTCGAGAATGTGTCTGGTTAAGATCAATGATCCAACACATCCAGGAGGAATGCGAGCTGGAGTCAATTAAAGAAAGTCCGACAGTACTATATGAAGATAATGCAGCATGTATTGCTCAAATCAAAGAAGGATATATTAAAGGTGACAGAACCAAGCACATCTCGCCAAAATTCTTCTCAACTCATGATCTACAAAAGGATGGCTTGATAAATGTTTGTCAAATCAGATCAAGCGACAATTTGGCAGACCTATTCACAAAATCATTGCCAAGAAAAGTTTTTGAGCAACTTTCACAGAAGATCGGCATCCGTCGCTTAAAAGATATACATTAAAATGAGGGGGAGTATTATACACGCTACACTCTTTTTCCCTTTACTAAGTTTTGTCCCACTGGGTTTTTCTTAGTAAGGTTTTTAATGAGGCAACATAATTAATCCGGAAGTATCAGTTAATTCAAATTGGTCATGAAGTACCAAATTAATATTTGTCTTGCAGTACAATATTAATAGTGTATAATATAAGGTAAAATATCTAAGGGGGAGTGTTATGAAATAATAATAGTAGACATTTCACCTTCTCCACCTCATCCACTTTCTATTAGATTTAATTTTGTATTAACTATCTTGTTAATTGTATGACTTTTTATTTGTTTTCTCTAGCCTATAAATAGAGGTTTTGTAAGTGGTTAATGTTGATACATATATGGGGATATAATAAAGAAATAAGATTTAGCCTCTCCTCAATTTTGTTTTATTTTGTTTTATAATAAATTAATCATTTGTTCATTTAAGCTCTTCTTATAATTTTAAAATAAGTAATTCTAATCATTCTTTATTTATTAAATATGAAATTAATTTTACAACCACAGTCTTAGTATATATAGACGACATTATAATTATAAGAAATAGTCAAGAGAAAATTAAGAAGATTAGATTCTAACTAAAAGAAAATTTTGATACTAAAGATTTAAGATTATTAAAGTATTTTGTAGGAATTGAGGTAACACACTAAAAACAGGGGCTTATTTCATAAAGAAAATATATACTAGATTTATTAAGAAAAATGATAAATTAGGATGAATCGGCATCTACACCTATAGATAGTGAAGAAGAGGAATTATTAGAAGACATAAATCAATTTCAAAGATTAGTAGGTAAATTAATTTATCTCACAATAACAAGACTGGATATTTCATTTTCGGTAAATCAAATTAGTAAATTTATGCATGCACCAAAAACACCTTATCTAGAGACAATAAATAGAATACTAAGGTATTTAAAAGGAACTCTCGAAAAGAGAATATGGATGAAAAATAACAATTCTAATAATATATGTGGCTATTGCAATGCAGATTGGACCGAAAACTTCGATAAAAAATCGATAACTAATTTTTGCACATTTGTAGGTGAAAATCTAGTGACATGTAATAGAAAAAAACAAAATGTTCTAACACGGTCAAGCGTTGAGGCGGAATATCATGTTATGACATCAATTGCAAGTTAGTTCACTTGGATCAAACAACTCTTTTCGAATATTGGAAATGAAAATCAAACTCCCATGAAAATATTTTGCGACAACCAAGCGTCAAGACACATAGCATCTAAATTGATGTTTCACAAGAAAACAAACCACATCAAGATGGATTGCCACTTCATTAAAGAACAAATTCAATCAAAAGAAATTGAAACTCCCTTTGTAAGAAGTGAATACCAAATAGCAGATATTTTTAAGAATTGACTAGACTCACAACCGTTCGAAGAAAACGAGCAAGTTATGGTCAACTGACATTTACAACTCTAACTTGAGGGGAGTTGAAAAACATGAAGAGTTAGAGAACAAGTTAGGGTTATCTCATCGTAAGCTAAATTGAGAAAATAGAGAGCTACTTGTTTAAACTAGAAAAAAAGAACAATCTGTTTTCTTTTTTCAGAAGTCATCGTTACATGTAAAATAAGGACCCATTAGAATCAAATAGGCTACCGTTAGACACATGCTATATAAGCCTTTGATGTATCTTGCTAACATCATATTTTGTAACAACAAAATTACAATTCATCATTTGTTAATTTTTTCTGCAAAAATCAACAATTAGGCCGGTCTAACCTATGCTTATTTGATTGCGGAATAAAGTTAGACCTGTCTAAATGAATTAGGAGTTAAGCATGAGATAAAAAGGGAAGAAGGATTATTTCATTAACAACAACCTCACAAGAGGAATTAAGTTAAATCATCTAGATAGGTGATTTAACTTAAGCTAACTTAAAATTAGACTTGCGCCATCTTAAAATTGATCTAACTATTCTGCATTTGCCAATCTAAGTAAGAGTTAAAATTCTTATTTTTTTAATTTAGTCCTCAATCAAACAAGGATCTAGAGACAAAAAAAAAATAAGAATACGAGAATAAACTATGTGGTGGAAAAAGTAAGACCGAAAATTCAACAAGTAAGAATCTTTTTTTGATCTAGTAATAAATATAATGTCATATGTGTGAGAAGTTGCAGGTTGAAAAGCAAAATGAAAAATTATTAATTTAGTTAGGTGGTTTGACTCAACTATAAAAATAATTAAAATCAAAAAGTACATAAAAATATTCACACAAAAAATAGAAAAATTTATAAATGGATCAAGATTGTCATCCTTTAACACATGTAGTTCTTTTATTTTTATTTTTGCCCTTTGTAAAACGGGGTTCAATGGAGCTAGAAAGATTGTTTACCAATTAGAAATTTGGTAAATTGATATCCCTCTTAATTTTCACAGCTAGCGCCAGCCTTGCTATAACCTGAAAGTAAGACAACGGTTTATCAAGAGAAAATACATGGTGGCGTTGTATAACGATTGATTCGTGACAAGGAGGCCAATAGTGGTCTCAGATGTCTCTTCTCTGCTTGTCATGGCCCTTTCTGTGTTTCTGACTTTCCTTGTAAACTGTTGGTTGATAATAAATATGCGGCAAATGCCAAAAACAAGCAAAGATGAATCAAGTAAATGGATGGGAGAGCATAACGTGTTCAAAATTTAAATTAACAAAATTCGAATATTCGTGACAATGTTTGTTGTCTTTTTTGATATCATCTCTTTCTTTAAAAATAAACTTTTATTTTGTTAAGAAATAAGAATGTTCCATGCATTACTATAATAACATTGACATAGTTATTTACATTACTATATTGCCTTTCTAAATTGGGTCAAAGTCTGGTGTGAAGTAGGGGTGGCAAAAAAGCTCGTAGCTCGATTGTGACTCGCACCTGACTCGCTCGCTAACAGCTCGTTCGTTACTGGACCGAGCTGTTAACGAGCTAGCTCGCCACTAGCTCGGTTCAGAATTAACGAGTTCAAGCTAGCTTGGCTAGGCATCAATTTGTGAATTTGTATGATTTTGTGTGTATTTTATACTGTCTAGCTCGATCCAAAAAGTTTGTAGAATTTATTTTCTTCTTAAAACAAGATCTAGCCAAATCTAGCGAGCCAGCTCGTCAGCTCGCGAACTAGCTCGAGCTGACTTGTCACAATTTCAAGCTGAGGTTTTAGCTCGGATGCCCTATGTCCAGCTCGCTCGACTGTAGCTCAGTCCAAAATTAACAAGCTGAGCTAGGACCTAGTTCGGACCGAGCCAGCTCATTGCCACCCCTAGTGCGAAGAATTCCTTGTAACTGAGACAAGCGTAAAATAAATAATAACAGCAAGTTCAATCCAGAAGTTTCTATTAAAAATTACATAATTTTTGAAAAAATAAAATAAGAGGAAGTTGTTAACTTGTGATGAATTTTCTAGTGATGTGCTATTCTAATAAAGAGATTCTTGGGACACGTGGCATGCCACCTGGCTAATCATAGAAAGTGAGATAGGAAAGGTGTGGATTGATTTCATACTTTTAAGCTTTTTTATTCGTTAAACCCAAGCAAGAAACTTGTAAGTTGTAGTGTTTTGAAAAAACCCGGCTGGTCCAGGACCGGACCGTCGGACCCGTGGACCGGACTGGGGTTAGAGACGGTCCGGTCCTGGAACGGGTCGGTTTGGTTTTCTATCCACTGGACCGGACCGGACCCCCTATCTTTGACCAGCTGGACCGACCCGTTCCGGACAGGACTAAACCCGGACCGGACCGGACCCCGACCCGTCTAATCCGGACCTAGACCCGCCTAACCCCGACCCGCCTAACCCGGACCTAGACCCCGACCCGTCTAACCCGCCCTACCCGGACCCAGACCCGCCTAACCCGCCTTACCCGGATCCGGACCCGTCCAACCCTCTCCTTTACCCGCCGAACCCGGATCCGGACCCGTCGGACCCGTGCCTGGACCCGCTGGACCCGCCCTGACCGTCCGATTTGACAGATCACTGTAGCAGTACGAAAATTTTGGAATCCAACGGCTCCAATTACTGTAGCACTGTAGCAGTTCCGAAATTTTTCCCCCAGGCCCCCACAACTTCCCCATAAATTTACACCCATTAACCCACTCTCTCTCACTCACTCAATTTCTCACTCTCTCCCTCACTCACTAATTTTCTCATACTCTCTGTCTCTCTCTCACTCATACTCTCTCTCATTATTTTTTATTTTTCCGAAATTAATTTAATTATTAGAAAAAAAAATATAGTTGGAAATTTATTTTATTCCGCAAAGGCGCGAGATACGGTTGAGCAAGGTTATTTCATCCCGCAAAGGCGCAAGTTTTCATCTCGCAAAGGTTAGATTAATTTTTAAAATAGATTAAATAAGTTAGATTTATTGTTAATTTTATGATAAATAGGTTAGATTAATTTTTAAATAGCTTAAACATGTTAGATTTTTTGTTAGTTTTATTATAAATAGGTTAGATTAATTTTTAAAGTAGCTTAAATATGTTAGATTTATTGTTAGTTTTATTATAAATAGGTTAGACTAATTTTTAAAGTAGCTTAAATATGTTAGATTTATTGTTAATTTTGTAGAATTGGTTTGATTTATTTCAAAATATATTAGATTTACTTTTGAATAGTTTATATTTATTTTTGAAATAGGTTAGATTTATTTATAAGTAGCTTAGATTTATTTCCAAAATAGCTTAAATAGGTTAGATTTAATTTTTAATTCGGTTTTTATTTTCAAAATAGCTTAAATATGTTAGATTTTCTTTTGAATAGGTTAGATTAATTTTTGAAATATGTTAGGTTTATTTATAAATAGGTTGGAATTTTTTAGTATGTTAGATTTTTCAAATAGGTTATATTTGATTTTTTAAATTCGGATCTAAATTTAATAGGTTAGATTTAATTTTTTGAATAGGTTAGATTTTTTTTTTTTGAATATGTTATATTTTATTTTTAAATAGGTTAGATTTTATTTTTTGAATATGTTATATTTTATTTTTTAAATTTTGAATATGTTATTTGATCATTTGAATATGTTAGATTTATTTTAAAATAGGTTAGATTTTATTTTTTAATTTCGGATTAATTTTTAAATATGTTAGATAAATAAGTTAGATTTATATTTTTTGAATATGTTAGAGGTATATGTGAATATGTTAGATTTATATTTATATTTTGCTAGATAAATAAGTTAGATTTGTTCAAATTAGAGTTAGATATTTTTTTTTTTTTTGGTTCGGATCCCTCTGTCACAGAGACAGAGGCTTGCTGCCTCCTTGTCTTGTTTTTTTTTTTTTATTTACTTTAATTTAGATTTAGATTTAATTTAGATTTAATAGGTTTTTAATTATTTTCGGTTTTGAATTCTAAATAGGTTTCTAATAGGTTTTGAATAAATAGGTTTTTAATTATTTTCGGTTTTGAATTCTAAATAGGTTTCTAATAGATTTTCAATAAATAGGTTTTTAATTATAAATTGGTTTTCAATAGGTTTGATTTATTATTTAATTTTGGTTTTAATTTTTAAATTGGTTATTATATATGAATAGGTTATATTCATTCGGTTTTGAGTAGGTTATATTGGGTTTGAAACTTTGAATATGTTGGATTTGAATATGTTAGATAATTTAGATTTAAATTTGAATTAGAGTTATATTTTCTTAAAATAGATTTTTTAAAATTAGAGTTATATTGTTTTGTTCAAATTAGAGTTAGATTTTTTTTTTTTTTTTTTGGGTTCGGAATTTCGGATCCCTCTGTCACAGAGAGTCAAAGACAGAGGCTTGCTGCCTCGGTGCCTCCTTATCTTGGTTTTTTATTTTTATTTTTATTTTATTTATTTTTTTACTTTAATTTAGATTTAATTTAATTTAATGTATATTTAATTTAGATTTAATAGGTTTTTAATTTAGATTTAATTTATAATTAATAGGTTTTTAATTATTTTCGGTTTTGAATTCTAAAATAGGTTTCTAATAGGTTTTGAATAAATAGGTTTTTAATTATAAATTGGTTTTCAATAAGTTTGATTTATTATTTAATTTTGGTTTTAACTTTTAAATAGGTTATTATATATGAATAGGTTATATTAAATAGGTTATATATGAATAGGTTGTTCAAATTAGAGTTAGATTATTTTTTAAATATGTTAGATAAATAAGTTAGATTTATAGTTTTTGAATAGGTTAGATTTATTTTTGAAATTGGTTAGATTTATTTATAAATAGGTTAGATTTTATTTTGTAAGTAAGTTAGATTTAAATAAGTTCTATTTATTTTTAGAATAGGTTAGATTTATTTTAAAATATGTTAGATTTATTTTGAATATGTTATTTGATCATTTGAATAACAATTTATTTTAAAATAGGTTAGATTTTATTTTTTAATTTCGGATTAATTTTTAAATATGTTAGATAAATAAGTTAGATTTATATTTGAATATGTTAGATTTATTTATAAATAGGTTAGATTTATTTTCAAAATAGCTTAAATAGGTTAGATTTAATTTTTAATTCGGTTTTGATTTTTAAGTAAGTTAAATTTTATTTTAAATAGGTTTTAATTCGGTTTCGATTTTTTTGGTTTTTTTGGTTCGGATCCCTCTGTCTCTGCTTGCTGCCTTGCGGCTTGTGTTTGTGTCTCTGGCTCTCTGCCTTGCTGCCTTGCCTCTGTGATTTTCAAGGCCGAATGGCCATGTGATTTATATTTTATTTAATTAACAAGTAAGTTAGAATGTTAGATTTAATGTAGATTTAATTTAGATTTAGATTTAGATTTAATTTTGATTGAATTTAGATTTATTTTTAAATAGGTTAGATAATTTCGGATTTAATTTGAATATTGCTAATTTCGGTTTTGAATTTATTGAATTCGGTTTTGAATATTTGAATTCGGTTTTACATTTATTTAGTTTGAATTCGGTTCTAATTTTTGTTTTATTTTATGTAGAAAATGACCTCTTCTCCTCCCCGTCAATCGGTTGAGCAAGTAATTGAGTCTTTTGGCGAAGATATATTTGGACCGCCACCTCCTAACCCTAATCAACCGATACCACCGTATCAAACTCAAGACCTTAACTATTTTCTGCAAAATCCTCCTCCACCGTATCAACAAAATCAACCACCGTATCCGCAAAATCCTCAACCGTATTATCCTAACCCTCATAATTATTATCCGCAAAATCCTCCTCCACCGTTTTATCATCCGCAAAATCCTAACCTCTGCTATAGTGGACCGGGAACTTCTTCTTCCAACGCATCGAGTCAGTGGACCGGGGCACCCTCTCATTATACTCCTTCTCTACCACCGCTAGCACCGCATCCTGAGATCACAAGCGTCCCGCCGTCACAAACTCCTTCCACAGCGTCTCCTTCCACAAGCGTCCCGCCGTCACCACCAACTGATGCAGAACCGATCATAGAAAAGAGGAAGAGGAAGCAAGCACCCAATTACTCGGCTAGTTGGTGGAGATTTTATGAGATGACCAAAGATGCCAATGGTGTCCTCGTCTCCGCAAGATGTAAGGTTAGAACATGCAGAAAAACTTTCATTTATGTTAAGTCCAATGGCATGTCCGCATTTAAAAAACACGCCGAAGCCCACATGAAAAGCGGTGAGGAACCACAAGAAAATCCTACACCGGGGTTGGTCCAAACTCTTATGAACCCGGACGGTACTAGAACACACCACAAATATGATGAAAAGCGGATGCTTAAGGAATTTGCCCGGTACATTGCCCATAAAGAACAACCAATTAGTATGGGTAATTGTTTGAGTTTTGCCCGGTTAATTATTCAGGGGTGTGGTGAACCATTATACAAGAGGTTCCACCATAGAAAAATGGTAAAAGAGTTGAAACGCCAGTATTTAGAGTATAAAAATGACCTACTAGCCATATTTGCAGTTGCAAACTATAAGATCTCAATTACAAGCGATATTTGGACGGTCGGTAAACATGGTCTTGGGTACTCATGTATTACCGCGCATTATATTGATGAAACTTGGGCATTACAAAAAATGTTCTTAAGCTTTCGGATGTTAGAGTCTCCGCATACCGCACAAATCATTTACCAATCAATTATTGATGTTTTGCACGAGTACAACTTAAAAAGGGATTTGGAGAACAAGATTTTTTCTATTTCTTTGGATAATGCTAGCAACAATATCAAATCCATTGATTATTTCACCCAGTCACTAACCCCGATCATGAATGGTGAAATGTTTCACCAAATGTGCTTGTCATGTACTAAACCTTACTGTAAATGCGGGCTTAAAAACAAATGCTGTTAACGAATTGATTATTAATTTAAGCAAGCCGTTGCCTTTATTTTCTCAAACGGGGTACGAAAACAACGTTTTGCCGAATTGTGTCAAAGGTTGGGACTGGGTCACTTGAGAGTACCTTGGGATGCAGATACCCGTTGGAACTCTACCTACAGGATGCTCGCCCGATGCCTTTCGTACAAGGAGGCTATAAATGAGTCCTTGAGGAACTCAACCGATAACGATGCATTGATACTTACCGAGACCGACTGGATGCAAATATCAAACCTAAAAATATTCTTTAGAGTATTTTTCATTGCAACCGTAAAACTATCATGCTCGTACACACCTACGGCACATGAGTTGCTTCATCATCTCTACTATATTTCCAAGGTATATAGTCAATTTGAACAAGTACCAAACATGGATGGAGCCCTCGCACCGATCGTACTTGCCATGAAAGACAAGTTCCTGAAATATTGGGAAGAAGTACCCCTCCTGACCATTATCGCAAATTGCCTCCATCCGGCGTTCAAAAAGATGTTAACGGTAAAAATGCTTGAAAGGTACAAGCGCAATCTTAAACTAGACACATCACAAGAGGACACACGCGTGACCAAGGCATTGGATGAGATGTTCAACATATACAACGCAAGAAGAAATGTCGATCGACCGTCTACGACCCGTCGCGGTTCTAGGTATGAATATAAATATACATATGCTTTTAATCTCTATTATTTATAAATTAAATGTTATTTGACCACTATTTTTTAATAATGACAGACCCAGCAGCAGTAGTGGATTGCTAATGGATTTGCAGGATGATGAAGACCCGCAATTGTCCCACAGTAGCACCAACGAATTAATAAGCTATTGTTTGGCGAGGACCGAACATGATTCCGTTGACGTCCTACAGTGGTGGAAGAATAATGCAAGTGCCTATCCGACACTGGCGATGATGGCCCGCGACGTATTTGCCGTGCCCGTGTCAACCGTCCCTTCCGAATCATGTTTTAGTTCGGCGAACCGGATCCTCACCGACAAACGAAGTAAGTTGGGTGCACATGTTTTCGAGTGACTTGTGTGCTTGAAAGATTGGATTGATGCGGAAGAACACAATCAACATGCTGGAGCAGAAGAAGCATCCGGTGTCGAAACTCCTCCAACCGACGAGCTGAACGAGGATTCAGACGGTGAGCAGGAGAGCGATCTATGGTATATGCACCACAACTTATAGATAGGTAGTGTCGGTATAATTTTCTAAACTCTTTTCAATCTTTATTATTATTTTTCTAAAATTAAAATTTTAAACATTTCAATTACTTTTTTAAATTATTCATTATTAAAAAAATTACTAACAAAAAAAAAAGTTAGAACTCCGCCTATGTTATTTTACATAGCCGGTCCCAAGCCCGGAATAAAGGAGGAGGGTAACTTTTGTTTTTAAATCTATTGTTTTAGAATAATTCGGTTTTTAAGATCAAGTAATTCATTTTTTTTTTCCTAAAGCAATTGATTTAATGAATTTTTGTAATATCAAAACCGAATTTTTGTAATATAAATTGTTCGGTTCAAAACAAACTATTGAATTGGAAAAAAAAAACAGCAAAAAAAAACAGAAAAAAAAACCGCCGGACCGGACCGTTACCCCCGGGACCCGTGGACCGGACCGTGGGACCGCCGGACCCGTGGTTCAACCAAGGGCCGGGGTTGGCCTCTGAAAACCGGACCCGTCCGGACCGGGACCGTGGACCCGTCGGACCCGTCGGACCCGTGGACCGGACGGGTTTGGACCGTCCCGGACCGTTGTCAAAACTCTAGTAAGTTGTAACATAGAATTGGCCACACTTCTCTTTTCCTGTTTTTTTTTTTTTTTTGTTTTATTTTCCTTTGAGCAGTTCTGGAAACTGGATGAGTTGTATTAATTGTAACGCAGCCAAGAAACTTCCTCATAAGTTCCGTCGCATAATTTTAATAAGAGAATATTAAAAGAGCATATTAATTAAAAAAACATTACCAACGTGTCAATGTCCATTTTGCTTGAAAGGTGGCACACTGGTCATCCCTAAGTAGCAACTTGTGACCTAACGCACCAATATCTAAAATAAGATAACTAATTTGTCATTAACTAACGCACCAATATCGAATATTCACAAATTCATTTTGGATCAAGTTTAAAATTAATGATGTTAATTTTTATAGGTAAAAAATAGTTCATTGCTATACAACAAACCAAGTTTGTCGGAATGGTGTAGTTCTGATGTTAAATGAAAGTGAGATTGCTTTATTTGTTGTTCATTTATTTATAATTTCAAAATATGAACCACCAACTTAGGGCTGGAAACGAACCGAACCGAATCGAACTTACCTCCAATTTGAGTTTGGTTTGAATTAATTTCGAATGAACTCAATTCGAATCGAACATTTTACGAACTCAATTTCGAACTTTTACGAACTTTGTTACGACTTACGAGTTACGACTTATGGCTGGGCCATAGTTCGAAATTACAGCACTTCAATAAAAACTTAGGCATTCTGAATTCTAATTACACAGTACAAAATTTATATCAAACACCAAAGTTTAGTACAATCAATCAAAGTTCAGTACAATCACTTAATCCAAAGTTTTCCAAATAGCCAACATGAGCAATATCACCAAAGTTTTCAAATATCCAAAGTATTCAAAGTACAATTTAAATATCAATAGAAGTACATAACAATCACCAAAGTCTTAGAATTATTATAAATCCAAATATTATCCTAAATAAAACATTAAAGTTCATTATCAGTGGAAATTAACGGTTCACGTTTGAGTTAATTTCGAACTAAGTTTGGTTTGGGAACCTATTTCGAACGAACTAGGTCCAGTTTGAGTTTGGTTTGAATTAATTTTGAACTAAGTTTGGTTTGAATTAATTTCGAACGAACTCAATTACGAATCGATTTTTTTACGAACTTTTTTGAATCAAACTCGAATCGAATTACAAACTACGAATTTTTTGTGCAGCCCTACACCAACTAGTCATTTATTGATTAAAAAAAATCAAGAAAGAGATTTACAATAAGAAAAATAAAGGTGAATTAATTTTTCATCTAGTAATTAAAGATAATCTTTGTGTGGGATGTTAGCCCTCCATGTCTTTATTTTAAATAAAAAAGTTGAGTGATTGTGTACAAATTTTTATTTCAAAGATGAAAATTCAACTCCTAACTTTTCCTCAAAAGTAGAAAGAAATGGAAAAAAAAAATGTGTAATAAACTCAATTAGTCAAAGAAAAAATCTAACCAACAAGCATATTGTTCAAAAGACTATATGAGGAAATTTTTATGACAATCATAACAAGTCTAATTCAAAATGCTTAAGTATATTAAAAGTCCTTTTGAGACAAGCAATCTAGAGTAATATATATTGTCAGCATCATCACGTAATGGCTGAAGTAATATCATGAATTGAGGAAACTTCAAATTACATTGGTCAACAAAGTGTAATTAAGAACATTTGGTGGGTAGATGACAAACCCATCTAGTTATGAGTTATAAAAAAAAATTCTAATGTTGTTCACAAGACACCCCAAATTTTGTCATTTTTTGACCTCATTATTTCGAAAGAAAAGAGCATCCACAACCAATTCACTAAGAAATCTGCACAGATTGCTATTGTGTTTTTAAAAACGAAAATATTGAGAGAAAAATTATTTTTGGACCATATTGTCCTCTCATCGGAAAAGAAAGATGAGAAAAGAAACTACTATGTCCCAAGAGTTGGTCTATGTACTATGCATGTAACACGAATCAATATTTTCGTTTTTAAAATCTTAATGGTCGATCCGAACCGTTGAATATAGTTTTCATATGAATATGTACTTACAGATCTAATTTTATATGTTTTAGATTTTTATTTTTATATTTTTAAGATAGGTAGAAAATCACTTGATCTGAAAATTCTGGAACCTATCTTTAAAAATAGTAAAAAAATTCTAAAAAATATAATCACGTTGAACGGTTTGAATTGACAGTTACAATTTTGAAAACAAAAATATTAATTCATATTACATACCATTTTGTGCAATGCATAGTACCATAAACTCACTCATGTGCCAAATTAATTAGAATAATCAGATAAGTAATCATTGTGGGACCCGCCAATATTTATTGGAACTCCAAATAATAATTACAAAATGTACTCAAATAGATCTCCAAATAATAATCGATACAACGGAACAGAATTGGAAACATATTTACAATTTTTGCTATCATTTAAGCAATCAATAAATATTTATTAATATTCATGCGAATCAAACTATGAAATTGACAAATAAAACATAAAAATAGAAAACAAAAATAAAATGAAAACCATACGGCCTAAAATAAAAATCAATACTCTTAATTTAATAACATAAATTCAAATAAAATGTCTCATGAACAGTTTATTATTATTATTATTATTACTATTATATCAATATAATTAGAATTAAAAAAAATAGAAAAATCATTTAAATTAAGCATAGTAGTGATATTATTCTCCAAAGTCATATTAAGGTCTTCATTTTCATTTGACTTGAGGGGCTTGATTGTGGGCTCATGGTTTGCGCTTTTTTATGCTTCGACAAGTTCAAATTTAGAAGAATCTCATTTGCTATAACTTAATGCTTTGTTTTGTTTTTTTTTTTTTTGTCGTTGAAACCTGTCCTTGTTGCGTGGGACTTTTGGTTCGAGTATCAACTCAGTATTGGAAATAAAGTTGGCAATTAGTTCTTTAACAGCTTTCTTTTTTGAAGAGGTCATTGTTCATCCTTAAATTGAAACTCATTAAGTAAACTCATCATTTCATTATCAACATCATTAGTTGCGTTGGTTGGTGAAGCATCAAAAAGTGACCTATCAATTCTCTATTGCGGATGAATCAAATTTAAAGGTAACATTGGATTTGTGAAGTTCATCATGTTATAGGTACATGGAAGACCCATTGTCGCCTAAAAATTTCTTGGGCAAACATGATTATAGTTTCTTGAAAAATAGAATATCACAATTATGCAAGACACGGTTTTTTTCGCTTGAGAGTTTCACCTTCATCTGTCTTTTTACTCTTAATTTTAAAAGGACAATTGCTCCGACGTGTTCCCATAATCTTTTCTCTTTCATCAAAAGACACATCACGTGTATCACGATATTGACCATCTCTATCACATTGTAAACCACATCTTTCTTCGGCCTTGAACTAAAAATAGATAATGCGTACTCTTTAGCACGAGTAATACGCTCTAACACTATTAAGTATATATTCACGAGTTTCATACTTGAAATTGAATAATTCAAGTTTTTCCACCTAATATTCAAATGGAACTGCCGACTCATCGATATCCATCCAGTAATCAAGAGAATATATAAAATAATTATGTTTTATTTGAATCAATTATCTACACGATTAATAAAAGAGGAACAATTTGAAACTGCTTAAAAAATTAAATATTTTGAATTACCTTTGTTGAATTAGACCTGAAAATTTGAAATAATCTAATGGTCTCTGGATCCAGGAACAATAGAGCACGAAAGAAAGAAAAAAAAAATTGTGTTCAACCGTAAAAGCAAAGGAATAACATAAATTATCTCCAAGGTTATAAATGTTGGAGGGTTCCACCATGATTGCTTCTCTGATTATTCTAATTATTCTAATTGATTGGAACAGAACAGAGTAGTTTCCTTTCTCATGAGAGGACAACATGGTCCAAAAAAATGTTCATAGATTGATACTAATAACAATGATGAATTTGTATTATAAGATGAGATGTACCCATTCTAGATAGGGAGCAGCTTGGGTCCGATGCCCATCGGACCCAAAGTGGGTTTGATGGGCTCTATGACCGTCCGATCTACTTTAAGATCCGTGCGCACGTAAATTAAAGAAGCTGCGAAAGTTCTGGCGTGAATCTCAAAGCAGATCAGACGGTCGTAGAGCCCATCAAACCCACTTTGGGTCCGATGGGCATCGGACCCAAGCTGCTCCCTTCTAGATAAAGTGATGAGCAACAATTTAATCAATCGGCTGACAGGTACAATTTGTAGGAAGCATGTCAACATGGGCTTGCCCAAGGGCTTTGAAATAAAATAAAAAAAAAAATATATATATATATCAACATGGGCTGCTGTATCTACAACGTTGTCCCAAAATCCCTTTGGATTAAGTGAAGAAGAAGAATAATAGCTCCATTAGCCATGCTCTCATGCTGGGGCGGCCCCGGCCTAACGTTGACCGCTGCACACAAAATATATTGTGTCACATGCAAAACAAAAAGCCTTTAGACTCGAGAAAATGTACATACTGTTCTTACTTCTTAGGGCCTGGCCCGGTGGCCCCACCCACCGACTTTGTAGAGTCAGAGAACACAAACGGATTCACATACTGTTGAATTAAATGAAATTGGTTTAAACATTAAACATAGATGGTTTGGTTTGGACACTGATTATGCCGATTAATTTGGATGGTTAGATATAAAATGAATGGATGAGATTTGTCCGGGGCCAACAACAAAAATCTGAATAATTGAGATTAAAGTGTGAACCTCTCACATCAATGGGCCATAATAAGACCAGTGGGCTCTTCCCGCACTGAGGTCAGATCCAAATTCTTCGGAACATTCTTTCCATTATACCAGAATTCATTCCAGTCAATATCAGAAAATGGTTTTTGGAACAAGGAAATATATAGAGTTCCATTTCGGTACCAGCACAGAAAGTTTATAGTTACTGGTGAAATTATCAGAGTTTTGGTCAAAAAGGACTGAAGAAGTCTAGCTTTAGAAGCAAGCATCATGTATTGGATGGAAGATATCAGGTGAATAATTTTACAGAAACAAACAACCAAATGTTTGGATTAACTAGAGAAGATTAGAAATAGTGTCAAGGTGAAGGGACCTACAAATAACAAATCATAATTATAATCGTTATCATGTGATTAAACAATAATTGGCATTGGTATAATTACATGATGTCGGTCAACCTTAGTGTACTTTTGAACTAATTTTGCTTATCCTAATAGAGATTAGGGGGCCACTAATTTGACAATATTAGCTTAGAGGCTTACATATCCAATGAACAAGTGGTTTGGTTAAGAGTGGCCACTTTGCTTTGCTTTCTTGCTTCAAATTTAAATCATCTCCAAAGAAAAATAGAAGACTTGTTGTTAATTCCTCCTACCAAACTAAGTCTTTGATGGTGAAACCCCATTATATATGTTAGGCCAATAATATTTAGTAAAATGACTTTGATACTAATTATATGTAGAGTTGATGTTTTGTCTCTAATTGATTTACTGATTCCTTTTTATTCTCTAATTGATTTGACATTGATTTTACTTTATTTTAATTGCGACGAAATAGAGCAAATTTTTTGAAAATTGCGCCATCTAGGACACTGTAAAAAATTTGAATTCATACCAAACTTTTCGGCGGACCCAATGAATCCCTTCCACATGTTGTTTTTTTTTTTTTTTTTTTTAACGGAGAGGGGAGAGATAGTCACCACCCTTAGACGTGAGAGCCATACGGCCTCACATGGGTTGCACGTGCACCACCTTCTCAACCCAAGTTATTTGCTAGTTGCTACACACTCTCTCAAAGTGCTAATATGGACATTCTTTGATTGGAGACAAAACGGGGAAAAATAAATACTTAAGTAAAAAATTTCATGAACAATCATTTTTTTCTTCTGGATTTTGTAAATTAAATGTTACCTTTTCTTATTGACCCCAATGTCTACTGTGCTGTCTGACTTGGTTTAAATATTGACACGCAAGAACAATAAAATTGATGACAATATTGATCAAAATTTGTTATATATATGATTCTAATTTTTATTTGTAAGTCATTTATGAGATAACATTATTCACACTTGGGTGGGCTCCAAGTTATAACAGTGCCTGTATTGTTTGCCACGTTGGTACTTCAAAATTACTTAAATATAACCAACCAACATAACTTGAATAAAAGACAAATTAATTATTGTTTTGTTCAAGTTTCACGGCTTCCTACATTAAAAGAGCTAGGTCGGTGTTTCACTTGTAGAAATTTAAGTTAGATATTGCAAGTGGAATCAGAAAACCACTGAGAGAGAGAGAGAGAGAGAGAGAGAGAGAGAGAGAGAGAGAGAGAATAGGCTATTTGAAGGTGGGTTTTGCTTTATTTTCTTGATAAACAAGGATTTGACACTTGTTAATTAAAATAGGATCTTTCTGGAATTAGAATAAAAATGCAAAACACACAAATAAAACAATAGTAAATTTTGCAGTTTTTCAAGTTAGCAACCATCTCTGTGACAATACTATATTAAGAAGTGATAGGTACAACAACAGAACAAGCTAGAAGAAACAGAGAATACTACGAAATAGACATATGAAATTGGGAACAAAACAATATCCACAAAATGATACATGATTATTGATAAACCCTGAAATTACAAAAGCATACATCGTGGGGTCTAACCTCTAACTAACAGACACCTATCCACATCGTCCACAGTTTCTCTATCACTGTAGAAGCGCAGGGGAAAAAAAAAAAAAAAAAAGATGAAGAAAATGAAGAAAATTTAATAAAAAGCAAGCAAAGATCAACAGAAACCAGCTGAGCTTCTAGTATTCTACCTACCTACAAAAAGCTACAAGCTTGGTTTCTATATTTCACTTTTACTTGTCTAACATAACTGTAAATGAAAGAACAAAACAATGTAATTAGATGAAATTTAGGGGGGAATCCGGGGAGCTCTCTGCATAAACTCCCTCAGGTAATTCACCCTCCTCTGTTTCTTCTCTCCTCTGTACCTATGCTTGATTCTCCAATTCCTTTGATTCTATGAAGGTACCGTGAAAACCGTACGGCACGCGAGACGGTAGTTTCACGGTTGCCTCGAGCCTCATGTCGGCCGCATTAACAATAAGCAGCTCTGACTCTGACGCTCGCTCGTCATGGACATATGTCAATATGTACCCATCATCTTCTCTCTTTGAATTCGGGCGTGGCACGAAACACGGCTCGCCACCGAATCTTGAATCACCATATATGTACTTCTCAACTTTGCCGGTTAAAAGATCAACCTTGGCGAAGCCAGAAACCTTCGGCCAGGGTTCGGCAATTGCCAGATAAGCATACCTGGTTCTCCTACCAAGCATGTTTTTGTTCACCATTCCGACCTCGAGGTTTATCTGTTCAGCTGCAGAGATGATCGGCCGGCGGGTTGATTTGCCGGTGCGAAGATTGAGCCTTATCTCAGTCAGAATTGATTTAAGGCTTTCCTCAGACTCATTGAAAATTGAGTCGGCCGGTGTCATGCATGACCCGATCACCACCACCTCCTCTGTCTCGGGCTCCTCCCATGCATTCCAAAAATGAAAGCAAAAGCAATCAGGCACTTCAACCCATTTGATCTCAGAAGCATCCGAGGCATATTTCGGCAGTACCCCGAATCGCGAGGTCTTTTCCTTGTCAAGCACCATCGGTGAACCGCCCCTGATCATCTCCTGAAGCTTGAACACAACTTGCTGGTCGGGCACAATAACGTAATTCTCAGTGATCGCGAAGTCGTGTATCATTGTCGGTTGATCAAGAGGGATCTCCATATCGCGCGATTTCTGGCCATCAGGGGAGATAGAAAAGTACTTGAGATACGGCTTCTTGATCACATCATAGCTAAGTGAAAACATCTCCTTCGTTACCGGGTCGACTTTCGGGTGAGCGATCATGGTGGAGTCAAGCTGACCATCAAAATTGTACCGGCCAACTGTTTCGAGGTCACCAGAAGGGGTTATGCGGACCTGGTACGGGAGGTCATCCTCTGACATGGCAAGGAGCCGGTCATTGAAATATACCAACCCGGCATTGGCAACACCAGTCCCGTGTGAGGGGTCCACCAATTGGAATAGGCCCCTTGCAAAGAACAAAAGGAGGCGGGCAATTCCTGAGTGCCCATGCAATTCGCCGATTGCCTTGGGGAAGACGGGGCGGCCCACAACCCGCTCCTGTCGTAATCTCTCTGTTTCTGTGAAACGGCAAGCATAAGATGCCTTCCCCTTGTTGATTTGTACAGCATGTACCATGCCATCGCCATCAAAAAGGTGGTGACCCGCAGTTGGTTCCATGTGTGGATTAGCACCATTACGGACGTAAACACCAGAAATGAATGGCGGGATTCGACCGGTTACCGGGAGGTTGTGTGTTGGGGGTTGCTCTGTTACGGGGGCGAAGTTGCCCGCAATTTGAACCTCCGGGTCAGTGGTTTTAGGCAAAGGCTGGGTTTTTTCAAGAACGTTTGATATGAAGGCCTCTTCTAATGTGTCTAATGCGGAGGCGGCGACCTTTTGAAAGATGTTCCAATTGGGTCCAGCACCGGGTTTGTTTTTTTCACTCGGAACTCTCGGTTGTTTCACCTTGTTTGATTTTGGTTGTGTTTCAATGTATTGAGAGGGGATGTAAGAAGGGGAGCGCGGTGCCGAGGGGCAGTGCATGGTTGCCGCTGCAGGAGGTCCTGTTTTTTGAGGTATTTTCACTGAATTGGGTCGGTTTAAACTCAAGAGACCTTTTGAATTTGATTGCCTGGTCTTTTTTTGGTGTATAAGTCTCGGGAGAGGATTGGAAGAGATTGAATTTGAAGCCATGTAAGTCTCCAGTTGTAATGTGTTGATGCAGCAGCAAAGTGAATAGAAGGATGGAGAAGAGAAGAGAAAAGGAGAGGAGAGTGTGTGTGTGTGTGTAGAGAAATAAAGCTTAATTTGTTGCTGTCTCTGTTATTGAAGGATGGAGAGAGGGGAAGGCATATATATAGAGTTTGAGTGGGGAAGTGTGGGGGCGTCCCAATGGGGCTCAATGAATGCGACTCATTAATTAGCAATGTAACTATACAAATAATATGAAATTACAACATTTTTAGATAATTATTTTAAGAGAATTTCTAAAAAGGAAAAAGATTTTTTAAATAATGGAACAAGGTCCAATAAAAATGGGAAAATAGTACCGGCAGTAAAAAAAAAAAAACAAGTAAAATGGTTTTACTTCAAAGCTCCAAACCACTGGTATTGCTTACCTATGGTTCTTCTGAATTCAATTAAGAAGTGTAAGACAGAAATTAAAATTACCCTAAACAGGTAAAACGATGAACAGATAGAGTACCAGTATCAAGCTCAGAGATCTTTATTATCCTTGTAAAATATTTGGAATTGTGTGAAAATTTGAATCAAAACCTTGTTTCATGCCCTCCCTTTGTCGGTACCAGAAAGGGACAACAGTACGCTTGTACCAGAATGATAGAAGGGACAACATGAGAGAAACCTAGATCGAAAAATTGGTAGAAATTTAAAATTGAAAGACTTGACTTTATCTTTAACTCAATAAAACGAACTTCAGTCATTTCAAAAAAGAAAAAATTATAGGAAGCTTATTAAAATGAAATAAGCTCATTAGTAAGTTCTGTATTGAAACAGAACTATTTAGCAACTGATAACATGCTTCTTAGAGTAAAAACAGTATATATATAGTAACTGATAACTATGTCTAATGCAGTTGATTGAGACATTGTCCATAATTTAGAAGATTATATGTTTAAAATCCGCATCTAATGCTAAAAGTAAAAAAAGATGGTATAACAAGTTCTCTCACCTTGATTTGTTTTTATGGTCATATTTAGTTGGAGCACAAATGAGGAAAAGTTCATATTCCTTACTTATGGAAGATATTCAAGCATACATAACTGAAAATAAAAAAGAATTAACTTTTGTCATGTATCAAGTTTAATAAGTTTTTTCTTAAATTATACTGAATAAATATTGGAGGTCAAGTTATCCAATTATTTAATATCCACAAAAGATTCTACAATTTAGATTTTTTTTTTAACATACGACATTTCTCACACTAAGAGCATTGCTTTTGCCGCTAACTTAAAACTGGTTCTCGTTATTATTGTTGTTTTTGTTAATGTAATTACCAGCAATTATATATTAACATCACCACCATAATCAACATTATTAATTTTATTATCATTATCATCATCGTCATCATCAACAACAACAACATTATTAATACTACTACTATTATTTACTATTACTATTGTTAGTGGCTATGGTCATTGCATATTACGGATCGACCTATCTCTATTTTCAAAGTTCCAACAACCGATCCAAGCCTTTAAATATGATCTCCATGTGAAAATATACTTGGACACCAAAGTTTACATTTTTTTTTAGAATTTTTTTACTTTTTTTTTTAGATGGGTAGAAATCACTTGATCTAATAAATATGGACTATCCGAAAGTAGTGATTTTCTACTTATCTAAAAAATAGTATAAATTTCAAAATTAAAAAAATTTGATATATAAGTACATTTTTATATGAAAAGTAGTGATCTTCATCAGTGTCATTATTGTTACCAATATTATCATGGTATTTGGCATTTAAACCATGAACTATTCTTTATCCACATCATGTGTATGAAAAACGATAAATTTTGATATAACTTCTATTATTCCTCAAAATAGTTTTTGTCACGATTTGTATTTAATGATCTCTGATGGAATACATTTTTTTTAGATAAAAAAATTGAGATCTAAACTTTCCAAATTTTATTTAATGTCCATAACAAATTCCATTTAAGTTTCGAAGTCACGACGTATCTATAATTTGTCCACCAACCCAAGTGTTTCGTATAATTTGAATAGGATAATTGTTAAGAGCATGATAATTGCTCTTCAAACAAATTCTCGATCGTGTTCTTCAAATATTTAATGTTTAATTTTTTTTGTTTTCAGCGTTTATATCTAAACTTTTAAAGCTCTGTTATAACATTTTAAAATGTTATCTTTTAAACCTCTATCAACAAGAATTTAAATTCTAAATCTGAATAGTTTTAACTCTCTAACTTCTTTTGTCTTCAAACCAAAAAAAGAAAATATTTCTTTCACCCATTCTTTTTTTTTTCTGATAATTCTTGTTCATTTTTCCGACGATCTGTGATGAATTTTGCAAATCTAAAAATACGAACGTCTTCTACTCAAATTTCTCTTTCAAATTAGATCCATGAAGAAATACTTTTGAGTTATATTCAAGTTGTTGTTTTTATTTTTTTGTAAGTAAAGCTAATGAGCACTTTAAATTCTCAAACATTTAAACATTAGTCTACAACATTTTAAACCTGACACGGAAACTATTTAAATGATTGACACAACTACTTCAAACGGTTGTAGACAGAGGTTTAAAGGCTTGACTTGTAGACAGGTTTAAAAGCTTGTGAAGCAAAAGAAAAAACAATTGAAAGTTAAGGATTGTACACACAATTTTAAATACTTGACCCGAGTACAATAAACAATTGTAGACAAAGATTTAAAGGCACAAGAACTTTAAAAGGTTATAGGCGGAGGTTTAAAAGCTTGATTGAAGTGTTTTAAATGCTTGAGTGTACTACTTTAAACGCGTGATACTATATGATCGACATCAAAGGTTTAAAGACTTGAACCTAGTAGTTTAAATGATAGACGTTAGAGGTTTAAATGGTTGTAGATTGAGATTTAAAAACATGATAATTTAAAGTGCTAACGGGCTTTACTTTCACAAAAAAAAGAAACAACTTGAAAATAACTCAAAAATATTTTTTCATGGATCTCATTTGAAAGAGAAAATCGAGTACAAAACGTTCATATTTTTAGATTCGCAAAATTCATCATGGGTCGTCTAGAAAAATGGACGAGAATGATCAGAGAAAAAAAAAACGAGTGAAAGAAATTTTTTACTTTTTGGCTTGAAGACAAAAGTAGTTAAGAGTTAAAATTATCTAGATTTAGGATTTAAATATTTGCATATAGAGGTTTAAAAGCTTACAAGTAGCATTGTAAAATGTTATAAACAGAACTTTAAAAGCTTGGATATGAGTGCTGGAAATAAAAGTTAGCAGGTTTTTTCGGTTAAACTAGTTGGGAACGCGCTCGGATATGATGGCTCGAGGGAGGGGGGCAGAATATTTCCCTAATTGTTATTAACCCCTCCACGTCTGTAAAAAAAATTACTCCGAGCAAGAAACGAATAATGTCTTGCTATATCATACACAGTGAGCTAATGATACTTTACAATGCACAGATTGATTCATGTTATGGATCCATATCTCTTTTTTCAAAGTCTAAGCAGTCAATCCGAACTGTTTCACATGAAAGTGTACTTGCATACCAAATTTCACTTATTTAAAATATATATATAGGTAGAAAATCACTACTTTCGATGGTTCAGAATTTTTAGATATGATGTTTTTTACCTATCTAAAAGATAGTAAAAAAAATTTAAAAAAATATAAAATTTGATTTTCAACCTTTTCATATTAACTGTTTGAACTTTAAAAACAAAGATATAAATTTATAGTACAGACCTATGTACATATACGTACGTATTGGAAAGTATCATAGGCAGATAGGCTCACTCATATTATATATTCTAACTAATTTAGTCATTCGGTAGTTTCACAGTATGTATGCATTGAAGTTCTTCTTTTAGCTGTTACTATATACAGAGGCAGAGTCACTTATAATAAATGGGGATCAATTGACTCCCATTTATTTTCAAAAATTTTGTGTTTATTGATAAATTTCTATATAATTTAGTAGAAAATGTTATGAAACTGTCAAATTGACTCCCAACCGTAACATAAAAATTTCATATATTTGACCCCATTCAACTTTGACCTCCATAGTCTGAAAATCTGACTCTGCCCCTGACTATATATGTAAAACATGGTACAGAGTTACAAAACGGAGGATTATAATTACATACAAAAACGTGGTTGTTGTAAACGTGCGCAATTTCATTTTAGTAATTAAATAAATATAATATGTGAAGCAACATGACTATTTTTGTATTAATACATACAGCATCAAATTCTTTTTCTTTAATTTGTTTCAAAGAGTAGAAATCAAGAGACGTGTAGGAATCTTTTCTTTTCCAGACTTTTACTAAATTTTGACCTATATAACTTCTAATTAGAATTTTACCAATAATATATGTTATTGACTTAAAATAAAACTAACTCTTGCTAATATTTCTGGCTCTATTACTATCAAATATGGCACCTACTGATTTTAAGAGTGATTCAAGTATGACTTTATCCGCCCAAAGCACCGTCTAATTTGTCTGATTTGTCAAGTCTAATTGTCTCTTTGGAAGTTTATTGCAATCTACTATTTTCAATATATATATATATATATATACAGAGGAGGGATCAAGTTACAACAAATTTGAGTTACAACAACTATTTTTTTCATTTCAAAGTCCAAATCGTCGATCCAAACCGTTCAATATGATTATCTAAATAAAATATGCTTGCAGATCAAATTTTACCTTTTTTTTGAATTTTTTTACTATTTATTAAGATGGGTGCAAAATTCAATGCTCTGAATATGACTATTTTTTGTAAAATACTTAATAAATAGTAAAAAAATTCAAAAATAATGTAAAATTTGATTTGCAAGCACATTTTACTGTGGAGATCATGTTGAACGGTTTGGATCGACAATTTGGACTTTGAAAATGAAAAAAATAGTTGTTGTAACTTTGTTGTAACTCAAATTTGTTGTAACTTGATCCCTCCTCATATATATATTACATATACGAAAATATTGACAGTTGTGAAAATTGACTGACTACATAAGATAAGCATCATTATTTTTGTAAGTAAACTTACAAACTTGTATGTATTTTAAAAACAGTTTTGTCATGAATAAGAGTAGGGGTGTCAATGGTACCTTTTTAGCCGTTTACCCGACCTGTATCGTATTCGATAAGACGGATATGGATAAGATTTTTTTTTCATTAGCTTATTGAGTATGGGTATGGATAATAATTTTTTTTCATTAACCAAATGCATAGGGTATGAATAATGACTATTTCGTCCCCGTTACCTTATAGGGTAATCTAAATATATATATTCAATTCAATTTCCAACCCACCTAAATATGTATTCGTGTTTTTGAATTTTTTTCCTTTGTAAAAATAATTTAGTTGGAATTGATTGCATATTTTTTTTTATTTTTTTATTAGAAATGTAATTACATATGTGTGAAATGAATGAGTTTTTTTATATTTAATTTGTAAAATATGATAAAACTAATTATTATATTAGTATTATCTGCTATTCATCTGCTACCGTTTCGTTATCCGATAATATTAACGGGTAAGGGTATGGTAATGTAAGGTCAATTTTTAATGGGCTTGGGTAGGATATGGGTAAAATCAATTTTAATGGGTATGGGTATGAAAATGCCTCCACCCGACCCGTACTGTACCCATTGACACCCCTAGAATAAGAGTCCAATATTAAGAACCAGCATTTGGTTTAATAACAAAGACAATATTCTCCGTGTGGAAGATTGCAGATTTGAAATCCGGATAAGAGAATCCATTGTGGTTAATTTGTGAATATTAAATAGTTGGATGGTTTGACCTCTATTATTTACTAAAAAGAAAAAGAGTTGGATATATAATTGATTTAATATACATGTTCCAAATTCTTTACCAAAAATAAAATTTTGCAAGTACAATTTTTTTTTCAAAGGAAATGTTAGTTTCTAAAATAGGTAGCATCATTGTTCTATTTATACAAATGAATATTCGCATTTTGGTGTACGCATAGTTGGTAAGGAAGGTCTATTCGATGCTTCCAAGAACTTTGGGTTGGAATGTACCACATGGCACATACCCATTTCTGGCCTAAAGACACCGCCCACGCATTTGAATTGTTTTAAAATATTATTTTTATTAAGAAAGGTGGTTACCGTTTCAACGCGGAGTTGGGAACTGCGATTTGTGGCTAACCTTATTCTGCTAATGTAAGGTCGGGATTTGCTTATAATTTTCGGAAATAAATCTGCTGTTATTCCACGGGGATAACAGGACCCTGTTATTCCGATCCCAGCTATTGACCTTTGTCAAGATTCGGGTATGAATTTTTTTGTTTTGAGATTCGTGCATGAAAATTTGAACGGTTGGGATAGAAATAACAGGGTCCTGTGATCCCTTTGAAATAACAACAGATTTATATCAGTAATTTTGTCACACTGGCAAACAAATAATTAGCATTTTTGGTCTGATATTTGGAAGCCATTTACAACTGTTGCACGAAAAAAATTAAAAATATTAACAACGTTATTTTGACTTTACACAACATACAAATTATATATTTTTATTTGAACTTTATTATTTATACGTTACTACAAAAATTTGTGAGTATTTGTAAAGGTAAAAAATAATTATTGTCGAGAATAAATCGAAAGAAATTCATATTTTAGAGGATACCAACACTGTTAACCACTTTTGTCCTCGTGAATACTCACAAATTCGTGTTGTATACGTACGAAAATTGTATGAAGTAAAAATAATGTTGTCAATATTTTAGCTCCTCTATTGCCTTGCTTGAATTTTCAGCCTGTCAATGAGCTGTTTACAGAGATTAAGTATCTTCATCAATTAATGCAAAAAATTTAAGAAAAAAATATATAATTCACAAATCAAGATTTAAACCAAAGTTAGCAGAACCAAACTTAAAAAATATAAACCAAACAAAAAAGAACTAATGCATATATAAACCACATTATAACAGAAAAAAAAAAATTTACTCCAAACTTTAAACCAAAGTTACACCAAATACAACAAAATATTTAAAAAATGTTTATCATAACAGCAAAAATACTAAAGCAAAAAAAAAAAAAATTGAACCACATAAATACAAAACGAACAAAGTAACTTGCACTTAATAAATAAGAAAAAAAATGCGCAAATAAAGGAAGTATTACATAATTAAAATATATTCTAAAACATTTGTTTATATTCACCATTCTTATTGCATGGAGCATATCTTCCCCAATTTAGAATTTGATAATAAATTAAAAGTCGCTATTGTTATATTTGATATTATTATTAGATGACCTCTTCCCCAATTTAGTCATACATGAATTTGAAAATCAATTAAAGTCGCTGTCCTATACCTTGTGTTGCCTATTTGCAAGAGTAATGACAAGATCCTCTCAAGTAAAAAAATAATATATAAACTTAGATTTTGTGTGGTAAAGAAATTGATTCTTTGAACTTACCTTCTATTAATAAATTAGAGGATGGTGACATGGCTTGCCACCTTGCCATTCTATAGAGGGCACAGGCCTTAGCGTGGATCGATTTGATTGGTTGGCAACTCCGTGATCTTACTTTATAAGTTCTCGCGCTCCGAATGGTTGTTTTTTATTACCTAGTTATGAAATTCCTGATTTGTTGGCATTTATTTCACATTTTAGATTGGGTTGAGGTGGGGTGGTTTCAGCCCTAAGTTTTTAGATAATACTTTAGATTAATGATCCAATTTGTTAAACAAACAATTGATTTGTTATTTGTATGGATGGAATTTGACATCAATTTAATAAATGATTTTGATAATTTGATGAATGGTTTGTTATTCTTGAAATTGGACATTTAGAGGTGATTAAAAGGATATATATGTATATCATGAAGAGTCAGTCTATGGTACTATGCATAGCACGGATTAGTCCGTACTACGGAGTCATATTTTCATTTTGAAAATTTTAATGGTCTCCGAACCGTTCAACGTGATCTCCACATGAATATGCACTTGCAGACTAAATTTTATATTTTTTCGGTTTTTTTTACTATATTTTAAGATAGGTAGAAAATCACTTGATTTGAAAATTCTGGACCATCCAAAAACATTGATTTTCTACCTATCTAAAAAATAGTAAAAAAATTCTAAAAATTAAAAAAAATAGCCCACAAGTATAAAATATTCTCATATGAAAATCATGTTGAACAGTTCGAATCGACCGTTAGGATTTTGAAAATGAAAATATTGATCCGTAGTACGGACCAATCCGTGCTATGCATAGTACCATAAACTCACTCTATCATGAATATAAAATATGATAAATTTTTACAAAAAATTGACGATTTTTATTTACAACGGTTCATATTTAATTATTTCTTACGAAATATCAAATGGCATTTAAATTTGTATTAAATTTGATACACAAATAATCTACAATGAACCACAACATATTTGTTCTTTTGTTATTGTAAAATATAACTTGATTTGAAAAATATTGTCAATATTATGAAGTTAATTCATTGCCAATAGGTCTCAACCCTTTGTCCACAATTTGCCATAACTTTTATATTGCACTAATATTTCAGTTTGCAAATTTTAAAATTCAAACAACAAATTTGAAATGTTAATCAGGGTGCGCGTGTGTATATATATATAGAACGGCTAACGCGCTTCCTCTAGTATATTAACAATATGCTTCCGGCCTCCAAAATCTATCGAATGGGCTTCAAATGACAAATTCAAACCGTTCAAACCAATATCCTTACCGAGAGCTTCGTTTCCATACAAAAAAAATTAATTTTTGAATTTATTTACCATCAAGTCAAGCGATCAATATATATTTTATGTTCATTATAAAGAAAATCATGAACCAAAAAAGAGTGCACTAGAATTGTTTTCTTACAGTTTAACTTGGAGGTATATTCATTCTATATATCTTGATCTTGTGCAGAGCAAAACAAAGAAATCACTAAAAATAAATAATATTTTTGTTTAGTAAATTAAATTTCTTACAATGATAATTTCTATAATATAATCTTAGTATCTTACAAATTTTGACTTAAATAAACATTTATTTTGTAAACTTTAAAACCTATATAATAAAATAATACTATTAATCCTATGATATTTCCTACAATTATACAAATAATATGGCACATAGCTTATAAAAAATATCTCCCTCATATTAATGATGAATCTATTGCTTCATAAGTTCATAACAATAATATAACATGCATGATGTAAGCTTATACTTACTTTTTTGTAATAATTTTTAAAAAATGATTAATATAAAAAATAAATCCAATCTCAGAAAGTACTGAATTTTAAAATTTCTTAGTAATGTCACATCAGATGTATTCGTATCCATTTGATCTTTATTTTTATTTTTCATTTATCTTGATCAAATTACTCTCGTATCATTTCATGTTTCTCTCTACATTTAAAAGAGATGCTTTTTATGTGCCGAAGGTATAAAAAACTCTAAAAAGAATACAACTAATTTATAAAAATTGAAATATTCTATTAAAAAATCTAAAAAGAGTACAACTAAACTTTTTATAGAAATTTTCTTATTTTATCTTTTTTTTTTTCATTTTTCTTCAATAAATCATCATCAAGTAAATCGTAAAAGCAATGTTTTAAATAGCGTTTATAGCGTCATAGCGGGAAGGCTACAAAAAAAGCTATAGCGGAAACTATGCTACATAGCGTTTTTTTTACAAAAATTATATTATATATTTGTACTAAATATCAACATTATCTAAAGTCTCGTAGAACAATAAATAACACCAAATTAATTAAGAAATTATAATATTCATATTGAACCAGTACAAAGTCCAAATTGCGGTTCAAAATATCCATAGTAATATTATAAACTATCGATCTTTTTCTATTCAAAATATCTTAAGCATCATGATTCATGACATAATTTATTTATTTTTCTATTCAAATTTCAAAATAACCTAGACATCATTGATTTCGGTTTAAACTTTTATTTAACTTTTTTGGGTCTTTATTTAAAGCTCATATAAATTGCCTAAAAAAGCCCATTATGCATAGCGCGCGCTATTTGCACTACACGCTATGTGCTATAGCGGACCGCTATTACCGCTATAGCGGCCGTAGCTCAATTAGCGCATTTTGATGCCATAACTTAGTGTTTAGAGTCCAAAAACGCTATAGCGCCGCTATAGTGCGCTATTTAGAACACTGCGTAAAAGTAATGATAAATTATTCAAATAAATTGAATCATAAAGCATGTAAATTGAAAGATACCGTTATTATATTATTTGGTTCAGTCAGTACCGGTTGAAGCGGGTCCGGATCCCCTAAAACAACCCAATCTTTGGGTTTTGGATCGAGAACGTCCGATTCGAATTCGTCGCTCGAGATTGTCTCGGAATTCGAATTCATCGTTGGAATGTGTGCGCTCACTTCGGGGATAGATTTTCGCGGATTCGAATCAGACGGTCTCAATCCAAAACTCAAAGATTGGGTTACTTCACTGGATCCGAATTCGGTTGAAGCCCCCTTGCTAATAAATTTATTGGTTGTTGACCCCATTCCTATTAATTTTTTCTGGTTCGGTACATGGTCAAGTCCTATTCAAATTCAAATAAACTTTTTTTTAACAGAGAACTGGAGTTCTTGCCTCCAAATTTTATTAATTTAGACACTAGATGTGTCAAAGTTTGAAATATTTACAAAAATAGGAAACAAAGAAAGATTAAATTTACATCAAATTCAAATAAACTGAATCATAAAGTATATATGTAAACTGAATGATAATAACAATGATAAATGAATTATAAAATGTGTATCTTTGGTTCAGTCCCACCCAACATATTCAAGACTCATTTGCTACTAAATTTTTCAAGTATAGGTTCGAGATCAAGCCACCCAATTATTTAATATTTACAAGGTGTTTTCTCATTCGAGTTTCGAATCTGTAATCTCCCACACAGAGAGCATTGTTTTTACCACTAGATCAAATGATGGTTCTTTACTAATTAAAATTTTTTTTTTGACTCATTTGTTATTGATTTTTCTGGTTTAACGTATGATCAAGTCCTATTCAAATCAAAATAAACTGAAATTATAAAGCATGTAATGTGAAAGTATAAAGTTTATAAACTTGGTTTGATTAAAACTGATTTGAGAGCACTTTACTAATATTTTTTTTTTTATCCCTTCGGTCATGTTTGGTTGTGGAGTACATCTCTTATTTCACATTTAAGCCGTCAAACAAAGAGTAAGATAGAAGAGTAAGACGTAGTAAGAGGAGAATTAATCCGTAGTAAGTTACTTCACCTCTCAATTTTAATAGTTTTTGAATTTTGTGTTTTGACGGGGACCTTTTTGCTTAATTCTCTATGGTAGTCAGTCCATGTTTTGTTATTTGGTAGAACTTTGTTGGTAGAACTTAATTTGTTGTTATACCAGATGGGTGGTACCAGTATCTAACTCTGTAATGGTTTCTAGTTGAATGGAAATCGATGAGTTATATCCACTTATTTCAAAAAAAAAAAAAATTACTTCATCTTTTCAGACGGATTAACTTACTCAATTTCATAAATAAAGGTTAATTTCTCATCAACATCTTTCTCTCTTAGAAGAATTAATTTAAGCAATGATTTATACTATAAAATAAGATGTAAAATATGAAGAGTTAACATGGAGTAAATAATTTAATCTTGGTTAACTTTACTCCACAACCAAATATGAGCTTCGTCATTAATTTTTTCGATTCAATATATAATCAAGTCATATTTCAATAAACTAAATGATCAAGTATTAAATTGAATAATAATAATAATAATAATAATAATTTGGACGTACCATGCAGTATATTAAAAGAAAATAAATCTGCTGTGATTCTCGGGAATCACAGGACCCTGCGATCCCATCTCAACTGTTGGTCTTTCTCGAGATGCGTGCATGAAAATTTACTTTTTTAAGAACATTTCTGAGATCCGCGCACGGAAAAGCTTGAACGGTTAATCTCAAAATTTTAGGATCCTGCGATCCATCTCGGAATCGATCGCAGCAGATTCAGACTCAGTATATAAGAGCATCTACATCCCTAAAACTCTTAGAGTTTCTAAGTAACTATTAACTAATTTTTAGAAATTATAGGCTATGGAGTTTCTAAGGGTTCACATCCCTGAAACTAATCTAAGAGTTTCTAAAATGCCACATCAGCAATAAAATAAAATAAAGAAAAAAATTAAGTGAACACCGGCCAATCATTTTGCCAACTCACAGTTTATAAACGATTTCTTATTAAGAAATTCTTGAGCACAGTTGCTAAATAAGAAACTGGTCTACATCCCTGAAACTGGTTTAGAAACTGCCACATCAGATTAGAAACTCTGATAGTTTCAGGGATGTAGATGCTCTAAACCCCATTGAAATAACAAATCCTGAAGCCTCATTGGACCATGCATGTAGTTAATACTGTACAAGCATAATTAGTAGTACATTCATGATGTACATGTGGAGCAGTGAGCATTGAGCACTGATCCTCACGGCACCGCCTAAGCCTTGACGCACCTGAGATCCTCTTGCTAGCGCTAGCTGTCATACTAAAATCTCCTTAATTAATTAATTCAATTCAATCCAATCCAATCCCCTTCTTCATGAGTCGCCATTAACTGGTCAACAACATATTCGTAAGCATATTTTTATTTTCGTTTTTTTTTGTATGAAATATGATTCCGAGCGTTCCACGTTCCTGATTTAGATATTGGAGGCGTCGTCACAGTCTGGTATAAAGCGTGATAAAGCGACCAATCATAGTTAAGCGTTAATCAAATCCCAATCATCAGATGGCAGATGTACCCCTTTCATTTTTTTCATTTTTTTCATTTTCTTCCCCTACTTCTGCGGCTTTCGTCTCTGCTCTTCTGATCTTCTATGCACATAATTATGTTTCTTAATTTGTGTGGAGAGTATCAATAATTTATGTCAGGAATTATGTTTCTTAGTAATCTTCTACACGGTTTTGGTCCAGTCCACCACGGGTTAGGTCCGGGTTACCACGGTTTTGTCCGATCTGGTCCGGTTTTTCCACGGTCCACGGGTCAAGACCTGTCCGGTCTAGTCCGAGTCTAGTGGAAAACACTAGCGAAAAACCGTGCTAGGCCCGTCCCTAGCAACGGTCCGGTCCACCACGGGTTTGAACCCCGGTCCAATCCGGTCTGAGTCAGGTCCGCAGGTTGTCCGGTCCGGTTCTGGACCGGCCGGTCATTTTCAATACACTAGCCAGGAGCCCAGGAGCATGTTATGATCTATGAAGCAAGGTTACACGGATGGCCACAGGAACAAGTGCCAACATTTTGTTTTTTAATGAGGTCAAGAGGTCTGGTGTCACTGCTGACGGCCGATGGAACACAAAAACCTTGTTTAATTTGCAACGCGGCATTAGATGCCCAATTCTTTATGCTCATTCTCTGTTTTTTTTTTTTTTTTTTTTTAAGGTCATGACGGTAGAAGACACAGATGCTCAGGGAATACGAACCAAATAATCGAAATCATCTCGCCCTGAGGCGATAAGCAAAAGATCAATACCTCATCTTCGCATCTAAAATGAAACAAAAAAAAACATCATAAGAAAGAATAAGCTGTCTTACACAGGCGCTAGAATGCTTGAGAGAAAATAGGGATTCATAGAGGCGGCTTTATCCTCATTCTCTGTTTTTTCATTTTACATTGTCGCTCTATCCATCATTTAGATTGGTAACAAATTGTGATTGTTAGTTTGTTGATTGTGTAGTTAAATCAAAAGGCATCATACTATATATGTATAGTTGCTGAGAACAAAATTTATATTGAAATTAAGTTGTCAGTCTCAGTGAGGAGTCTGGTGACGTGTCATTGCAAGTAGAAGATATTTTCTACGTACTGTATTTGCTTTTAAAGTGTTTTAGTACAATATATATAGATAGAGTACGGCTAACGCGCTTCCTCTAGTATATTAACAATATGCTTCTGGCCTTTAAAACCTATTGAATCGGCTTCAAACAACAAATTCAAACTGTTCAAACCAATGTCCTTAACGAGAGCTTTGTTTCCGTATAAAAAATTTTAATTTTCGAATTTATTTACCATCAAGTCAAGCGGTCAAAATATGAAGGATTTTGTGCGCATTTTAATGCCCTATTTTGCTCATTTTTTTGACCGCTTGACTTGATAGTAAATAAATTCGGAAATTAAATTTCTTTATATGGAAACGAAGATCTCGTTAAAGACATTGGTATGAACGGTTTGGATTTAATTGTTTGAAGCCGATTCAATAGATTTTGAAGGCTGAAAGCATATTGTTAATATTCTAGAGGAAGCGCGTTAGCCGTACTATATATATATATATATATATATATAGAGATAGACTAATATGCTAACGTTAGAACTTCGGCCGAAGTTCTAACGAGTCGTTTTTGCAATTTCAAAATCCAAACAACCGATCCGAACCGTTCAACATGTTCTCTATATTGAAATGTGCTTGGAGACCAAATTTTACATTTTTTGGAATTTTTTTACTATTTATTAAGCCACTTTGAAAATTCTGATCCGGTGGTCCAGAAAATTTTGCTGTTTTTTACTATTCACAGCAGATCTGCGATTTTCAAAGTGGCTTAATAAATAGTAAAAAAATTCCAAAAAATGTAAAATTTGGTCTCCAAGCACATTTCAATATTTAGAAAAAGTTGAACGGTTCGGATCGGTTGTTTGGATTTTGAAATTGCAAAAACGACTCGTTAGAACTTCGGCCGAAGTTCTAACGTTAGCATATTAGTCTATCTCTATATATATATATATATATATATATATATATATATATAGAGTGGCTAAGGTCAAAGTGGTATGACCAAGGCCTTGGTGCTACCAATTAGTTTTTGCAATTTTAAAGTTCAAATAGTCGATTCAAACCGTTAGATGTTCAATCTATATTAAAATATGCTTGGAGACCAAATTTTACATTTTTTGGAATTTTTTTATTATTTTTTAAGCCACTTTGAAAATGGCAGATCCGGGTGAACAGTAAAACAGTGCAACCAAATTCTGGACCATGTGATCAGCAATTTTCAAAGTGGCTTAAAAAATAGTAAAAAAATTCCAAAAAATGTAAAATTTGGTCTCCAAGCAGATTTTAATATAGAGATCACATCTAACGGTTTAGATCGACCGTTTGGACTTTGAAAATCCAAAAACGACTTGGTAGCACCAAAGACCTTGGTCATACCACTTTGATCTTAGCCACTCTCTATATATATATATTGTATATATATAGTGGATTTTTAATTATTACTTTTATTTTTCCTTATTAAATAATTGTTAATAGTTCTTTGTATATTATGTGTCATAATAGAAGATTTTTGCAAGCAATCAAACATAATTTAAGTATATAGATTCCTGGTTACATTTAGTAGTAAAAGAATGAAAATTTTAATTCTCTAAAATATATATACTCGTTGACAATATAGTTTTATGTACAAACACAAGTTAAATCTATTAATAGTATTATTTCAGAAGAAAATAATTAATACTTTATATGATAAATTTTCCAAGGGTATGAGATTCTCTGATTAGGATTTTGGATCATAGAAGAAAATGATAGAAATCAATCATCTAAATAAAATTTGATTAAGTAACTTTAGCTAATAAGATTCATCCGACACCCTCTGATCAAAATAATCATAAATTATTAATCTGCCCCATTAAATGATCCCATAAATTGGGAGACTGTTAACTACCCAGGGTTTGAAAACGGGGTGGTCCGGTCCAAACCCGCCCGGTCCACGGGTTGGCACGGGTCGGGTTTCACGGGTTGGGTTTGGTTCGGTCAACCCAAACCCGTGCTCAACCCTCCGGTTCCACGGGTCGGTCCGGTTCGGGTCAACGGTTCGGTCCGGGTCCGGTTTGGTTTTTTTTTTTTCTGTTTTTTGGGGGGGAATTGGGAGCTATTTTTTTTAAAAAAAATTTGAATTCGGGCGGGTTGGGGGGGTTGGAGCGGGTTAGAGCGGGTTGGCTCGGGTCCCGGGCGGGTTTGGGGGGGGGGGGGGGGGGTGGCACAGGTTGGGTCTGGTCTGGTCCGGAACCGGAGGTTCAAATGGGTCGGGTCATCGCAGGTTGGGTCCAAAAATCCGGTTCCGCGTCTTGCTTAACCCGACTCATCCGTTTGAACGGTCCGGTCCACGGGTTGGCCGGTCCGGTCCTGGACCGCCCCGTTTTTTTCAAACCACTAGTCTACCCTCGTTGAAATCATTTTGATTTTGAATAAATAAGCAATAGAAATTTAAGAAAGAAAGGTTCTGATTTGGGCCGCTGGATGGGACATATAGACACGCGTCATGCTATTAATTGCACACATAGCCATCCTCTCCGTTAGGCCCTAAATGGTGGTTAGGCCTATGATATCATATTTTAGTTTATCTTTAACCCACTTGCTCTTTACTTTATTATTTTTCTGTGCATGGTTATTTTTTTTTTGCTAGATTTTTTCAGACAACAAGCGTATTATTTTGACAAAAAATTCAAATTAACAAACTGAAAAAAATAAAAACAATTTAAGTCTTGTACATGTCCAGCTTGTGCATATACATTTGTTTTGGCATTACATGCATTTTTACCTGAAATCTCATGACTATTGGTTACCAAAAACAAAAGAATATATTAGCTTGTGATTACCTGTTATTGTGCAAAAGGATAATATTTGAAATAGACAAATTTATTAACATCCCTTAAAAATAGAACAGTAAAATTATTAGCGTTTATATATGTGCATAACACTAACATTTTTTACGGCTTGTGAATTTGCCGAGTGAATCTGTTAATTTTTTATAATGAAATATAAATAAGATGAAAGAGAGCAATGATAATAAGAAAAATAAGAATCAGTATAAATATGAAATTATTTCCAAAACAAATAACTAAAAGTATTTATTTATTTATTTTTATTTTTTTAAAGCTTGACTGATCCAGCCAAGAGGTATTGTTTTTCAAACTTAACTTTTATAAAGAAGTAAAATAAAGTTTTAATTCTAATATTTTATCTAAAGTTACTCATGCTTTGCAACAAATAAAACCCAGAAAAATTAAGCACAAAATGGTTGCTTTCAGCTGCTGTCAAGCTCACTTGAAAAGTTGCCATGTGTTGAATTTAAACATAGCCGTCAAATGTGTGTATAAATGACAGATTAAATTGAAAGATCTTAGCGAATATGTACTAGTAAAATTTGAACGGTTAATTGGTTACTGATATGACAATTCGCACAAATACAATGCAATGATTAGGGGTGTTAATGGTACCTTTCTAGCTGTTTACCCGGCCCGTATCGTATTCGATAATGCGGATATGGGTAAGGTTTTTTTTTTCGTTAGCTTATTGGGTATGGGTATGGATAAGAATTATTTTTCGTTAATCAAATGAGTAAGGGTATGGGTAATGACTATTTCGTACCCTAACCTATAGGGTAATTATAAAATCTAAATATATATTCAATTCAATTTCCAACCCACCTAAATATGTATTCGTGTTTTTTAATTTTCTTCATTTATAAAAAACAATTTAGTTCGAATTGATTGTATATTTATATTTATTTTTATTAGAAATGTAATTATATATATGTGAAATGAATGAGTTTTTTATATTTAATTTGTAAAATATAATAAAACTAATTATTATATTAGTATTATCCGTTATTCATTCGCTACCGTTTCGTTACCCGATAATATTAACGGGTAAGAGTAGGGTAGGATAAAGTCATTTTTTAATGGATATGGGTAGGGTATGAGTAAAGTCAATTTTAATAGGTATGGGTATGAAAATGCCTCCACCCGACCCGTACCGTACCCATTGACACCCCTAGCAATGATTCTTCTTGATCGATGTACGACATCGTTCATCCTTTATTTCGGATTTTAGTTTTCTGAAATTAGGAGAGTACAGCATTGTTGTAATTAGTTTCCGAATATAATTTTTGAATTGTAGCAAATGCATGCCATGGTTAATATTAAAAGTCTTGCAGAGATTGTGAATATTTAAAGTTAAAGATGCGATAACAGTCTTTCAGATTCAATCTCCGACCAAATTCTTCAAGCAGCAATTTTTTATCATAATTATTTTTGAGATAGTTGTTAGTGCATTCTCGACTGGAGTTAGTTGGCATATACAAATATTTATACTAATGTGTGCAAGTCTTCATACATAACATATCAAGTCTTCATACATAACATATCAAGTCTTTATAAAGACTGGACATATCAACTCTTTATAAAGATTGAATAACTAGTGTTAGTTGGGTTTTAATTTAAATTGAAATCTTCCATAAATGTTATATATAAAAAATATGACCAGCTAGTGTAAAATATTAAAAAATTAATTGATTTTGAACTTTTATTGATAGCAAGAAGACTTAATTTACACCCGATATATCAAGTCTTTGTATATAGCATATCAAGTTTTGATGATTTAATTACTTGCAATGATATTATAATCAATCAAAGAGTAGAACTAGGGTGTTCTTAAGTTCACCAAGGTCCTTTGTGAACTCAACTCTAAAATCTATCAGATTGGTTTCAAATGACGAATCCGAACAGTTGAAACTCACCTAATTTATGAGTGTTGCGTCTATATATGAAAATTTTATATTTTCGAATGAATTTTGTTAGAGTCAAGTGGTAAGAAAATGTTCCACTAAAGTTAATTTATAAAACTTCTAATATTGACCGTTTAACTTTATACAATTTTTAAAATTTTCGCATATAGACATATCACTCGTAAGAGAATTTTTTTAAAATAGAAATAAACAAATCCATTTAAATGAAACAAGTATCTAATGTCCTGGATTTTTGAAAAGCACCTCCATTGAAGCAATCTTACGGTGGAGGGTGGAGTTTAAATGTGCACACATATTAAACCCGTTCCACCCACCACCGTAGCACTGCTTCGGTGGAGGTGCTTTTCGGAAATCTAGCACATTGGGTGTTTGTTTCGTTTAAATGAGTTTGTTTATTTATATTTAAAAAAAAATTCTCATAAGGTAAATAAGTTTCAACGGTTAAGATTCGTCATTTGAAGTCAATTCAATAGATTTTAAAGTTGAGTTTACAAAGAGGTTTGGTGAACTTGAGAACAACCTAGTTCTACTCTTAATGAAATTGTTAGTTTTAATGATTTAAAACATATAATTGTTTGAAGTTAATTAAGAAACATCTCAGATACATAAGAGTATCTGATTAATATCCAAAATTTGCAGCTATAGCTGATTCTATTCGTATCCGTATCTCAAGAATTAAAATATTCACGAATAACCAACCGTCTTAGGACTTTTTTCCTAACCAACTGTGCTACCTTCCGTTTCTCCTCGTTTTAGGTTAATTTATCAAATTTTTGCCAGTGTTTATGTTTGTTTGCATATAGGGTTTAACCGACCATAATCATCTCCACCTAGATGCAATAAAAATCAACATGCTTTCTCCTAATACGAGACGGATTTTAAAACGAGGTCAGATGACAGGAATGAAGAAAACATATATTTGTACAACTCGGGGCTCGAGTAATCTCATGTTATGCTATTTACCAGAAAAGTTTAATTTAATTGAAGCCCCTAGAAAGTTGAGTATATTGCACATTGATCCCGGGTTTTTACAGGAAGAGAGGAATTAAGATGTAAAATATTTATAATGAATGTGGGCCTAGTTTAACATAAATGGGTCACCCCTATTATTTTTGATTTATTGATTGACCCACTTGGAACCTAAGACTAAACAGCCCAGCAAGCACATCTGGGGAAGGTTTTTTTCTTTTGTCCATCAGGGGTTTTTCTGCTTAATCCCCCAAACAACTTTTTATTTACACAAACACCCAAAAACTATAATGAAAATCATGCTATCAATACTTGCACTTCATTAGCTAGCTTAAAAAGTATCAAATGAAAACTATAGTTTTGTACTAGTTTTAGATACTGTTGCTGATTATGATTGTTTTGTTTGGTACAACTGATGATTTTGGTTGCTGTTAGCTTATAATTAATGAGCTTGATTGTACTTGTACTGGTAAATTAATGCACCAGTGAGGTTAATGAACTACAAAATGATTATCACCGGTATCTTAAACTAATACGCATATATATAATAAAACCATCCATACAAAACAACCAATACCACAAAATAACCACAGGGTAACTTACCATTGTAATGAAATATGTGGTATATATATATAGTGATCACCATTTCATATTTGCATTTTTTTTTTTTTTCCAAAAGTTGTATGGAATTCTAAACACTAAATTTGCAGGGACAGTTATGAGATTACAAAGATTTACTAGTCCACATTGTAAATCAACATTTGAACAGAATATATACAAAACTATAATATAAAATAATGTACAAGAGGAACTAGAGATATATCCACTTGTAATAAATTGATTCAATGGTAGTTACTTCGGGTTCTGAGCATCAACTGTAAACTGTTGATGTGGCCCCCTTTCATGATCCATAGAAAATTATATTGTACACTCAGACAAGCTTACACTAATAATAAACCTTCAATTAATGTTAGCTTAATTATCACTAAGCAAAAGAAAAACCAACAGTCCAGAAGTCAAGCTCTATTGGTCTTAGATACATGCATAACAGAAAGATCATAACATGCATGTTTGCAACAAATGGCAGTTATTTTGATATAATATACTTCAAATGGATGTTTTTTAATATTAAATTAGGAGAGGGGACGGCTAATGAGATTTAAAATGAAATCAAAAGTAACAAAGATATGAGTGTAATCATGTGTTGTTGCAACTGCCAAGGGACCGCCCATGGCATTGGCAGTGGCACCCCGTATATATATATTATGTTCAACCATACATGCACATGCATGCACATGATCAAGTCTCTCTTAGTCTGATTAATGGAGGCAAGCAATCACCTAAGAAGATTTGCGCATCCCTTTTTCGATTATACTATAACCAACCATCCTAACTTCTCATATTAGTTCAGGCGTTTCGTTTCTCAGATTATATATATATATATATATTATAAAGTTCAGCATACTATTAATTGATGATTAGATTCTTGAGAGTAATGGGAGCGTGGCTCCAAATATATATTAGTGTTTAATCATTAACATGTCAGAATTAAAAATAACAATTGTAAATAATTAACTTCTCTGTCAGAATTAAAAATATGTGATTTCTAGTACCATGATGCCCCCGTAGCATCTTGAGTTAGGCTTAATTGACAATCAAATACTAGCTTTCTAGCTATGCTCTTGCTGGGTCTCACTCAATATATATATGTGTGTGTGTACAGTACTGAATTCCATATAAATTAAAATTTTATATTTATTTCAATAAAGTAGCTTATAACTTGCATATTGAAATGAAAAATCTTGACCAATTTATATATGTCATAATCAATTTACATATATATATATATATATATATATATATATATATAGAGTATGGCTAATGTGCTTCCTCTAGAACTTCGGCCTCGTGCTTCCGGGGGCATATCTTAGTGTTTGATGTTCAAACAACAAATTCAAACCGTTAGATGTTCAATCTATATTAAAATGTACTTGGAGACCAAATTTTACATTTTCTGGAATTTTTTTACTATTTATTAAGCCACTTTGAAAATTCCAGATCCGGGTGAACAGTAAAAACAGTCTGGACCATATGATCAGCAATTTTGGACCATGTGAACAGTAAAAACAGTGCAACCAAATTCTGAACCATGTGATCAGCAATTTTCACATGGTCCAGAATTTGGTTGCACTATTTTTACTGTTCACCCGGATCTGCCATTTTCAAAGTGGCTAAAAAATAGTAAAAAAATTCCAAAAAATATAAAATTTGGTCTCCAAGCAGATTTTAATATAGATTGAACATCTAACGGTTTGAATCGACTATTTAAACTTTAAAATTGCAAAAACTAATTGGTAGCACCAAAGGCCTTGGTCATACCACTTTGATCTTAGCCACTCTATATATATATATATATATATATATATATATTATATATTACAGGAAACGAAGGGTGTATTTTTGATACACTTTTTAGGTAAGTTTAACTTTACCTTGGGGCTCCTACAATGTTAAGATTTCATGCCTTAAAATTGTTAGTTGAAATCACACTATTATTCTAAAGAGTATAACAAAAATTATGCATGAGACCACAATATGTTGGAAATGGAATTTATTTTATTAGATTTCTTTTGTTTTAAGATTTTATCATAAGTTTTTTGTTGATATATATCGCTGGTACGGTGAAAAACATCGAAAAATTTGTTTAATTTTTATACAATTGAACTAGAAAATCTATGCCTGGCCACGCACCCATATATTTATTAATTACCAACTAAATATTTTACATTATCAAACTTTATTATGAAGGACATTAATTAGAACTGATAATATTTACTCATTTAGAGTTATAAAATATAAATTTCTATCTTGATCATATATAACATCATAATCAGTGTTCTAAATAGTGCGCTATTGCGGCGCTATAGCGTTTTTGCACCCTAAACGCTAAGCTATGGCATCGAAATGCGCTAATTGAGCTACGGCCGCTATAGCGCATAGCGTGTAGCGCAAAATGCGCGCGCTATGCATAATGGGCTTTTTTAGGCAATTTATATGGGCTTTAAATAAAGACCCAAAAAAGTTAAATAAAAGCCAAAACTGAAATCAATTAAAAACTTTGTTGCTACATATCTTTTAATTTGCTCAAACCGAGAAGGAAATCTTTGTCTATGTTTTTGAAATTTGAATAGAAAAAAAATAGATTATGTCATGAATCATGATGCTTAAAATATTTTGAATAGAAAAAGATCGATAGTTTATGATATTACTATGGATATTTTGAACCGCAATTTGGACTTTGTACTGGTTCAATATGAATATTATAATTCTTAATTAATTTGGTGTTATTTATTGTTCTATGAGACTTTAGATAATGTTGATATTTAGTACAAATATATAATATAATTTTTGAAAAAAAATAAAATGCTATGTAACATAGCTTCCGCTATAGCTACGTTATTCGCTATAGCTTTTTTGTAGCCTTCCCGCTATAACGCTATAAACGCTATTTAAAACATTGATTATAATACTTGTTTTCCTTGCTTCCTTTTAACTTTTTTTTTTCTTAAAACAAAAATATAATTTTTGACATATATATTTGATGTCACATTCAATGGAAATTGGAAGCTGGACCCTCCATTTTTTCTCTCTCTAAAAAAAATGCTCTGTTGATCGTTAGTTGTAACCGTTGGGTATTCATTAGATTTACTTTTATTTGGTCAAGATCCGCATGTTCAATGCAGAAAAAATTAATTCAATTCGTTTCACCTAATCACCTCTTGTCCCGAAATTTTTATTTTTAACATTTTAATAAAATCAATTAATAAAATAACCATCGTTTTCGGTCAATTCTAAATCTAGCACGGCCGCACCGGCATTCTGCGGACCCATATGAGGGAGGCCGCAGAATACCGGAGCGGACCCCCATATGGGTCCGCAGAACCATTCTGCGGACCCCCTTTTTTTTTTTTTTTTTTTTTCTGTTATGTTGTTTTACCGAGGCTGCGGTCAAAGTCGCCAAATTAAAAAAAATTTCCTACATTTCATTAATAGGAATGCGTGCAGCTGTGTGAAACCGAATTTAAAAAAAAAAAAAACAAACAAGGGTCCGCAGAATGGTTCTGCGGACCCATTTAGGGGTCCGCAGCGGTATTCTGCGGCCCCGGGCAAATGGGTCCGCAGAATGCCGGTGCGGCCGTGCTAGATTTAGAATTGACCGAAAACGATGGTCAATTTAATAATTGATTTTATTAAAATGTTAAAAATAAAAATCTCGGCCTCTTGTCATTTCTTGGTCCTATACTATAAATGCTAATCAAATAACACAATTGATATATGCAAGCAACAAAACCGAGAAAATAAAAAGGGGAAAAAATGAAATTGCAGCTACGATATACAACAAATTGTGTTCAAATTTTTTGAGTCTAATTTATGTGAGGTGCGTGCAATAGTAACAATATACGTAGAGGTGTTACTTTTACCCGATTATCCGGATCTGATCTGGAATCGAACTGGATCCGAACCGGAACCGACCTGGATCCGATTAATTTGGATAGGGTATGGTTTATAAAAATATAACTGGTTAAATTATGGATAAGATTACAAAATTAGTAATTTAATATCCGATCCAGATACGAACCGGAACCGTTACTGTAATGGATAGGATATGTGTTTGATTTAATTATCCGACCCATAACCCGTATAAATACCCGATAAAATGATAATACCATTTATTTATAATTATTTAATATAAAAAACATATATTAATAACTATGAAAAGACAATCATTTGTAGTTTTTTTAATTTCTTAAATGAAATTTATTGCTTTTTTCACACAGATCATTGAAATCAAATTTCACGTTCACCTTTTGCCTATAATTTTTGAAAGCTAATTAATTCCTTTCTTGATCTCTTTGTCTACCATATATCTGTTTTTCTGCACGGATCATTGAAATTTATTGCTCTCTTTGCTGATTGAAGTTGGTATTAATATTCTATTCATGAATTTTGGAACCATAGAATGAAATCACTATCTCTAATATTTTACTTTCTAAAATTATTTCACTTTCAATATTTTAGAGCAGATTTTAATTTATATTATAATGATATATTATGTGAGATGTTTAGAAAATTATAATTATATTTAAACGTAAAGAATTCTCAAATTATTGTGAGTTGCGACATGTACTCGCTCCGGATCCGAACCGGACCCAATAATTTACAAACAAGTTATGGCTATCTACTTACTCGGAACCGAAAGAATGGACCCGAAATATCTAAGGGTAGATAGGTATCTGGATCCGGACCCGACCCGATTTGAAACTAATAAGTATATGGATCAAAATTCGGACCCGAACACTTTTAGAGTACATGTCCAAATATAATAGTACCCGGACCCTATACTCGACCCGACAGCACCTCTAAATATACGCGAGAAATTCACGAATAATTCGTGTTTTATTCATTTTTTTTTACATTTCCCAACCGAATTCCGAATAAAACGCAAAAAACATATAATACGTTTTATTCGCGAATAAACACGAATCACGAATTATTCACGAGAAAAACATGAAATTAAAAAAAAAAAAATTGGGGGGCTTTTTTTTGGTTTTTTTTTTTTTTTGCTTCCTTGTTGTACCAAATCATTCCCGATTATACCCAAATCACGTATTTTTGAATCGCCGAACCAAACCCCAACTATTCGTTTGTCACTATGCCGTGCATTGCAATAATGAAGGCATTGCAAAAATGGGCACAGGAGAAAGGGCACAGGAAAACTGGACTTGGTAAGGGGGCCCATATAGTCTGGGCTTGTATGTTGGGGGCCCACTGTCTGTTGTCAGTTTTGTTCATGAGACCAGCCTCTACATTAATTGATATGGTGAACTGAACATAGGCATATGAGAACCGCACCCCTTCCCCCACACACATTATCATCATGTGGACCTTAGAGAAATGAAAATTTGATAATAAATAAATGAAGGATGCTACAAACCCATGCACACCATACAAACTACTTCACCGGAAAAAACTACCAACTGCCAATACCTACCAATATATCTCTATCATTGTTTTTGTATCTACTTACTGTTCTAGATGCCCATCTGAGATTTATAATTGTATTTTAATTTTATTTGGAGAGGGCCGACATCTTGTATCTCTTTGTAACGTGCCAACATGGGTTGTTAGAAGATCTTTGACAGGAATTAGGTGCTCAACACCTTAATTAATACTATGGTCCTTCATCAATTGCCTATATATATATTCCACTTTATAAAATTTAATAATTTGTCTCTTGCAACTGCTGTTTATTTTATTATAAAATAAAAACTGATTTTTGATTCTCTAACTTCCATTGCTTTTGGGGAATCAAAATAAATAATTTACAAACAAAAAGAAAACACACCGACTTCATTCAATCTCCTGATAGGAGGCATCAATATATTAATCATATTATTACATCAACTAATCAAAATTATGAAATGGAGAACACAGGGGGCTAGGAGAAGTATCTATTTGTCTGCTTTATTATAGGAGCAAAAAAATATTGTCTGCTTTATTATATTTATATCTCCTACAATATAAATTTTGTACTATATATGATAAATATTCACACACTACTTTTATTGTTATCTTCATCGTTACTATTAGTTAAGAATGATTTTTGATAAATTCATATAATCTAAACAGTTGAATATATAATTAAAGTTAAAAGTCAATTTTTATTTGATAAAAATTGATTCGGACATCAATGGTGTCAGCTGTTTACAGAGAAAAAGAATACTTATCCAATTTTCTTAAACTGAATATTTATCCTTGTGCTATTAATTTTTTTTCTTGTTAGTATTGGTCAAATTTTATTTATAATAAAATTTGTAAATTGTACTAAAATCTATGGACTGAACACAAATACTATTAAAGTAAACTCTACACATAATAAAGAGAACAATAATAAATATATCTTTTATCTCAAATTTCTTTTTTTGGTAGAGACCATATTTCAAAGTTGAAAAGAGAAGTTGAAGATAGACCATTGAGGGATCCAACTAACAATCTAACAAGCCATACTCATTTACACGTGGCCATCATGTCTCCAATTCAATACCACCATTTCTGTTTGCCATTAATTCACAGTAATTCATTTTCGGAAACACATGTATATATATGTATATATATTATGTTACGAAGAAACACTAGCCTAGATATATATATGTTAAATTGACAAGGATCAACTTCCAAATTTTTAAAAGATGCATGATTCTATGAATTTCTTTCAATATATATATTATACTTTTTTTTATGAAATAATTAAGGAGTTTTGTTAATTTTAGCATTTATTTATTTTCAACTTATATATATACTCCGTATAAAAAAGAAGATCATCACCATCGGTGTTAGGCTAATGTTTCATTTTTCTTTTTAATTTGGAGAGCTATCAACAATTACTATTTCTTCATATTTTTTTCTTTTTCATTCTTTTTTTAATTCGAATGCAAGCTCTAACGTGCCATTCGGTGACACTTGTCCTTTTAGCTTTCTTAATTTTTTTTTTTTTTATCAATTTTTCTTAGCTACTTAATTCTTCGAATACTAACTTCTTAGCAAGATTAAGATCACCTCCTTTCATTATTTTTGTCTGAACATTTAAACCTCTTTAATATCTACCTTGCATCATGATGTTGGTGAAAATGGACTTGTATATTGTTTCTCCAATACCATGTAAATAAAGATAAAAAGTAAGAGAAAGAATAATTTTTATTATTAACTTGATATTAATTAATTAATTGATATAAAGTTAAAAAAATATATATGAATTATATTTCTCAAGCTCATACACTGTGTGTTTATATAAAAGGTCGAAAATATAATGTTTGTAATTTATAAATATAAAGCATTAATTGATTATAATTTTTATTATCAAAATCGAATATTTGATTCGATTCATATCGAAACTAATCCAATAAGCCTAGGGGTGTTAAAATGTCACCTTCAAGTTAATTTTTCTTTAAAAATATTTTTTGTTACTATATTTATTTTAAAAATATAATAATATGTTTATTATTATAAATAATTATAAAATGATGTTTCATTTTAAAATTTTGCCTCACCATATAATATTTTAATTTTAAGGTCTCCTCCCGCAGTGAATTCGAATCCCTAAAGTAACTTAAATTTTGAGTTTGGATCCGAATGATCTGCTCTTGCACAAATATTTAAGGGGCATTCGTGCATTTCATTTCGAGTCAGATTAATCCGAATTTTGATCGGAAGGTCCGGATCCAAACTCAAAATTTGAGTTACTTTAGGGGATCCAAACCCTCCTGCGGATTCATGCAGACTAAGGTGGATTTGGATTCCCTAAAATAACTCAAATTTTGAGTTTGTGTCTGGACGACCATATAATTTGCTCTGGCATAATTATTAAAGGAGGTTTGTTTATTCTACCTCGGAACAAATTAGTTGGGATTCTGATTGGTCGATCCGATTCTAAACTCAAAATTTGAATTACTTCAGAGGATCCCATGCAGACTGAGGGAAACAAGACACCTATCGATCTGCTGCGATGGATGTGACTCAGAGTTACCAAATGTGAACGCTGAGTATAGACGAAACATTCACGTAAATATATATATAGAGGTTGGTTATGATCAAAGTGGTATATATGATCAATGTTTTGGTATTACCAATTTGTTTTTGCGATTTTCAAAGTTCAAATAGTCGATCTGAAGTGCTCAACGTGTTCTCCATATTAAAATGTGCTTGGAGATCAAATTTTACATTTTTTAGAATTTTTTTACTATTTTTTATGGATTTTTGAAAATTACTGTTTTTCAGATTTATATATATATATATAGATATATATTAAGGGGCATGAATTGATTTGTGTTTATGTCTGTATTCATTCTTTCAGTACACTACAAGTCAAATGTCGGCTAATTAAGCGTGGTCGCAAAGAAAAAATTAAAATTATGGCAAAATGGTCCCAAACATGGACTGCGCTTTGTTTGGGCGGTGGCTTTATTTGAAGTCCTTTTCTCAATGACAAATCATAAACACATTTTTTTATGTACGTACTTGCATGCATGTGCCATGCATATATTGCATGGGTCAAGCACATTTTTTGTTTTTGTTTTTTTCCTTTTGATATCACAAGCGTTGATAAGATGTCGTTCTGAGTTAATTCTGATGAGATTTCCCTGCGTATTGTTAATTAAAGGTTTGACGTTTACTTGATGGAACTTGTTAATATAATTGAAAATTTTAACAGCTTTATCATCAAGCATATATACATAATTTTTGGGAAAATATAACATCTGAAATGCAGGTAATATAAGGTGCGAATAAGAAAGTGTAGTTATTACTTTTTATTAGTTGAGGAACAATATTTTTTCCTTACTATATATACTAGGGTCTCACTTTTGGACTTTGCCCCAAAAATTAAAATAAGTGATGAAGAAAAAAAAATTAATTTTCAAATTGAGACATATATGTTATCAAATAATTAAAATTCAATATCAAAGGACATACAGAAATTTCAACAGCTAATCACATCAACAAATAATTGATTTTATATATTGAATTAGATGCATGTAATTAAATATTTATGAGTACAAAGTTAAATTAATTTTTAGCCATATAATAAATTAAATTTGAAGTTTAAGGACAAATAATGTATTAAAAATCTTGAAGCTCAACCATAATATTAATTTATGAAGTATCAATTAGTTACTCAATTCATAAATTGTATGAGGTCTTCCAATGTGCATGGACAAGATAATAATTTTGGAAAAAAGGGAGCGCAATTAATTAAATGAGAGAATTTTTTAGTTGTGGAGATAACAATTTTTTTTTTCTTTCAAGTGGATTTCTGACTAAATTAGAAAGTGGATTTTCTTTTTTTTTCTTACTTATTTCTTCATTGAAAATTCTGATCAATTGGAAAGTGATGTCATGCATGAGATAAACTATGTGGTCCAGTCAAACAACGTAATATATATATATATATATAGAGTATGGCTAATGTGCTTCCTCTAGAACTTCGGCCTCGTGCTTCCGGGGGCATATCTTAGTGTTTGATGTTCAAACAACAAATTCAAACCATTAGATGTTCAATCTATATTAAAATGTACTTGGAGACCAAATTTTACATTTTTTGGAATTTTTTTACTATTTATTAAGCCACTTTGAAAATTCCAGATCCGGGTGAACAGTAAAAACAGTCTGGACCATATGATCTGGAATTTTCAAAGTGGCTTAATAAATAGTAAAAAAATTCCAAAAAATGTAAAATTTGGTCTCCAAGTACATTTTAATATAGATTGAACATCTAACAGTTTGAATTTGTTGTTTGAACATCAAACACTAAGATATGCCCCCGGAAGCACGAGGCCGAAGTTCTAGAGGAAGCACATTAGCCATACTCTCTCTCTATATATATATATATATATATAGAGAGAGAGAGAGAGAGAAGAGAGAGAGAGTTCGCGAAGTAAATGGGGGGTTTACTTCGGGTCATATTTTCATTTTTGAAAATCCAAACAACCGATCCGAACCATTCAACATGTTCTAAATATTGAAATGTGCTTGGAGACTAAATTTTACATTTTTTGGAATTTTTTTACTATTTATTAAGCCACTTTGAAAATCGCTGATCCACTGTGAACAGTAAAAACAGTAAAATTTTCTGGACCACCGGATCAGCGATTTTCAAAGTGGCTTAATAAATAGTAAACAAATTCCAAAAAAATGTAAAATTTAGTCTCCAAGCTCATTTAAATATTTAGAACATGTTGAACGGTTCGGATCGGTTGTTTGGATTTTCAAAAATAAAAATATGATCCGAAATAAACCCCCTCATTTACTTCGTGAAGCACAATAGCCCATCTCTCTCTCTCTCTCTATATATATATAGAGTACGGCTAACACGCTTCCTCTAGTATATCAACAATATACTTCCTCTAGTATATATATATATATGTCTTGTGCTAGCTAATTGTTGGAGGAGAGGATAAACTTAATTACTATAAGAGGAGGAATTCACTTACACCGTTTTTTGGTGACACCGGATTACACCTTACATTTTCAAAGTCCAAACAGTTGATTCAAACCGTTCAACATGATGGATATATTAAACGTGCTTGCATATCAAATTTTACATTTTTTGAATTTTTTTACTATTTATTAAGATGGATACAAAAATTCAATGTTATGAAAACAACGATTTTATAAAATAATAGATATATATAAGAGTGTACACATTAGTCTCCCCAAATATCATGAGATACAATTGGATGCCTTTACTTAAGTCTAATTCAAGCGGCATTAAATGTAATTAACAAGTTTTATTTCTTTATACCGTTTGCTAAATTTATCTATATGGAGAATATATATAAAAACATTTAAAAGCTCTCAAGTATTAATTTAATTAATATTGCTCTTAACGTACTCTTTACATATATTATTTTGCAATCTCTCTTATGACACTCTTCATGCAAACTATACTATTATTTTTATGTGGACCAACAAATAATGTAGAACCAGAGTTCAGAAATTAACGATTTTTTGATATATCATGAAATAATATTTAAATATTATGTGAAATTTGGTTGTTAGATTATATACATGTTCAATAATGAGTGAGACTATATAGTACTATGCATAGTACAGTTTAGTCCATACTATGAATCAATATATTTTGTTTTCAAAGTTTAAACAATTAGATATAAACCATTAAATATGATCTCTCTATAAACATGAATTTGTATTTGTAGATCAAATTTTACATTTTTATAATTTTGTTACTATTTTTTTTATAGGTAGAAAATCACTTAATTTAAAAATTCTAGACCATTTAAAAGTAATAATTTTTATCAATTTTAAAAATAGTAAAAAAAATTCTAATAAATTTAATATTTAGTCGGCAAGTATATTATCATATGAAAGACATGTTGAACGGTTTAGATCAATTATTTGAACTTTCAAAACAAAAGATATTATTCATCCATAGTATGAATCGATCTACATTATGCATAATACCATCACTCTTCAATACCATATTCAAACATTTTTTTTTTTAAACTATTGTTGAGATCATCACAAATAATCATTGCTACTTGCTCTGTATAAAATTGATGGCCTATAAACATAACTTCTTTGTATATATACAAAGTAGAATAAGGCTAGTGTGTTACCTGTAGCATAGTGACATGTTGATATTGTGCTACCTTTTTAAAATCTTATTGGATATGCTTTAGCGACAAATTCAAACCGTTGAAGTGATGCATTTACATACAAAGATTATAAATTTTTGAATTTATTTAGTATAAAGCCACGCGGTCAAAAAATAAAGATTTATAAGTTATTTTTAATACATTAATTTTTTATTATTTTTTCACCATTTGACTTTATACTAAATGAATGCAAAATTTTATCATTTTTATATGTAAATGCATCACTCGTGAAGTAGATCGGTTTCAATAGTTTGGATTCGTCGTTTGAAGTCTATTCAATAGATTTTTGAGAGAGTAGCACAACATGTCACTATGCTACGGGTAGCACGCTAGCTAGCTTTGGATTGGATCACCGATTTTATGTAGTCATCTTTTATCAGAAAATTAAGGAACCCTGTCAGTCATTGAACTAGGACATAAAATAATTAATTGTACTGTTGTCGTTGGATTACACCGAGTAGACTTAACTCTTGTAAGCATTCTCTATAGAACAACAGAGAGCAAATCATGTGACATTTCCTCCATATGTCAGAACCACATTACACATATAAGACCAAACAATGATATTTCTTCTTCGTTATATATCAACTCATAATTAATTGTCATGCTCAGTACTGATGATGATGATAATAAGTTCTATGCGTATATATTTTGAACTTGACAAAACATTGACACAACTACACAAGGGGGCATGCATCACATGTCATGGCACCTTTAGTTTGGACTTGCTAGGTCATAGTACCTTATTCACAAGGGAACATGATTGCACATGGAATGATATTCATGGCCAGCAAACATAGATCAGAAATATGAATATGTGTGGATGACTGAATTGTCCCAGATACTTACCCCTTAAAGAGCAAAACATTCTGCAAAATGATTGAAAAACAAGATACATGTGACCATTATTACAATGATCAAACCCCACAACTTTATATACCTTTTACATGATATATATATAAGTGAAAAGATGATTATAGTGAGGCTACGGTACTTTGCGAAGCATGAAACGGTCTATACTATAGATCAATATCTTTGTTTACAAAGGTCAAACAATCGATACGAATCATTCAAGATGATCTCCATATAAAACTTTACTTGGAAACCAAATTTTTCATTTTTAAGAATTTTTGTACTGTTTTTACATAGGTAAAAACTTATTTGATCTAAATAGTTTTGAACCATAAAAAAGTGATTTTTCTACCTATTTACAAAATAGTAAAAATATTCTAAAAAAAAAATAAGAATGGGTCTCCAAGTACATTTTCATATACAAATCATGTTGAGCTGTTCGGATCGATTATTTGATCTTTAAAAGGAGATATGAATTCATAATACAGACCAATCGATATGCTCTTTGCAAAGTACCATATATAGCCTCCCTCAAAAAAAAAATTTTGAAACGAAAATTACCCTTGCTAGCTATGAAACACCAAGCCACAGAGCATGCATGACATATATAATTGTGCATCAAGTATCAACAGATACATCTTGTCATAAAAAAAAAAAAATACTAGATACAGAATTCGTTAAACGACAATATCAACATCAAATGTTTATCAAAAGAAATTTATATTAAAACAAACTATCCTGCACAATATTCTCGTGCTATATATCCTTTTCTAGAACCCTTTTTACATTCCCCCCCTTGGATTATATGGTTTTGTTTTGGCTCATTTTGTCACTTGCTAGTTAATTATTAAATGGTGGCACATATCATGGAAGCACTATTTACCCCTTGATGGTTATGACCACATGTTGAAGTCCGGGACCGGAGACAAGGCCTGGTCACTGAATAGCACTACATATGTTGTGCTTTTGAAGGAAATACACAGCCCCACAAAATGTTCTCCTTTTGGGCTTCATTCTCTCATCTAATTAATCTACTTAATCTCTCGGCTATATATTCTCGGACCCACCTGGATTTCTTTATATACAGATACAACTTGGATTCAAAAATTTATTATCTGACAAAGCTTTTAATATTATAGAAAAATATACCACAAAGATCAAATGATAGCAAGCCATTTGTTTAATTGGGATAAGTCATGTCAGCTTTAGGTGTTATAACATATATGAGACAAAATATAAAATAACATTGTCAATTAATGAGTCATTTAATTATAGACCCACAAGTTGCAACACTAGTTAACCATGCATATAAGCATGGCACCACAACATTTAGGTGTTATTGTGCTTTTTTATGAGGATCAAACTGAAAGATTAAGACCTGTGCCAAAAGAGGATTACAATATTGAGAATTGAGAGTTGCAAATATGTCCTTAATTTTTTCAAAAACCTCAGGCTTTTTCCATTTGAAAATGTTTTTTTTTTTGTAAGAGTCGCTATAGTTTTTAAGCATCTTTTAAATACTATTTTCAATAATTGAACTTACGATCTCTCTGTACCAAGACGAGACTCATATCACTGCACTAAATCTGCACTTCTATTTAAAAATATTTAATATACAAACTATTAAAGTGCATCAATTTACGTGTAGTTTTGGAATTAATATTACTAGGATCAATTGACCTCAATTAATTTCCACTATTTGCCTCCGCCGCTATGAATTAGGTATAAATCAATATATAAATACGAGGGAAATCAATTGACAATTATGAGTATGACATACTATAAGATGTCCTTTTGAAAACAAATTAAATTCTTGTTTTTCTTCTTCTTCAAAATCTTTATTCTCAAACAAATTGAGGTATACTAGAAATGAACTCAACCGGAATCAGAAACACAGAGAAGGTCACCCATTCTAATACTACTCTTGCTCAATTCATGAGAATTTCATTTTCATAAAGAGGCTATTTTTTTACCGCTGGCTCACCAAACCTATCACGAACCCTCCTCTTTTTTTCTGACTTAGAACATGCTAAGTAGAAATATGAATCTTGTATCATGTTATACATTATGAGCCATGGATGTCGAAATAATTAAAGTCGGTTAATTGTAGTGTATGTTTAGTACCCATATAGTGGATTGTTGTCCCACTAAGCCATGCCAGGTTGTCATAAATACATGAGTAGATAAGTGAAATTTGTAAAAGGTTAAGAAAAGTAAATATATAAATTGAAATTGTTAATTATAAAGTAGCATAACATGACAGATTTCAACTTGTAATGGCGACAGATGTATAAAAGGGTACTATGTCTAATGGTCACTACACAAAGTCAACTAATATTTACTTTTTGCTTTTTTAAGGTTTATATTCAATTCAATGTCAAGCACTGATTATAGCAGCAATGATGTAATAGCGCATCTCAAATAAAATGCTTCAAGTTGGTACAGTACCTTCAGATAAGATAGGTTTGATTGCTTTAGGAGCCACCCCAAAAAAAAGATAGGAAGGAATTATATATCAGATAAGATGCCATTGAGCCGTCTAAGTTTTTAAATGGATTAAGATAAAAGAAATTTTAATGAAGATGATGACAAGTTGTCATGTTACCTACTAATTTATAATGGCTTCTCATTTGTTCTCTTGATCATTTTATTAATATGATAAAATTTCTAAATGCATAGTTATAGAATCCAATTTTATAAGAGCTAGGAATTGAAATGGATTGCATTACATAAAAAGAGTGAGACTATGACAATATGTATATTACGGATCAACTCGTGCACTAAATCAATATGTATACAGTCAATTCGAACCGTTAACATGGTTTTCATATAAAATTGTACTTAGAGAGCAAAAAAATATATTGTATAGATTTTTATTTTTTATTTTTTTAAATAGATAGAAAATCAGTACTTTCGAATGTTCCAGAGTTTTTAGATCAAGTGATTTTCTATCGACTAAAAAAATATTACAAAAATTCTAATAAATGTAAACTTTGTTTCTAAGTGCATTTTCATACAAAGATCATATTTAACTGTTCGAATTAGCTATTTCAACTTTGAAAATAGAGATATTGATACATAACACTGGTTGATTTGTAATATGCATATTACCATAGCTTCACTCATATAAAATTTATATCTTGTTAAAATTGAAGAGTTGATCTAGAGTGTTCTTAAGTTCATCAAGCTCCTTTGTGAACTCAACTCTAAAAATCTATCAGATCGGTTTCAAACAACATATCTGAACTGTTGAAACCTATCTACCTTACGAGTGATGCGTCTACATGCGATTTTTTTTACTTTTGAATTAATTAATTTATTAGTATAAAATCAAGCGGTCAAAATTATTAGGTTTATGAAATAATTTTAACATTTATTTTTTGAATATTTTTTTACCTCTTGACTCTATGCAAAATTAATTGAAATTTTTTAAAAATTTCGCATGTAAACACATTACTTGTAAGGTAGATGAGTTTTAATGGTTCAGATTTTTCTTTTGAAGCCAATCTGATAGATTTTAGAATTGAGTTCACAAAAAAATTTAATGAACTTAAAAACACCCTAGTTCTACTCAAAATTGAATGGAATATGAACTTCAAGAATAAACATTTATTTTCATTAAGGTCCAAATTTAACATGAAACATGAAATACCGTTGATTTTAAAATTTAGGCCTCCAAGCTGAAATGTGCAAATAGTTTGCTTCCAGAAACGGAACACGCAGAACCCACTGAATAAGATTATAATTTGTAATTTTAATTTGGGCTACAATAGAATTTTCTGTAGTGCTGTTAGAGAATAAGGCCTACAATACAGGCCTTTCATTCTAACCTGTTTTAAGGCCAGCCTACCAGGTTATAGACCCAACAGAAGTGTACCAAATAATTGTAGGCCACCAATCCACCATACAGCAGTCAGGAACCACTCAAGTAAATTAAATTTTAGATTTTAGATTTGGGCCGTACAATCAGAATCCGGACCAATCTCACCAGAGGTCGAATGCACACCCCCCTTTAATATTCGTCCGCAAACAGATCTGACGACCCAGATCTAAACTAAAAATTTAAGTTACTTTAGGTGATATGAATTCACCATGTAGCTGTTTCAGGTGTTTCTCTTATTAATAAACCATGTTCATCCAGAACTTTTAAGTCCTAATCTCACTATCCCTTCTTCTCCGAACCCTCACGACGAGGGATCCGGGAAAAATCAATAAACAAGCCTTCGTCAATCGCTCTTTCCTAAACCCTGCAAACCTTTGATGGATCTTAGACGACCCAACCGGCCCGTTATCGGGCCGAAGGTGCGCCAGGTCGGCTTCGTCACGCCAGACTCCTCTTCCGTCTCTGCAGCAGCTTCCTCTTCTATCCCCGCCGTTGTCGCCACCACCTCCCCCGGGTCGCCTCCCTCTTCCCTATCTCCCGTCATGATTCCTCCTCCGCGCCACCCTTCAACTGAGATAAACAACCCTCATTACCACCACGTTGGTAGTTACAATCCTTCGGAGCAGATCCTGGGTTCACCACCGGTCTTGTCACCGTCTCGGTCAAGCCGGTTTGAGGCCGATGGATCTGATTTCGGGGAAGATGACGAGGAATCAGTGGCATTGAGTGGAGTTGGCGGTGGCATGACACCTAAAGGTAGTCTATTGATGCCTCAGCCGGTCGCTAAGACAGTGCCACTAGTTTCAGGTATTGCATTGGATTTGACGTTGCTGGATTAATATATGGTATAGGATTGGTTTTAGTGAGATTCTCTGGCGTTTCTCTGTCCAGAACATGACTGTATAACCCTATTTCAGATGATTAAGATTATTACAGACTCTCTATATGTTAAAGTTCAGTTTTCTAATGCACTTATTAATCCTTAATTAAGGTTTACATTGTAATCAAGCAAAGCTGAAAATGTTTGAACAAAATAAAGAACAGTAAATTATCAGAATTCCAAAATGATGGTTGTAGTATATTTGTATGGTGATTAGATAATATTATACTACTTGGGTGCTCTTCAAGTTTTTTTGGTTGTGATCTAATGAGAAGCTTGGTGCAGAAACAAACAAAAGAGATTCAAATGTGTCAAAAGGTAAAGGGGCTGGGCCTTCTGTGGCGACCAAAGAAAAACTTACCAGAGCTGAGCGGCGTGCTGCCCAAGAGGCTCAACGAGCTGCCAAAGCTGCTGCCAAAGAAGCAGGTAATATTTATTCTGGTAAATTTTGTGTGTTTATATCTGACATGTTTGGTAGTTAAGTGGCATTGTACCAGTTCAGCCAGTCAATTTCCAACTAGACTTTTAGTGCAACCACATTTTAAATCCAATTTTGGATTAAACCAGGAAAAGGAAAGAAAAAAAGAGTAAATGACTCTAGTTTATTTAAATTCATGTGACTGTAGCTGCTTCTGGTGGAGTTCCCTCGGCCTCAAAGCAACCAAAACCCTCAACCAAACCGATACCCCAACAAAAGAAGGATGGCATTACTGGGTCTGGACCCACACAGGCAATAGCTCTGGCTGGGTCAATAGAAAAGAAACAAGGGAAGAAGGAGGTGGTGGCACCACACCCCCGGATGCAGTTTGATGACATGATGAAGGTCGGTAAATTGAAGAAGCGGGCCGTTGTCAACCAATCGGAGGCCCGAAACCGGGTTGAGTTGTTCAGGCACTTGCCACAGTATGAACATGGGACCCAACTGCCAGATCTTGAATTGAAGTACTTTCAGCTGGAACCAATCCACCCTTCTGTCTATCAAGTATTTTTCTATTCAATTAAATTACTGATATCTGAACCTCACATTTCCCATTATGCTCCTTTGACATTACAATATGTTCTACTTTTGCCGCTGATTAATTTTTGTGCTTATATTGAGCCCAAAATTTTGCATGAAAGATGACATGAAGTTAGTCTTTTACATATATTTTAGATTTTCACTGGTCCCTTCAATAGTAAGAGAAATTATATTTTTATTATTTTTAATTGGAAGAGGATTTTTTTAGTTTTATTTCATATAAATCACTGTGTTTAAGGATCATACTGTGATTTTTTAACTTTAGGGACCTAACAAAGAAGTGTTGATACTTAAAAAATAATTTGGGCAATTTATACTTTTCCTATTACTATTTTTGTGACTTATTTCTATATGGAAAACATAAACTCTCTACAATGCTACTTAAATTATATCAGGTTGGCCTTCAATTTCTCTCAGACAAAATATCAGGTGGCAATGCCCGTTGCATAGCAATGCTACTTGCATTCAAAGAAGTGATACAAGACTACACGACCCCACCAGAGAAAACCCTTACTCGTGACCTCATGACTAAAATTAACTCATGTGTTTCTTTTCTGACTGAGTGCCGACCCCTATCTGTCAGCATGGGTAATGCTATTTTTTTTCATACCTTTCTCTTTGTAGGCTTCATGATAATTACTGTTATTTGAGTATTTCTAGTGATTTGCATTATATTGCCTCACAGCACCCAACATAATGTTGGCATAAGCATTAAAGCTGAAAGAATGAACCAATGTTTTACTCTAACAGGTAATGCCATTCGGTTCTTGAAGAATCGCATATCCAGTCTCCCACACAACCTCGCAGACAAGGAAGCCAAATCCAGCCTTCAGTCTGATATTGACAGGTTCATTAATGAAAAGATTATAATAGCCGGTAAAGCAATAGTTGAGCACAGTGTTTCCAAAATTTGTGACGGGGATGTGCTTCTGACGTATGGTTCTCCCTCAGTAGTCGAGTCAATATTAACCTATGCGCACGAAATAAAAAAGAATTTTCGTGTGGTGGTGGTTGACTCCCGGCCTAAGCACGAAGGACAGATTTTACTGAGACGGCTGGTGGAGAGGGGGATTCAATGCACCTATACACATATCAACGCAGTTTCTTATGTCATGCATGAGGTGACACGGGTGTTTCTGGGGGCATCCTCGGTGCTATCTAATGGTACGGTCTACTCCCGAGTGGGAACTGCCTGTGTGGCTATGGTGGCGCATGCTTTCAGGGTGCCGGTGCTGGTTTGCTGTGAGGCTTACAAATTTCATGATCGGGTTCAGCTCGATTCGATCTGCTCTAATGAATTAGGTGAATTGGGTTACTATTTCTTTTCTTTTGGGATGCCTTATTTGTTACCTATAGCTCTAATAATTTAATGTGCTCAGATGAACTAAGTGAATCTTGTTCTTTTTATATAAATACATATTTTCAATGACTTGTGTTCCCTTCAAAGATGGTAAATATCATTTGTACCCCTCAAACTGCTCTATTGAACTCACCGACATGGTAATATCACTTATAACCCTCAAGGAATTTGTATGAGAAAATTCCACTAATGATCCTTAAAAGTTTTCTATTGTCTCTTTTGGCTCATAAACTTTTGAAGTTCTTATTTTAGTCAAACTTTGGGCTTTGAATTTCTTCATATGTATTAGTTTACCCCAGGATATTAATTTTTATTTGAACTGGTGGAAAATAATCTCAGTCAATAATTGTGTCAACTGTGAACGGAATCACTTTAGCAATATTTGGGTTAACGGGTATGCATAATAATTTAACATTTCTTATTTATTAAATTTATTCCTCCTCCCCGGCTGTTAGGTGATCCAGATGCTATTTCAAAGGTCTACGGAAGGAAAGATTTGGACTATCTTGATAGCTGGGCCCAAAATGAGAATCTCCAGCTCTTAAATCTGAAGTATGTGTTGGCTTTGATATAAAGTTTATGAAGTAAATCTTTCATTTCATTCAACTTGATTTTTGAGTTGGTGTTTGTTTTACAGATATGATGCCACACCTTCTGACTATGTCTCGGTGCTTGTTACAGAACAAGGGATGGTATGTTAATTCTAATACTGTTGTTGTCTTTTCTCTCTAAAATATCTTGATTCATGCTAGTACAGTACCAGCTTGGCTGGTACAAAACCGTTGGTTTTGGCAATTTAAACAACAACAACAACTGAGCCTTCAGTCCCAAACAAGTTGGGGTAGGCTAGAAATGAAACCCAACCGGAGTCTTCATTTCCATAAAAAGGCTGTATGTTACGTTGGCTCGCCACGCCTATCACAACCCTCCTTTTTCCTAGCTTGGGATAGGCTGTGTAGTTTCTACACAGGCGGAGTTGGTTTTGGCAATTTAAACATAAGCTTAAAATTATTTTCTTCTCTTTCTTTGTTAGCTCCCACCGACAAGTGTGCCAGTCATAATCCGGGAGTATGGCATAGAGCGTTTATGGGCATAATTAATCAATCCCCTGTTTCAAAACCTTGGGGATAATTTTGACAATTGGTAAGCCAGTTTTCCCTTTTTCTGGTTTTGTTTTGGCTTATTCACCTCGAGTGCAATGTTTTAATGTGTTGTGAATTTGGTTATGGTCCCTGTGAAGAGTGCTATGTTGTGCCTCTCAAGGGTACTCTTGGTATTTTTGCTGCTTGAAGCTTCTTGAATTTTCAGTCTTTAGTACTAGCTGCTAAAATGTCATTTTCTCGTGCTACCCAGATATAGTATTTAGTTGAAATGTCATTTTTCTTTTCTTTTCACTTGGTGCATATTTAATATTTGTTTGTAATATTTGCAAAATTGATTGACAATGCTGCCCACTTAGGCCTAAGGTACGTTTTGGTCTTTCACTTTCTTCAGGTTATTATTATTATTATTATTATTATTATTCTTATTCTTATTGTTATTATTATTATTATTTTTGTTTTTTTTGCATGAATTGTAATAACAGCCTTTTTTTTGTCGATTTATGGAATGATGGTTCGAATGCCTGTTATTTTGGTGCTCCTATTTTTAAGAATTCTAGCAGTTCAAAATTTAAAACATGATGTCAAAACAAAATTTGTGGATGTGATTTATTTCACTTTTTCCATGTACATAAAAATTGCAACATTTGTTACTATGATTTGATTGGCTTAGTAGTTTTTAAAAATTAATTTATGTAGATAATCTTGAATGAATGTTGATTTTTCAATTTTTGACTACCATAAAAACCAAAATGTGGTACTTTTGTATGTGCTTATAGGAAAAGGAATATATACACTTGGAAATTTTATTTTGTTATTTCGGCTTGAAAATTTGAAAGTGGAGGCATAGAAGATGATAAAGAACCCTCTTTGCAATATCAAATTATTTGATGCTATGAAGTCAGAGATACTATTTCTTTTCTTTTTTTAAGGATAGGCAAAATATGCCCGTTCCATTGAAAATTTGAAACATTAATTTACAGGTCCTAAAGTCCTATTTTAGGAAGTCAGAGATACTATGTACACTTTTACTTGTATGCCCATATGGAGGATACCCCCTTACCCAAATTGCTATCTTTTTATTTGTATTTTTCGGCTGCAGCTGCCGAGTGAGCCAAATATGTCCTTTGCCCTTCCCAATTAATACTGGGGTTGATGTTAAAAATTGTCAGTTGTCCTTTGACAAGGCTTAGCTACCGTTGGTACCCACTGGTTTAGAGCTACACTGCAAACTGTTGAATGCGGCTGGTATACAAATTTGTTGCATGCTGTTCATATACATTGTAAATTGTTGCATGCGGTTAGTGTACAACAATTTGCTGCATGCTGTTAGTGTACGCAAAATGGAAACCGCCCCATCTATATACGGGCTATATGTTTTCCCCCCAACAAGGACGGACACCTTTTGTATATTTGTGTTGTATGGTGACTCATTATACTGGATTTTAGTTGGGCTTTTGTCCCAAAGGACAAAAATATAAATGGTGAGATCATTATAACAATTTTATGGACATAAATAACATTTCTTTTGTTAGGAAATATAAGGGTCAAGACTTGAGACCCTATTTGCTTTATGGATATTATAACTTTGTATTAGAGTCATGTTCATTGGTATTCTCACTCTCGTGTGTTGCGTGTGGGAGTAACTTTGCGGTGCATTCTGAGTGCGGGGTTTCTTTAATTGGAACAACAGTTGACCCTGTTTCTGAATTCTGGTCAATTGCAGCATTTAGGCTTGTGCTCATTAAAATGACTAAGAGTGGTATAATTTTATATTAAATATTTGTGCATCAAATATTTTAATGTAAACAATGGTAATATCCAAGGTATCTACTAGAAAACTAATATGATCTGAAGCTAAACATATCTATAAATTTGTAGCTAAAGATGGGATAAATTATACAAAATGTATTTTTTCTTTTTTATCATTGAAATGCTCGTAGGCCATACAAAATGTATTTCTAGCTAAACATTTTCAAGGCCGATGTATGCATGTTACTTTATTTTTCAAGGCCGATGCTGGGGATAAAAGGCTTAAACTGTTAAACAGTTCTTCAAATTTTTAAGGGCACTCTGGCTCATGCTAAGAAATAAGTTCCTCACTACTGATAACCTTGTGCTGAGAGGATGGCACTTGGTGAACATTTGTTACCTTTGCAAAAATGCAGAAGAAACAGTTGATCACAACTTTGGAACATGTCCCCTAACGGTGCAGCTAAGGATCAAGATGCAGGAAGTCATGTCGAAACTTGGGCAATGTACATCCTTTGTGCAAGGGGAGTTCCAGAAATGCCTCCTCAGTTCTGCTTCACTTCAGGCTAGGCAGATGAGGTTGGCTATGTGTTTTGTATTGTGGCGAGAGCGATGCAAGAGAATATTCCAACAAGAGGAGAAGTTGCTGCAGCAATTACAAGTGGAACTTGTAACGAAATTTAGAAATTGGTACCAGCTCCACTAGACAGGAATAAAAAAGGAGGTCGTTGTAAATTTACCTTCCGAAATTTTTATTAATATCCAAAAAACTACCAAATTTCAAAATCTACACCCGATTCTGAAAACTTTTGGAATCTGCTCAAACTGCAAAATAATTTTGTGGTTTTAGGATTTTCTAATTTTTTAAATTAAATAGAAAATGTTATAATTTATTTATTTTTTTGTATTGAAATATTATAAATATTTTATATATTTCTTTGAAAATAGATGTAATACTATATAATTTGATTTATTAGAAAGACTACGACAAATAACCCAGATCAACATTTCTCAGGTCGGATTTTTTGCGGCTGTAAGAAAAATTAAAATATTTCTTTGTGTGTTATTAAAATAAAAATATTTTCAATCTGAGTTATTGATTCCGGTTCAAAAGTTACTTCTAGGTAAATATAGAAAATATTGTGATCCTTCAATTTTTGAAAAAATAATAATTGGCTCTGACTTTTGTCCGATGAAATGATTTCTTATCTTTTTTTTTCAAAATGAATACAATATCTTAGAATTTAAATGTACTAGAAGGACCACAATATTTTCTTTATTTACATAGAAGTGACTTTTGAACTGGGATTAATAACTCAGATCTAAAATATTTTTATTTTTTTTCCAATAACACAAGAAATATTTTAGTTTTTCTTACAGCCACAAAAAAATCCGTCCTGAAATATGTTGATCCGAGTTATTTGTCGAGGTCTTTATAAAATATAAATCATACAGTATTCCATCTATTTTCAAATAAATATATAAAATATTTATAATATTTCAATACAAAAAATAAATAAATTATAACATTTTATGTTTAATTAAAAAATCAGAAAATCCTAAAACTGCAAAATAATTTTGCAGAAAGATGTATTCCAAAACCGCAAAATAATTTTGCGGAAATTTGCTGAATTTTTGCAAAATAATTTTGCGGTTTGGACATATTTCGAAAATTTTCAGAATCGAGTGTAGATTTTGAAATTTGGTATTTTTTTAATATTAATAAAAATTTCGGATTTATCTTTCTTTCTTTTTGTAACTTTTTGACACTTCTAGTGTCACATATATATAGAATCTCAGAGCTTGACTTCCAAATTTTTCATCAAATATTTTTTTAAGGGCACTCGGTTAGGGGTGGCAAAAAAGCTCGTAGCTCGTGGCTCGATCGTGACTCGCACCTGACTCGCTCGCTAACAGCTCGTTCGTTAGTGGACCGAGCTGTTAACGAGCCAGCTCGCCACTAGCTCGGTCCAGAATTAACGAGTTCAAGCTAGGACCTAGCTTGCTCGTCAGCTCGCGAGCTAGATCGGCTAGCATCAATTTGTGAATTTGTCTGATTTTGTGTGCATTTTATACTATATAGCTCGGTCCAGCTCGGTTCAGTTCGATCAAAAAAGTGTGTAGAATTTATTTTCTTCTTAAAACAAGATCCAACCAAACCCAGCGAGCCAGCTCGTCAGCTCGCGAGCTAGCTCGGACTGGCTCGTCACGAGTTCAAGCTGGACTTTTAACTCGGGTGCCAAAGGTCCAGCTCGCTCGGTATAAGCTCGGTCCAGAATTAACGAGCTGAGCTAGGGCCTAGCTCGGCCCGAGCCAGCTCGTTGACAGCCCTACACTCGGTACTCGGTAGCATGAATAAAATAAAAGAAGTCAAAAGGGCATCAGGAGTCTAAAGGCTCGGAAAAGAAATTGAATAAAATAAAGCGAATCGGTTGCAGTATTTACCGAAATTTTTATTAATACCCTAAAAAAGAAAAAATAATAAATTTGCTCTCAGTATGAAAATAATTTCAAAAACACCCTGACCGCCTTATATTTGAGCAGTCCACTCTCACCACCAAACCGTCCCACAGTGAGGCGGTCACCTCTTCACACCAAACCGCCCCACGTTTGGGCGGTTTGATGTTTATATATATTTTTTTAAACCGCGACCCCCACCCTCCACCCTTCTGTCCCATCTCTTGCTCCGCCCAAACCAAACCCTAAACCCGATCCACCCCCTTCGCCCTTTCCCCCAGAAAAACCCCGCCCCCACCCCTCTCTCTCTCTCTCTATCGCTAGGCTGCCCCCACCCTCTCTCTCTCGCTAGGCCACTATAGATATACCGACGACATACCCCACCTCTGGTACCAAAAGGCATATCTTAATGCCTAAGGCCCAACCCCCTAGCTGACGTCATCAGCCGTAAGCGGGGTCCATAAGTGATCTTGCGGATATCGTGCCCTCTGGTAATCCTCTACATGACGCTGGCTCCAGTTGACTTTGGGCTTATGGTGGTTAGTCTTGCAATATAAATTAATTATAATATATTATTAGTAACGTGTAATACTGAACAAGTAATAAAATAACAATGAAATTAAGTAGTGGGTACTTGTGCAGCTTAGTGGTTTGTTGCTCGTCCAGCATAGGGAAGTCCGGGACAAACGCTTCCAAGCCAAACTGACGGGGCACTCGATCAGGATAGTGATACCCAACTATCCAGTAACATACGCACGACCCCCATTATACCAGATATCTCTCTGCTCCAATGTCAGCCGGCAAGGAAGGTTGGCCTCGTAGAACGCACGATAGGGGTACCAGGTGACGTTCTTCTCGTGAAACATCTGGAGCTGACCCCGGACATAAGAAATCCCCACGACTTTTCCGTTGCCCGTATTCTCGTTTGTGTGGTGACTACCCCATATGGCACCGTATGTGGGGCATCTCTCGGCGTCTAGTCTCGTCCAGAAATGAGGCTGATTTGGAACAACAGGTTGACAGACCGGTAGATGTGACCACGACCACTGCTGGAGTAGAAGAAGTGGCCCAGCAATCTGCTTATTCTTCACCTGAATTTGGACAGTAGGTGCAATTTTGGTAATTATTCAACCATAATATTTGTAATATAAAAATTACAATATTAGTAGAGACTTACCAGACAAGTGTTAGTTATGTGTTCTAAAAGTTATCTTATGTTGATTACTTTTACATGTAATGTTTATAAATTGGATGTTATATACATTTTGTTCCATGAGTTTTATGTTTATCTTTAGAAGTGTTCAAGAATATGCTCTTGGTCTTGAACCATAGAATTCTATATGATGACAAACATAAATTTCTAAAATGTTCACAAACTTGGTTATTAGCATGGAACACTAATATACCATGATAAGTTTGTCATGTTGATTAAAGTACATTGTAGTTCTATATATATTGATAAAGGTTTATCGTTTAATAACATGAGTATATGAAAAAATTTCATATATTGACCAGACCTAACAGATGAAAACATTATATGGATTATGTTTGTGTCATTAATATTTTCATTGTCTCAAAATTCCAAGATATGAGATGCATTTCTTTTTCACATGAGAAGTGTATAATATGATTAATATTAAAAGCTACTCATTAATAGTGGTGATAAAAATATTAGTTCCTTATATATTACTTGTGCGGGAAAAAGTTATGTATCAATAGTATTATTGTCCCTCATCTATAATGAGTAATGATATTTTATGGGTCCCTTGGTAAAGTAGAATTATGATGTATGCAACATAACTAAAGTACAATTATATATTAATAATTTACATAAGAGACCAAGAAACGAATATAATATAAATATGACACAACCTTACTTTGTATAATATTCATAATATCATGAGGCAAGGAATAGACACAAGTGATGTTATTTATAGCATTACTTTAAGGAATCGTGTATTGTAAAATGATACTTTACATTTGTGTCATTTGGGTAACTATAATCTATAGCTAGTACGATGTTCGTTTTTGGACTATCATGTTCTGTAAACTGCCATGTTACTTTATATACATGGTAGAACGTGGTGCTTAATTTGGACTATCATGTTCTGTAAACTGCTGCGCATGTTTCATTTTTGGACCATGGCGCCCTCATACGATGTCTGTTTTGGGCGTACTATATATGGATGGAAAGTTAAAAGAAAGATCTATAACTTTTCCTTCTGGAGCAAAATCTATTTCGAATTATAGCGTGGTAAAAAATGTGGTAGAACGTGGGGTTAATTTTGGAAACATAATTCACATTCCTTGTTTGCTATATATATTCTATCTCACATATGTTAAACACACACAACAAACCCTAACTCAAGATCAAGTTCTATTGGAGGATAGAGATTAAGGAGCGACTGAAATAATACTCTCTAGCAAGAGGAAACTTCAGTTTCAAATTAATTTCTTGGTGGATACCGTGGAGGGCTTCTACTTTGAAGTCTCAACTTGGTGGAAGACATTCTTGGAGGCCGTTTCGACAAACGAAGGTATCCAAGAGATCTAGAAGAGAATACGACTTCTCTCTACTTATCAAATTGACATTTGATAGATGTATATCCAAATCTTCTTTTGTAGATAGATTTATGATGGATGAATAAATAGACAATTATTTGTGCTTAAGAATTGCTTGAGTAAAATTAGCATAATAAAGTAGATCCATCGATGCTTGGAAAGGATTAAATTTTTTAATTTTACCACTTTAACGCATCTTGAAATCTTTCAACAAGCATGACACAAGCTCCGGTATAAGTGGGCGATCACAACTCCACCCCAGTTCCACCTCGATGGCCTCTCAATGTCCTTCACCAGAGAGATGAACATAATCGGGACTGCGTCACCACTGGAATCTACAAACATAACGCTGCCACATAAGTCCATCACAAACGCCCTAATAAACCTGCATTGTAAAATAATCAACATAAATAATTTTTATTATTGTTGAGTTCATAATATATTTTAATTTCCAAATGTTTATGGTTACCTCTTAATTGCCTCCTCGTCAGTGGTATCGGGGGCTATCAGACGCTAGGAGAAGTAGATGCGGAGTGACGCTAGACTAATACAGTACCCAGAATACCGGAACTCATCATCCTCTCCTTTCTTCTTCTTCTTCTGCAGCTCCCAGATCATCTTCGTCAGGTCTAGATGGTCCGAGACACCGCCTATGGGGTCGTCATCGATCCGTAAACCCCATAAGGCGCTTACATCAGCTAGGGTGACTGTCATCTCCCAACCGGAAGGTGAAATGAATGAGTCTCCGGTCGCTATCTCTCCACTAAACCGTACATGAGAGCCTGATCTATCCTACTCTGAGGCATGGTGGCTAGCTGATACAAGCCGAGGTTCATGATGCACCGCTCCATCAATGGATGAGGGACGTACGGGATCTCACGGATGCGATGTCTCACTGTCAATATCATCTCATCCTGCATTTAACAATGATTTCAATTTAAGCGATTGACTATATGTCATATTAAATATTGATATTCAAATTACATATAAAAAAACCAACGTACCTCCATATATGCGTATATGACACAGTGCTTAATATGTAGGATCCACAGAAGAGGACTAAATGTGTCATCATCATGAGCGGGATACTCTGCACTGTGAGCCTCTGCACCGGAGACCTCCGCACTGGGAGCCTCTCCAACGGGAGCATGTGAACTCTCCCCAGTCTCCAAAGTATCTCGTGATCGTCCCCAACTAGGCATGGCCATACTACATTTGAAAGTATCAATTTACTAAATTTCTAACATATTATTACAATTTCCATTAATTAATAAAAATTATTATTGCAAACTACAATAAAAAAAATTAATAATAGAATTTTGGACAGTTTATAAACAATTAATAATCAATTTGTAAACAATTTTTAACAATTTCTAATTAATTTTGGATAATTTCTATAGATGCTAAACAATTCCTAACAATTTCTAAAACCCTAAATTCTAAACCATAAACCCTAAAAGAAAATGTTTCACGCATGTAAATGTTGGACCAAACATGTTTAGACATCACCTCCAACTGATTTAAAATAAAACATGTAAATGTTGGACCAAACATGTAAATATTTTATTTTATTTTAAACATTATATGCATACTTTATATTATTCACATAACATATTTATAAAAATTAGTGAGATTTAAAATAAAAAATTACCGTACATTAAATAATTTAAAATTTTAATGATATTTATAATTTTCACATAACATATTTATAAAAATTAATGAGATTGTAAAAAATAAAACACCGTACATTAAATGATTTATAATTATAACGGTATGAAATTAATGGCCTTTGAAAATTATTTTAAAAATTCAAATAATTGCTTTATTTTAAGAAACTATTTTAAAATTTTAAATAATGATTAAGTGATCTTTTCTCAAACCAATAACCCTAAACCCTAAACCCAAATTTCTAAACATTAATTTTGTAAACCCTAATTTAAAAAAAGGTGTAACAGTACCATGAATCACGTCGGAAAAATCAACAACCCGCACATGATATTCAAGAACCCGCAAGGCAATTCCTTAACAATTTCTAACAATTTCAATCGCAACATTTACGAAATATTAAAAATCCAAACAATTCAATCGTGTCAGGAAAATCAACAACGCGCACACGATAATTAACAATTCAATTTCTAGCTATCGCTCCAATGCCATCAGAAGGCACAAAACATAAATAAAATAAGTTATGTCTGGTTACTCGGAAATAATCGGATTGTGCTTCGTGATTCGTGCTCCGGCCTCACCTAATCTCAAGCTTCGTGGGTGGGGGCGACCTTGCGAGAGAGAGAGGGGGGTGGGGTGGCCGAGATAGAGAGAGAAAGATGATGGGGGCGGCCTAGCGAGAGAGAGAGAGGGTGTAGGCGGTCTAGCTAGAGAGAGTGAGGGTGGGGTGACCTAGCGAGAGAGAAGGAGAGAGAGAGGGGTGGGGGCGGGCTTTTTCTTGGGGGGAGGGCGAAGGGGGGTGGATCTGGTTTAGGGTTTGGTTTGGTCGGAGCAAGAGATGGGACAAAGGGGTGGAGGGTGGGGGTCGCGGTTTTAAAAAAAATAAAAATAAACACCTAATTAACTGCTCAAACGTGGGGCTGTCTAGTGTGAAGAGGTGACCGCCCCACTGTGGGGCGGTTTAGTGGTGAGAGTGGACCGCCCAAACATGGGGCGGTCAGGGTGTTTTTGAAAAATAATTCATACAGAGGACAGATTTGTTATTTTTTCTTTTTTTGAGGGTATTAATAAAAATTTCAGCAGCATTTTTGTCAAGGTTTTTGCAGATATTCAAAAATTAAAAAAATTATAAATAAAGATAATTATATATGTATGTATCTGTTTTTTAAATTAAAACTGTATTTGTAGAGGAGGGATCCAATTACATCATTTTATGGTGACATATCTTGACACTATATACTTAAAAGTTATTTTTACGATTTCAAAGTCCAAACAGTCGATCCGAACCGTTCAACATGATCTCCATATTACAATGTGTTTGGAGACCAAATTTTACATTTTTTGAAAAAAAAATTTAGTATTTAAGATATGTACAAAATTGTTGTTTCAGATAATTTTGGGCCATTGAAAAACAGTGATTTTCAAAAATTCTAAAAATATAATAAAAAAAATTCAAAAAATGTAAAATTTGGTCTCCAAGCACATTTTAATATGGAGATCGTGTTGAACGGTTCGGATCGACTGTTTGAATTTGGAAATCGCAAAATAACATATAAACAAATAGTCAATGTGTCACCATAAAATGGTGTAATTGGATCCCTCCTCGTATTTGTATCTGTATGCACATAACTTATAACCGTAATCGTAAATTATCCTCATATGAATATTCGAATCCGCAAAAATTTCAGATATAAATCCGGATCGAGATGGATAATATCCTATCCGTTTACATCCCTCTCCGGTGTTATTTGTATTTTTCATATATTTATTTTTTATAATTTTGTCTTTTGAACTGTTGAATAAGAGAATACAATAGAGAGAGGACTGTAAGGCAATGGAAAACTGTGCATAGTTTTTATGAGTTGGTGGGCACCACCTGACGGCTACCTCTGTGGGCACAAACAGGAGACAATCTCATTCAAAGAAATTTCTCAACGTTGATCCTATTCATTCCTTCGATAATTATGATATAGTACTAGTCTAATAGACAGTTAGTTAGGTGATGTTTGCGTGTTTGGTTGAGGTTTAAAATTTAGAAGATCTAATTAAATTATTTTAACTTAGTCCGACTGAAGTTATTAATATTTGATGTTGAGGTCTAACGTTTAAGTTTTTAATATTTTTGTCTTCCTTGTTGTTTTTGTGTTAGTACATGTACATGTATCAGACACAAAACAGTGCACTTATATATATAGTTGTACATAATCTAATAATATCACACAGTTAAAAAATATAAAAAAAAACCAAAGTTGTGCATGTGATTTATGTGCCCATAAATTAAATAGAGTTCAACGTTCAAAATTTGATGCAATTTTATCATATTTCCAAGTTTTACGACTTGAACATTCTTTTTGAAAAACAAGTTCTCACATTTCCTGATTTTCATGTTTCGTATTCTATTTACTTAAACTGAACATCTCCAAATCAATCTATCAACTTGAAGATGGATTGATTTGGAGATGGTCTAATGATGACTATTTTACTGTTCACTCTTTTTATAAATGGTTAGAGTATGGTGGTATGCCTAATCAGGAATATACTACTATCTGGAAAGCACACATCCCTTTGAAAATCAAAATCTTTTTGTGGTTAGTTAGAAAGGATAAAATTCTTACCAAATCTAATTTAGCAACAAAAGGATGGCCTGGTGACACCTCCTGTGTCTTCTGTGACCAATCTGAAAGTACAAACCATTTATTTATTCATTGTTCTTATATTAGATTAATTTGGAACTGGATAGCCTCTTATAATAACTTCTCTTTTGATTGTGATTCTTTAGAAGATTTATGGATGCTTGATGCATCTATTCCTTTAAAAGATAGATTGTTAGTAGAATTGTTACGTGCTGCTGTTCTTTGGACTATCTGGTTAGAGAGAAATAGAGTTTGCTTTAAGGATTCTAATCCTCTCTCTATTAAGGCAATTGGGGCTAAGATTATTTCTTTAGCCACTTTTTGGTGTAAATCTAAATCTGAATCTTCTTTACTTAAGTTAAGCCTAATGCTTCCTTTTGATGTTAAGGATCTCCCAGATTTAATTCTAGCAGCAGAGTCCAGCAGCCCGGACACGTCCCAGGCAGTGGATCTTCTGCTCTCATTAAACAGGGGGAGTTCAGAGGACATCTCAAATTGGGTTTCTGGTACTGGCAGCCCCCAAAATCAAATGTCTGGCACCGAATTGAATGATGGGGATGATATTGATTGGGAGGAATTGGAGTAATCTCCAGATGCAGTTGTAGTTTATTAGGTTCTTTTTGATATAATTCTGTTTTTGATAATATAGGCTATGGACTGTTCTTATTGTGCTTGTTTAGTCTAGTTTCTGTTATTTTAGTTGTTCTAGCTAGTTATCTTGATCTTCTGTAATTTTGATGTAAATAACTCTTATGCCTTGATTCTGGTACATATTTTAGGTCCCAATCAGGTTCATATGATTTCTAATGAAATCGGTGGAAATATCCACTATTCCTCAAAAAACTGAACTTTCCATCAAAATTACCAAGTTATTTAATCTTTTTTCAAGAAACACCCAATATTTTATCTTGTGCAGATAATACCTGATTGATTCTTCAATTAATGATGTGAGTTATTAATGATAACAACTTTGCATGCACACTGAATAACTCTTTCTTTTCAAAAACTAAAACTGAACTAACATTAAGCAAGTCAGGTTAAACACTGGATTTGAAGCTGAAATTAACACATTTGTATCATTGTATGTTATTTATGGTTCAAAGTAGATATCCATACTAATCTGGACCACTCAATGGCAAGGGCCAGCTTAATGATTCTAGTCTGGATCACTCAACTTTGCAATGCACACTGAATAACTCTTTCTTTTCAAAAGTCAAGAGTTCGAGTCCCTCTCACAACTTTGCAGCTTTTGTGAAGCTTTGAAAAAGATAGCGGAATAGAAAGAGTTCTCTAACTTAAACATCATCAACAATCTTGTGTTACTAAAACTTGAAAGGGGTTAGTATATTTTGCATTATTATTGAGCTCACAGATGACAATAAATTAACAATAATTATGAAAATCATAATATGATATTATTTTCTCTTTATGTGATAATAAAAAAAAGGCATGCTTCAAAAATAATAAAAAATAGAAACACGAAAAAACAAAGGACTGGGCTAGTAATTCAAAGTAAACATCAAGATAAGAAAATAAACAAAAGAAGATTTACCATAACGTTTTGTTCAAAATATTAGAGATGATAATTTATTTCGATTTTTTAGATTTTACCAGAGAGGTTTTGGAAATTTTGTGGTGTATGTCAAGAGAAAGATAGGATAAAGAGGGGAATACATGTAATTTACATCCGGTTTATTCTGAAGTTTGTTTCTTAAGTGAGATTAGTAGGGCTGGTAAAAAAAAAAAATTGTAGTCCTTGGCTCGTTCGAGATTGGCTCGAATTTATTTTTATTTTTTATTTTTTTTGTAATTAGCTCGCTCGTTTGAAAACTATTTTTTAGTCTAGTGGCAAAGGCAATTTTCTCCGTATAAGATATCGCAGGTTCGAAACACAGAAAGAGCATTTTTTTGTGGATAATAAATAGTTTGGTGGCTTGACCTCCAACTTTTACTCAAAAAAAAATTAGCTCGCTCGATTGTAACTCGTTTTGTCATGAGCGAGTTCAAGTTCAACTCAGCTCGTTGCAATAAAAAGATGAATTTTTTTTTCTGACTCTTTCACTATCTCTCTTGGTGCCGAAATTTTTATTTATAACATACTTAAAAAAAAAATAAACCAAATAACCATCGTTACTGGAAATTTCAATTTTCACCACGGCCGCACCGGCATTCTGCAGACCATTTTAGCGGGGCCGCAGAATGCCGATGCGGATCCATTTTTTTTTCAAACTTTAAGATATCTCATAAATGTGGCACGCATTCCAAGAACAAAAAAATATTAAAAATCCAAAAAATTGAGATATCTCATACAGATGCGTGGTGCCTCGATAAAACACCCAAAAAAAAAAAAAAAAGGGTCCGCGGAATGGTTCTGCGGACCCAGCCAGGGGTCCGCAGAACGCCTGTGCAGTCTCTAGCATTTGGGTCCGCATAATGTCGGTGCGGCCGTGGTGAAAATCTAAATTCCAAAGAACGATGGTAATTTGGTTTTTTTTTTTTTTAAGTATGTTATAACTAAAAATTTCGGCTCTTGGTGTCCACCATGAGAGGATGAAGTTCGTTGTAAGAAGATGAAATTCTTTTGCGACTCGTAATCTAAGCATGGTCCATGGCACCAAATTGACAAAAAATCTTTGATCTATGTGTGAATATATCACAACACGAAAGAGTTATTAACAAGTTAGTTCGGTTCAACTCGATTTAGCACGAACCGAGTTCAACCTTTTCTAACTTCGATTCGTTTATTCAACTCGTTTACAGCATAAGGTGGGAGGGTGGAATAGAAGGTATATCTTAAACAGAGAGGAATATATATATATATATATATATATATATATATATATATATATATATATATATATATATATATATATATATGAGGGATGCTTCTATAGACATAAGGACCTATTTGTAAAATGAACATATTTTCATTTTCAAAGTTCAAACAGTTGATCCGACCGTTCAACATTATCTCCATATTAAAATGTACTTGGAGGTTAAATTTTACATTTTTTTGAATTTTTTTACTATTTATTAAGATGGGTACAAAATTCAATGGTCTGAATTTGACTAGTTTTGTAAAATACTTAATAAATAGTAAACAAATTCAAAAAAATGTAAAATTTGACCTCCAGGTACATTTTAATATGGAGATAATGTTGAACGGTCGGATCGACTGTTTGAACTTTGAAAATGAAAATATGCTCATTTTACAAATAGTTCCTTATGTCCATAGAAGAATTTGCCTATATATATAGGACAGTGCTACGGTGTTATGCATAGCATAGAGCCCTCCGTGCTACGGCTCACTTTTTGAGTTTTCAAAATCCTAATGGTCGATCCGAACCATTCAACATGATCTCCATATGAATATGTACTTGCAAACCAAATTTTACATTTTTTAGAATTTTTTTACTATTCATTAAGCCACTTTGAAAAAACAGTAATTTGTACACAACAGTAAAATCTGCTGGACCATTGGATCAGCAATTTTCAAAGTGGCTTAATAAATAGTAAACAAATTCTAAAAAATGTAAAATTTGGTTTGCAAGTACATATTCATATGGAGATCATGTTGAACGGTCGGATCGACCGTTAGGATTTTGAAAACTCAAAAAGTGAGCCGTAGCACGGAGGGGCTCTATGCTACGCGTAGCATATTAGCAAAATCCATATATATATGGATATAGAGGACTTTGTTCGGATATAAGATAGGAATTAGGAGGATAGAGGTGATTTATTATTTTCCGAAATATTTTTATCGTAATACTTGGATTAGGCATTTGCTTTGTTCAACATTATTTCAGCTACAATAACATTGATTTTATACACCTTATATAAGGAAATAGAAAATCAAGATATTTAATAAATTTTGTATTAATATTGTGTTATTAATTTATTACAACTACATGAGCACCTATGTATAGGCTTATCTACAAAATATTTCTACTAAGTATATTCTATTATCATTCTTATAGTTAGCAGGGGCGGACTCAGAGTGTTCCAGGGGGCAGCTGTCCTCCCCCCTGAATTTGAGTTTTAGTGGAAATTTATCAGTTCCGACCAACTTTGCCCCCCCTTGAAATTTTTTTTGCCCCCCTCTGGACGTTTAATTTGTAATTCGAGTTAAATTTAAAGTTAAAATTGAAATAAATCTGTTGAATTTTGATTGGTAATTAGAATTATAAGTCAGAGCATCAAAAATTACAAGTCAAAGCACAGAAAAGTATAAGTTAAAGCATTATTTTTTGTCGAGTACCCAATTGGGTAATGGATTTAAACCCGATTCGATATTTTTTTGCCCCTCCTGACGAAAATCATGGATCTGCCCCTGATAGTTAGGATTGTTATCCAGACTTCGCTGCAAAAAAAAAAGTATCTAGTGAAAAAAAAAAATTAATGAGAAAATAATGTTGTAAAATAAATTTTTGTATTCCGCAAATTTCGGCACAAATAACATCTTTTTCGGACCAATACAACATATGTAATATTAAACAATACAATTCCCCGTACGGTATCTTCCATAAAATTTATGAGAAATAAGTGCCTCTGACACAATGTATGTATCTTATATCTAACTGTAATACCTGGTACTTATAATTATTCACCTAATTTTTTATTTATTTATTTCTGAAAGAAAAAAATTTGAGAGTTTAATTTGTAAATATTAGAACTTAAACAAACAAAAAAAGGCTAACGTGGCACTCATGCCACGCGGCCTATGCATGTCCCCACCCCCTCCGTGTAAACTTTCCCTCTCTTTTTACCGATTCTGAACACAATTAAAAAAAGAAAAAAATTCTAATGGACCCTTATAAACTTTAAAATAGTCAATATCTCTATAAAAAAAACACCATAATATCCAATATGTCCAAAAAACACTTAATATTTTTTCTTCTATCTTTTTTTTATTTAATCTTTTATTAAATTATTTTAAAAATGTAATAAACAAATATATCCTCCTCTCTCCTCTCTCCTCTCTCCTCTCTCCTCTCTCCTCTGTAGCGTATCCATACCCAAAAAAAAAAAAAGACAGAACACAAAATTGTGGCAAATCTCAATGTTGCAACACAACTTAACTAAAACATTCTTAAGAAGATGCTACTAATTTTCCTTGCCGCTATTTTTCTCTTCTACACTCGATTGAGAGAACCTTTTTCTTAAAACCTCTAGTACCACTTCAATTCAAACAGCCTTCAATTTTAGAAGTACCATGGAGTGGTACAATAGATCGACCATCTCTGAGGCAGTGCGCGCGGCCTTTATCCTCATTGTTTAGTAGGGTTTGAATTAGCTCTCCCGACTCTACTCTATGAACAAATTATGTTAGATATTTTGCAAAGCAGCCATACTTTTGTGCATCACACGAAAATGTGATTAAAAACTAAATTTGGAAATAAACTTGAAGAATAGTCTAGGTGCTGAAAACTTGGAGCAGAGTCACAATCTGTTACCAGCAAATACTAGTCATACAGTGCTAAGAGGATGCCTTACCAGTAGCGAACCTAGATCCGTGATTATGATACTAAGGTCCAAAAAGTTAATACCATACCATTCAGGTTAGTGCTTCGTACTAGAATGCTAAGAGTTGTTTATACATACCTTACTTACAAAGTCAGGTTTTTGCTTGACCAACATAGACTGGCTGGTACAAATTGCATACTATGCCAGCTTGGTTTCATAGTTAAATGCTTGCTTAGTCTTAGAGAACACACACTAGAAAGAGAGAAGAGAGGAGGGTATATTTGTCCATTACATTCTTAAAATAATTTAATAAAATGTTAAAAAAAAAGGGGGACAGAAGAAAGAATGTTAAGATTTTATGGAGATATTGGATATTATGGTGTTTTTATGGGATTTTGGTTATTTTGAAAGTTGCACGAGTACATTAGAAATTTTCCCTAAAAAAATAGAGAAAATAAAGGAAAAATGAAAAAGGAAAAGAAAAAGAAAAATAAAATTGGAAAAATAAAAGAAGTAATTTGATAATAAATATGATATCGATTGTTATTCGATTGTATGTCCGATTGAAATGCTGATCTTATGTTGCAAGTGATTCTGAAAGATCGATGAAACTCGAATTGGAATTTCTTAAATCAGATGACCGGACTTCTCCATAATATATGTGTTTTTCGATTTTTATGATTAATTGGGTATTAAATTGGGTCATCGGATTATAATGGTATATTTAACTGGATGATTGGTCTAAATTGAATTTTTTTTTAAAGAACTAGAATACTGGAAAGTTTCGGATATTCTAACTGAAAGAGAACTATTTTTATTGAAAATCTAGACCCAATTGTTATTATCGGTTAAATATGCATACGTAATTTGACATATTTGTATTGCTTAATCTAGTCTTATTGAAAATGTTGTTTACTGCTATTAGGCTAATTATAGAAAAGTGTGTTGCTAAATAACTGGTTACTCGGCTTCGTAGCTGACTTCATATTGTTTATGTGTGTATTTTTGTTGCAACGTAGGTTGGCAGATCAATAATATGGATGTGAGAGTATTGTTCTGTCACTTTAAAAGAATGCAAATTATAAAATTTACACAAAAGAAAAATCATATGTCATAATTACATATTGTTATTCCGAGTCTTTCTCTTACGTACTTTTTCTTGATATTTTGTAATTTAACGTGTTAGTTTTTCCTTTTTATCCATGTGTTATTTGGATGTACAGGTTTATTTGAATCGAGGAATAGTGCTAATCTAAGTTAGCAAGTTATTTTGAACTTTATTTTGTGTTTGGATGGATGAGTCAATTGTTTGAGGTAGCCGCTAACCCCTACTATTCTTCTATTTTAATAATGGATTTGGTTAAGAGAAGAGGGACAAAGACCAAATAGGGTCAATTGACCCCATAATTTTTCAAAAATCGGTTATTACGACTATATACTTTTTATATAATTATAATAAAATTCTATTGGTACCTTAAAATTGATCCCATAATTTTATGTCATAAATTTTCTTTTTTTAAAGAAAAAAACATACTATTGTATAATGTATACACTTGGAGACTTGTAGTATTTTACTTTTTTTACCAAAAAAAAGTGAAAAGCTAGCTCACCATCATCACTCCCGATATTTTTATTAATACCCCCCAAAAAAAAATTATCAAATCTGCTCTCACTTCAAAATTATTTTTAAAAATACCCTAACCGCCCAGCCACTGGGCGGTCCAGATCCATAGCAGACCGCCCAGAAGGTGGGCGGTCCACTACCCATAGCTGACCGCCCAGAGAGGGGGCGGTCCACTATTTTTTTTTTTTGGGTGGGCGGTCCAGATCCATAGCAGACCGCCTAGAGGGGGGGCGGTCCACTATTTTTTTTTTTTTTTTTAGAGACAATATGAATATTAAGATGCTAAATTCTAATGCTAAAAATTCGAATTTTGTTTTAAATATTAGTTAGATTACTTCTTTTAAGCATATTTATACTAAAATACACTAAATTACTTGAAATTATGTTAAATTACGTTGAATTACACTAAATTACTTTAAATTACGCTAAATAACAATAACTTCGCTAATTATGCTAAAATACGGTAAATTACGCTAAACTACGCAAAATTACGCTAAAGTAGACCGATTCTGTGCCATCTTTCATGAATCATAAAAAATAGTAAAAAAGTTTGGAAAATAGTAAAATTTGGTATTCTACAAGTTCATTATGTAACTAATTTACTGAGCTACTTAGATTGAATAATAGAAATGAAAATCTTAATCAGAAACTTCAACTCAAGTTTTGAGGCTCTTCCCTTAGTTTTTTTATGGCACGGACGCATGCGCATTTTCGCAAGCTTTCCGAAAAGTGGTCATTTGCTGAAATCGGACACTCGAGCGCCGTTTTATGACTGTTTGAAGTTTCGTCGTCGTTTTTCGCCTTTTCAGTGAAGATATCGTCCCTATTCATATGTAATTTAGCATAATTTACCGTATTTTAGCGTAATTTAATGTAATTTAGCGTAATTTAGTGTAATTAAAGTAATTTAGTGTAACTCAACATAATTTAACATAATTCAAAGTAATTTAGCGTATTTTAGTATAAATATGCTTAAAAGAAGTAATCTAACTAATATTTAAAAAAAAATCCGAAATTTTTAGCATTAGAATTCAGCATCTTGATATTCATATTATCTCTATAAAAAAAAAAAAAAATAGTGGACCGCCCCCCCTCTGGGCGGTCTGCTATGGATCTGGACCGCCCAGTGGCTGGGCGGTTAGGGTATTTTTAATAATAATTTTGGGGTGAGGGCAGATTTGATAATTTCTTTTTTTTTTGGGGTATTAATAAAAATTTCGGTCATCACTCTCTTTACTTATTTCTCTCCCACACTATATTGACTCTCTTCACATTTACTTTTTTATTAAAACCTTTTCTTTTATGTTTTTTACTCTCATTACTCAAAAATCTATCTCAGCTTCTAATTGGATTAACGGTTGTCCCGCACTCTTAAGTTAGATGATAACCTCGCTAATTCTACTTTCAATTCAAATACACCAGACAAAGATCAATGTATCATAATTAACATCTCAATCATTCTTAAATTAATTTATTTCATTTCATTTCCTCAAGAAAATTTATTTCATATACAATAAGTATGTATTCGTGTTATAATAATATAACATTGATGTTGCACGAAGCCCCACCAAGGTATGAAAATTAGCCACGTCACGTGTTTTTTTTATCGAAAATACACGTCATAGTACGTTATGCAAATGGATTTGATCACGGCACATGACATGTGATATGATTAATTTTTCAATATTGTTTCTTCATTTTATTTTATTTTTTACTTTTTATTAACATTTTTTATATGAAATAACTTAATCTAAAAGAATTAATTAAGCGTGAGATCTGTCACGTTGTATTTAATCACGTCATGTATAGTCGGCGTATCCCCATGTGTTATGACTATTTGCGTAACGTAATTATTTTCCACTATTTTAATCATGTCATGTAGAAAAAAAAAATTCATCTGATGCAGATTGAAAAGTACTTTTACCTGCAACTAATGTTGCACTTGAAGCAGCTGCACAATCGGTCTGAATTAATTAATTAAGGTATCAGCATTTGAAAGGCTGCATAGGATTCACAGGAGTTTGATGGAGATTTGTTGCCTAGGATGCACATAATGACGGGATCCACACCTGTAATTTATGGGGACCATTTTTAGTTTTCAAGCACACTTATTCAGAGCAATATATTAGCCAGCAACATGACCCAGTTATACTAATAAAATAATTCAAAATAATTCAAAGAGATACAATATTGTAATTCTAATATAATAGAAATAACTTATTTCTATAATTATGCAAATAATATATACATAAAAGAGGAGGGTTCAAATGCCTTCATTTTTTGTGCTCCATCATGTCTCCATTTTTAAAAACTTTAATAATTCAAAATTTAAAACTTAAAAGTCAAAATAAAACAGTTCGATATGATCTATTTTATTTTATCTATGCACATGTAAAAAAATATGACATTTCAACTTTTTTTTTTGTTGTCATCAAGAGCTTGTAAAAATGTACTAATGTGGATAATTTCTAGACGTTGATTTTTCAACTTATTAATTCACATAAAAACAAAATCGAAATGTGATATTATTTTATAAGCACATGGAGAAAATAATACAGATCACATCTAACGGTTTTATTTTGGCACTTATGATTTAAATTTTGGAGTTACTACTATTGTTTTAAAAATAGAGGTATGATGGAGGCACAAAAAACATAGATATTTTGAACCCTTCTCGACATAAAATATTGATACTTTAGAGAGCAAGCAAAAAAAATCATAAATAATATTGACGAAATTTGGATTTGAATCGAGTGTGTAGAGTTTGTGAGTACTTAATATATATGAGTACCGGATGAATAATATATGAATACGCAATACTCATTTGACAAAAATGCTGAGAATGAATAACATGAACACTGTTTGAGAAATTTGATTATAGGAACTCAACTAGGATCTCAAGTATATATTAAGCAACTAGGATGTTTGTTAAAAGATATTTAATTAGTTCAAGCTGAAGTTAGTACAATGTGATGTGAGGATATTTTTTTTCTACAAATTAAAAGAACAAATTTTAAGAAAAGGAATTGTTTTTTTTTTCCAAAAAATAAAGGGAATTGCACTAATGGTACAGTTTCATCAGATATTGGTTTTTAGAACCACACCAATAGAGTAGTTGTCCGAAAGCTGTTCCATCATTCTTATGGAAGAGAATTTGTTGTTATTCTTTTGGAAAAGTAAGAACCTAATTTTTCTCATTTAATCGTTCAAATTTTTTCATGCACGAATCTCAAGGAAAATTAACGGCTAGATGAAGAAAAGCAGGTTCATGATTTTCCCAAAAAAGAGTAGCAGATTTCAATCCCTATTCTTGGTGGAACCACATCATTGGTGTGGTTCTATCTATTTACAAAAACCAATCAATTCTTTTTGTAAAGATTTAGTTTTTTTTTAAATCACAATCGAGAACGGAGGCGGACCTAGTAAGGGCCAAGAGACAACTGTTCTCTCTGGATTTTGATTTTCTTGCCTCTTCTGAAATTCTGATTTGTAATTAGGGTTAAAATTATGATCAATTTCTTGAATTCTGATTGGTAATTGGGAAGAAGTTAAAGCACTGAAAATTAGAAGTCAGAACATTGTAAATTATAAGTTTTAGAGCATTGTGTTTTTTTATCTAGTACTCGATTACTTATTGAAACTCAATTTGTTATTTTCTTGCCCTCCTCCTGATGAAAATCCTGAATCCGCCCCTGAGCGACAACTAACATTTGATTTAGTAACAAAGACAATACTCTCTGTATAAAAAATCACAAGTTCGAAACTCAAATAAAGAAATCTCCTATAAATATTAAATAATTAGGTGACTTAATCTCCAACGTCTACTAAAAAAATTAATCACAAGCTGGTTGTGAAAGTTCTGTCACCTTAATTTGTATGTGTGTTAGTTACAATAGACGAAATAATCTCTTGAATCTGGCAAATTCTTTTTTCGGAAGAAGAGATTTTTATTTTGCACTATGAATAAACCAAAAGCAGATGAAAATGACAATTTGCAAGTTGGTATGTGTGACGCTGAATGAAGTGGAATCTTATACAATTTATTATGTTAGACTACAAAAATTATCATTTAATTTGCTAGCAAAATATTTATTTTGATTTCATTAGGCTTTGTTTTATGACTGTATTGTTTAGTGTGTAGAGTTTATATTTTTAAGTCATTAAAGTATTAATTATCAGCTTAATTAGATTAACAAAAAATGATGTGTGTTTGATGTCCTATAAAAATTTCTCTCTTTCATTATCTTTCCTATATAAATCTCGTAATACAGTATTACAGTAAAGTCCAATTGATGAACTCAAAGAATTTAATATCCAAGTTAAAATATTTACGACCTTATCCGAAAATCTTATAAAATTTGGACATAAATGATACATTAACTGACTTTAATTGAAACTTTCCGACACAGACTGAATCCGGAAATGATTCGAATCTCACTTAAATGATCATATCCGGAGACAAATCTCAACCGTCTAATTTGAAAGAATCTACTCTTGTTAAATTAGGGCCATATAATTTGTAGCATATTCATCTCAAACTCAAGGACATCTCAAGTTTGTTTGACAGGAGAGGAGAGGACAGGACAAACACACTTACCCGGTTTGGCTAGGGGATATTTGTCTTTTTTTGCCAAATTATGAGGGGACTAAATATCCCCCCTCCTCTCCTCTCCTCTCCTCATCTATAGCCTATAGCCTATAGGCATAAGCATAGGCTATACTCTCTCTCTCTCTCTCTCTCACTGTGCAATCCACCGCCCCTCTTCAAATAAACAAATTTAGAACATCACCCCTTTCCTTATATGTCTCTTGCTTGGCGCTCTCCTAGTTAGAAAGAAGCAAAGCAAGAGGAGATAGCCAATAGAGGAAGACCCAAATTCAAAGAGGGCAGAAATTACATAAAAAGTAGAACACAGAAGAAAAAGAGAGAAGAGAGAAGAAGAGAACAAATTAAAATGGAAAGAGCACCATCTCCAGCAAACCAAAACTCACAAGAATCAGTAGACCTGTCTTTGACACTATCAAACACCCACCCGGCATCCCCACCGTGCCACGGCGAGAAAGACGTGCGCCTCTTTCCCTGCCTCTTTTGCAATAAGAAGTTCCTCAAGTCTCAAGCCCTTGGAGGTCACCAAAATGCACACAAAAAGGAGAGAAGCATAGGCTGGAATGCACACCTATATCAGATACCATCTCCATCTACATGCATACCTCCACACCCCATTATTTCATCTCACGCGTGCCGGCCCTCGCAACCTATGGGCTATTATCCGCCTCCGGATGCATACCCGGTGCCGCGGTTTGCGACTCATCTGCCGCTTCTGGCAAGCGTTAGCACATGCCGTTCAGTGACTGCGGCAGGGGACCCACCAGCTGGGTGTAATGAGATGATAGATTTAATGAACTGGCAGTGTGGGTCCCACTCTATGAATGGTGGAGCCCCTCTTCCAGATGCTTACCAAGGAGGTGGAGGAGGAGGCGAGGATGCATCTAGTGTTGATTTGAACCTAAGGCTATGAGCAATTGCATGATTGAAGAAGCTTTACGCTTGTTTTTTTTTTTTTTTTTTTGAGTAAAAGCTTGTTAATTTGCCCATTTTTGTCTATTTTATTTTTGTTTATTTATGGCTATTTTCTTTAAAAAATTCTCCTTTTCTTTTTTTGGAATGTCATGTAGCTATACTACTACTACTTTTGAGGGTATCTGCAGCTTTTCATCTTAAAATAGCAGGAGTTAATTCTTTGATTATATAATTTACTTTGATCCTACTGTTTTCAATTGATTGATAGTACATATTAAAAAATAACTTGAATTAAAAAAAGTGTGTGATTTTATATTGAAACCGGTCCAATCTAAAGTGTAAAAAACAGCAGATGCAGATTTTAGTTTGTTTTATAAATTATATTGTTAATGAATTAATTGTTATTATGTAACCGTGTGAGGACAATCAGTGTGGCCATGATGCCAGCTGTCCAAGTTCATGATTTGTCGAATGTGTAATAAACAAAACATCTGTCCAATGGATGTCACATCAAGGTTCAGTTATTTATTTTCTTTTGGCTTTTGGTATAATCAGGAAGGTTAAAACAAAAAATTTGAAAAAGAAGAAGAGCATTTTAATTCCCTGTCATATTTTCGTGCATTTTTGCACATGGTTTCTTTATTGATCAATTAATGTTTCCTTTTAATTGTCTGTTTTTGGTTTCATTGATTAAGTTTAGGGACCATTTCTAATTTGCAGAAAGAAGACAGCGTGCATGTGAAGTTGCAGGTAAGTGTGTTTCCGGGTGGTGGGGTTTGGAGAATAGTTGGTTTTATGTGGTGGATTGTACCATTTGTACAAAATTGCTGTGTGCGCTGTTCCATCAGTGTCTCCTCTCCTTGTTGCTTAATAAATTTTCTTTCAAGAAAAAAACAAAATTGAGTTCTTTTATCTCTCTCGTTGGCTTGGCTATTCTTCGTTGTTTTACTACTAAATATGCAAAATATATACTACATATCTTTATTGTTACGAATAAATATTAGAACTCAAACTAAATATGCAAAAGAAAAAATATTTTATCCGAATTTTGAACCTGTAACCTTCCACACAAATAGAATTCTGCCGCTAGATCAAAATTAAGCTGGTTTCAAACTACAGATTTTATTTGTTGCTCATCATATCATTACTGTTTGACATGATTCTGATCTCTCTCTGTACCAGCCTGCCCGGGCATTTATAGTTAAATGGTGCCAGGGAGGAACAGCAAACAATAATTAAATCGTCTTTTGGAATTTTGCTGGTGAGATCGCAATTTTACGCATGCTAGCTTGGTGTGATGATGTTACCATACACATGTAATTAACTGAAACTGTCGTCGTGTACTTTTATTTTATTTCGATGCAGAGACAGATAATAACAAGCTAGCTAGGCATTCAAATTTTATATATATATACTCCGTACCAAATTAATTCCTCTTACATGCCACTCTAAGATGCTGCAAATGCAATCTTGGTTGTATTAATAATATTCGATTAATACATATATTTAATTACGCACGAATTGGATTTTAATTGATCCATCATCTTAAATTAATAAATATTCAGAAAAAAAAAATTGTTTTGATAAAATTCGACACATGAACAAGCAAATAATGCTATCATGGCTTTGGTTATCTCGGACCGTAGAATTATTTTTAACACACTGGATTTCTAAACTTCTAGATTTATAATTAAGGAGCTTGACAGTTTTGAAAATCATAAGTAATGGTCCAAATCATTATTGGTGTTATAACGATGTTATCACAAAAAGAACAGAGGTTAACATTCCTCCTGGTGTTTAGTGCAGTATGTTAGACAATTTAGAATCATAAAAATGAGTTATACTTTCAATCAACTCAGGCTAAGTCTGCTATATAAATTATTTTACTCATTATATATTTGGTCACATATTGGACAGCTATACTAAAGAAAAGTCAAGGAATGCCATTGAGGCTATATATCCCACTAAGATTGGGATTTACAGAATACTCAGCTGGTTATATATCAAGGGAAAATATGGAAAGGGGAGGGAAGAGGATGGAAGGAGTAAAGGAAAGAGCTACCCTTTAAATCGGAGTGTAAAGATTGGAGGAAAACTCTATATATTTTTGTGTTTTGGTTCTCCTTCCTTTCTCTTGGCTCTCCTCTAATTAAAATTTAAGGTTATGAAGCAAGTAAACATGTTTGGCAATCCGGTCACCCATTCTTTCTCCTCTCCTCCCCTCCCCTCCCCTCCTCTTCTCTCTTCTAGAGCATGACTGGTTGACAATAGTAATAGCTGTGAGCTAGGTAAATGTGAGAGTGAGACTACTAGTCGGCATGATAGCTAGTTAGGTATAGTGTTCATGGCTCAGACTGTTTGTTGTCTTTTGAATATATGATGGGGATGTGGTATGTTTGGATGGTATGTTTGGAAGTTGGAACAGATGTTATAACTCTGAACTTGTTTTGTGGGATGCTCATTGATATTAAGGTCAGCAGAGTTTGAGTGTTAATAACTTACAAGTTTCCTTTAATGAAACTGGGCATGTCTTTTTTTCAAAAAAAAAAAAATCACATTATTAGAATAGAGTTTATTGGGTAGAAAAAGGGCTTGTTATGTTAGGTATTCCGACGTGGAATATCACATTTGCAAATTAATATTTCATAAAATTCTATAAGCAGGGGGCGTATATGGGATATTTTCATTGATTCGCATGGATATTAATAATATTTCATGTCTTGCATAAATGATGTATTGATGCTTTCTAGTGATCATATCGCCTGAGACAAGGAGCAGATAGGAAAGGAAGGGCAGAGTGGCAGGGGGCCGAAATTTTTATTAATACCCTTCTAAAAAAAAATAAACAAAAAGGTCTATTTTTACGAGGAATTCGAAAAATACCAAGTCTACAATGACAATTGGCAGCCTTTGTATTTGTCGTTGCGACTCTTTTTTTTTTTTTAACAAAATTGTATTTTGTTTTTTTATTTTTTTTATATAGTTTAGTTATTATGTTTAATTGTTATTTTGTTGTAAATGTTGTTTATTGGATATCTCGTTTATTTTTAAAATATCGTTCGTTTGTCGGATTAAAATTCTGAGTCTGTCGTTTATTTGTAAAATATTATTTATTTGAAATGTCATTTATATAATGTTAGATAAAAATATATAAGTCACAGTATATGACAAAACATCAAACAAACTATAAATCAAAACCTACGAGTCTGGACTAAATTATGTCCTCGGCTTCCTCTTCCTAAACCCCCTACCCCGCCTGAAGAGTGGTGTGTCGTCTGTATCTGTGGCATCGTCCTCCTCATCGACATCCTCCTCATGAACATGTTCGTCATGAACCTCCTCAATCTCAGATATCTGCTGGACTCTAGGACCGAAAATCATAGTCTGTCCAGACTCACCCTACATGAATAAATACGCATGCCTCGCAATCGGGGCATCGAGCGAAGGGTATGCGTCGAGAGGATATGATGTTTGTTGTGTGGAAGCTCTAAGAAACTCTGGGATGGGCTCTGTCTGAATATAGCCCGGCTGATCATCATTGAGTATTACTAAAACAAAAATTGGTGGAGGGTATAGCGAGTGATTGTTGGAGATACATAGCATATCCCACTTTCTTGGTGAGTTGGAGACACAAATCTTGGGTACATCTAACAAAGCTTGAGGATATTATTACAGTTCCCATCTCTCTCTTCACTTTCTGCGTAGCTCCCGGAACTCACCAGAAATAGAAAGAAAATTGAAGACCGTTATGTACACTTGTAGTATCAAACTCAATGGTTTCACATATTTTTCCTTGTAAATTAACCAAAAACAGAAAGAAAATTGAAGACCGTTATGTACACTTATAGTATCAAATTCAATGGCTTGATTTCTTTTTCCTTGTAAATCTTTTATTATATACAGTAGCACTGTGCGGGGTGCTGATATTCATATTAACACAACACAGTTTTAAATAGTTTAATAGATAGACAACTTTACTCCTCAATTTGTTTCTCAATCAAGTTATCATTTGTTCTTTTTTTTTTTTAATTATCAAGCTTCTTAAAAATCAGTTTCCAAATATATTATCCTTCATTCATTTATCTTCTCTGGTAAAAGAAATTGTATAGTTTACGATGAAAAGAAGAAGAAATTAGTTAGCATGTTACCCAACAAAATTTTAAAATAATATGCTCAATTGCTACTTAGATTTTTTTATTGTTGTTGATGTAATTATTTCATGTTAGAAATGTACTAACAGGTCAGAATATTTTAGCCATATTAATAGTTAATTATGAAGTTATAATATGGATCAAGTCTTATTGGGCTGCATCAATAATGGGCCCAAATTTCTGCTCTGATCTGATCTGATCTGTTTCATCAGGATAAGGTCTTCTGAAAAGGCTCAAACGAATTGGTACCATTGAACATGCTCAAACAAACTGGTGCATATTATTATAAATATGTAACAGCAGTTCAGTTTTTGGTTAGCCATTATTTTGTTCATTCCATTTCAGAAAACAAGAGAGAGAGAGAGAGAGAGAGAAAATGCAGGGCTATCAGATCGGTACTAGCATACCGATTGACGGTTGTTTTCGAATATGTTCGTGTGAATACTAGTAGAGACGTGGGTGTTATGTTGTTGCGTGGATCCGACCCAAGATCGAAAAGGAAAGAAAACAAGCCGCTAGGACTCGAATTCTCCGCTGCGCGTCTAGTGAAAAAATCTATTGGTTTTGGAATTTAATGTACATATGGATTCTGGTTTTCGAGTAGTGAACTCTTGATGAACTGAATCGAATTGTTGCACAATAACCTACGCGAAATCCTACACTTCCTACTTTTAATTCGGTTACTCAATTGATTGAAAGTTATGTTGACAATATTTTTTGTTAATTGTAAATTATATAATTTAACTAAATAATTTAACTAAATAATTAGATAATTTTATCTTCAAATCTGATTATTTACAATTAATAAAATCTACAATTTATTATATGTTAATTTAATTATTACTTTTATTTTTGTTGATTGGTAAATTGATTTTCCATATCGTTAATTATAAATTCTAATATAAAGAAAGTGTTGATTGTATAATTAAATAAGACACACTATAGCAACAATAAAGTAAGGTCAAAGGTTTCTATATACTTGAAAATATTGAAACTGTTGTGTTAATGAAAACCATAGTTGTGTTAAACTCAGCACCCATTATGTGTCTTGTAAGATACAATAGAAATTCAATAAAATCAAATTATGTTCTATCTGAGAAAATTAATAGAGATATTGATATATTTGAAAAAAAAAAATAGAATTGTTCTTTATCTTTTGTGCAATTTTTTTTTTACTGAAGAATGCAATTGTACCTAACGAGCAGATAAATATTCGGGATGATGATATAAGATGGAAAAATAGATATAACTTCCTGAAAAATTAACTTTATTTCTCATTGAAAATAGCATAAATTTTGTACATATATGGATTAGTATTCATAAGAAAGATATTTAATTTTACAATACTGACCATCATGAAAAATATTTTTAAATTAAAATTTAATATTCTATGTGTTATACATATATTATGTATATAGAACAATGAAAATTTAAGCATGTTTCAACAATTATTTAAATACTTGAACTTCTTAACTTCTTAAATTTTATAAACTATTATGTTACCAAATGATGCTCAAAGTTAAATGAATTTAATATGTATATTATTAGTATCTTAAACATCATAATTATGCACTGGCATTTTGATTAACAATTTCATGAAATGAATAATGATTTTTTTCATAATTTTCAACTAATCCACTATCATCAAGGATTATCAAACCTACTTCATCTCTTTATGAGTTTAGCTTTTCTCTTTCCTTTTATTCTTTGTCCTTTTCAAACTTAGCTAATAATTTCTTGAACAGAAGCTTATTTTATCTATGAATTGACTCAAATATCTTGCAGAAAATGATGTTAAATTAGAAAATCACTTAGACCCCTGTTTGCAAGGACAACAATTTGACATTTTTTGTTGTAATCTTTGGCAGAATAGCATATGGTAGGTTGAACCCACCTATCATAACAAGGATCATTGTTGCTAGCTAAGTTGTTTAAGTGCACAGAAAGGACAAAAAAAGTTAAGAGAGTTCTCTTTCAGAGATGCCCATTTGTAGGAGATTTGAATGCAATCCCAGCTGCTAGCAAACCTATCTGAAAATTTCTTGATAGATATTGTAGATTATAAATGCTTGGTGAAATCAGATATTATTGGACTAAATACTGTAACATATATAAATCAGACAATAGATTTTCAAACAGTGCCTAACCCACCGAATAATGAAAGCTACTTGGGATTCGATCTCAAACTTAGTAAGAGAAGATCAAACCAAAGAAACAAAAGATATCTGGAAAAAGTTTTCCATTGGTGCAATAATTCCATCTTCTTTTTAGTAACTGTAACTATTTTTGGCGTCTTTCACACCTTTCACAAGTTCATTGGAGAAGCAACTTTTTAGTAAAATGAGAGCGTCTCCTCCAAGGCTTCAACAGTCATTCATCAAATCTGTCTCCTTGATTTTTTTGCTATTTACAATTATAAATAGTGGCCCTTCTATACTCCAAAAATAGTAAAAAGTACAACGTCGACACTCAACACTCACTGACTCACACACTTAAAATAGTAAATTAACTTTAACACTCATACTCTACATCAAGTTCCCACGCTCGTAGTCCTAGGGGTATCCATTGGTTCCTTTATTATTATATTGGTACCGTACCCGTAGTCGATGTGACACTTTTTTTTTTTTACTTCAAACCAATCTTGTTTTTCATCAAATATGGATGATTTATTTATGTTAGCTTATGGAGTATGGACAGGGGCGGACCTACATGGTTCTAGGAATTAATTCACATCCCCTCATGTTACCGGACTGAGTACAATTGAATTGGACGGTCTAAAATTATTATTTTTAACTTGACACGAATCTCAAAGCACAAATAATACTGCCCCTTGTGCCATCCCGAGCAAGCACCGGCTGAGAGTAAATCTGGGCCGTCCGTTTCAATTGTGTTGAGTCAGGTACCTGGGAGGATACGGATCCTGGTCCCAGGGGGACAGTTGTCCCTCTTGGATTTTGAATTTTAGTGGAGATCTATCGGTCCTGGCTGACTTTGCTCTTTTCTGAAAAAAAAAATTGCCCCCCTTTGGATGTTTGATTTGTAATTTGGGTTAAAATTAAATTTGTTGAAGTTTGATTAATAATTAGAATTATAAGTTAGAGCATTATAAATTACAAGTCAAAGCATTGAAAAGTATAAGTTAAAGTATTATTTTTTATCGAGTACACAATTAGTTAATGGATTTAAACCCGATTCGATATTTTTTTGTCTCCCTAACGAAAATTATGGATCCGGCCCTGAGAATGGATACAGATAAGAAAAAATTTCCATTAACTTATCAAACAAGGATATGGATGGAACTATTTCATACTTGTTACCAAATAAGATAATTAATAAATATAAAATTATATTTAATATTTTTGTATTTGTACATAAAACTATATAGTTTTATAAATATTATATTGATTTATCCAAAAAAATTAAATATGATACTGTCTAAAAAATGATAAACCAAAAAACAACATAATCTGAGAAATTTCATATTTAGTACATCTGCAATTTCATATTTATCATTTTTTGGGCAGTGCCATATTTACAAATTTTGGATTGATTTATATTAAATTTAATATAATTTTGTATTTAGTAATTTATGATAATTGATTTATTCAACGTTTTATATAGTTTTAATTAGTAATTTTATGACAAAATAAACTTATACAACATTTATATTATTTAATTAACAAGTTAACTATATCTTTTAAAATAACGGAATCAAAAATATAATAGATCCAATATTATAATTTTGATATTTTTGTGATATTTTTTTATTACTTTTGTTTATTATATTTTATGCCAGCTCTTGCTCATTCTATCTTTATATCTTATCAAATTTTCATTTTTTATTTTTACGACAATTGCATTTTATTTCTTCATTTATTTAATCATATTTTTTTACCGTCACTTGCAACTTTTACTTTGAATAATTTCATTTTTTATTTTCCTATATATTACTATATTTTAATTATTAAATTTTAGATTATTAGAATTGATCAAAAACAATTAAAATTATTAATAAAAAAATTATTGACAACACTTCAAAAAGGAAAAAAATATAGTTTTCTTTGAATATATATATCAAATTTGGATTCCCACAACTATTACGACAATACAACAGAACATTCATCTCAACACATTTCCATGACTATTTTCGGACATGCCCAAGGGTATGAGATCTCATAAAATAATTTGTGAGGTCTCGTATCCAAAATATCCCATTATGCGCAATCCCGTGACAGCTGAACATACCCTAACTTTTGTTTTATCTTCTTTTCTTTCAAAAAATGAAGTTATAGCTGAATTTTCAATTTACTTATTTCATATAAGAGTTAATGTCTCAAATTAGTTGGTATAGACGTATCATTTCAAATTGGAGAATTTAAATAAATAATACTATTAATCTAAGCAACTAAGGTTATGATTGAATACATGAAAATGGTATTAACTCGAAAATAGTGTTGTAATATTTATGTGAATGTAATGCAAATATTTTTTTTTCAAAATCAATGAGGTAGCATTATCCCGTAGAAAATATATACTATATATTAATATTTATATTAGCACTGTTTTGAAAAAAAAAATACAATCCAAATAATATTAGCACTATTTGAATAATTTAAAATTAACATTCTATCTATATTATTCAAAGTAACTCTCTTCATGTATTATTCGCACCTACTATTTCAATAACATAAATTTTGTACCATATATTTCATTAACGATTCAAACAGATCTTAAAAATATAAAAGAGCCAAAGTGGACTTGTCATGTGTGTAAGGATTTAAAAATAAAATAAGAATTAATGCTAATTTTAATATTTATTTTTATAAATACATTTTAGATATTTTATTATAGAAGTCTTTTAGCAAAAAGACGACATCCATAACTATTCGTGCCGACCATGTGATTTCTTTAAAGATTCTCTTAAAACATGTTACAATTGGTACAAATTCTCAAAAAGAGAGAAAAAAAAATAAAAGCAATATATGAGCTTTTAAATCAAGGGCCCTTTGGTTAATAATTAGTACCGCTCTCTATAATTTGCAAGTACCACCTTTTTTTTCTTGTCAGTTGGGACTGCTGAGCTGCTCCGGTGTCCTTTTTTCTCAATTTTTTGTTGCTTCTGCGGTCCCCCACCCCCTCTCTCTATCTATCTTCTTAGTTAGAGAGAGAGATCTATCTTTTTGATGCACTCCTGTTCATTTTGGACACTAGTAAAACTGGAGTGCCGACAAAATCTCTCTCTCAAGTCTCAATTTTGAAAAAAATCAAAAGACATACATGCCCCGAGATTTTTATTAATATCCAAAGTTTAATAGAAATTAATATTTATGCCCAAAATCCTGAGGTTTAATAGAAATCAGTCTACTTTAGTGTAATTTACCGTATTTCAGCATAATTAGCAAAGTTATTGTAATTTAGCGTAATTAATTACGTAATTTAGTGTAATTTAACATAATTTATTGTAATATAGTGTAATTCAACATAATTTCAAGTAATCTATAAATATGCTACTTATAAATCAAAGAAGTAATCTAACAAATAATTTAAACAAAAAATTCAAATTTTCAATGTTAGATTTCATTATTTTGCTCTTCATAGTGTCTCTAAAAAAAAAAAAATAAGCCGGCCATTTTATGGCTAGTTTGGGCATTTTTGGCGAAAACTCATAATTCTAGATATAAATATTAATTTCTATTAAACTTTGGATATTAATAAAAATCTCGGTACAAGCCTGAATGAATAGTTGTTGTTGTTTTTTTCTTTACTGGGTGTAAATACTATATGTTTGGCATCATCATATCATGTCAGTGTAGCCATAAGATTTTTTTAAGTTGCTGATGTGATGTGATGTGATGTTTAGCCAATAGAATTGGCCAATTTGGCCAGCTTTTGTGGTTATAATTACGCTCAATTTTTTTTAATTAAATTAGCAAATAGCAATAACAAAATTTCAACCACAAATATAACGCATATGGTGATAAATTTTACAGTTATCTAAGATATCTAAAAGAAGATAAATGGATTCTTATATTTAAAAGAAAAAAGAAGTAGAAAATTTATTTCTTGTTATAATCACTTATTGTATTTTCACATTTTAACTATGTGAAAAATAGTGTATGAAATTAATTTGAATTGAAACCCATGTCTGTACTTGCTAAGGTGGATTCAAACTCCTCACTAGTGTAATAAAATGCGGTTCATGCGGCCGCATATGCGTATGCGGTTGGCAACCACATGGAAAATCAATATGCGGTCTAATATGCGGTTCCGCATATGCGGCCGCATATTTTTACCGCATATTCGACTGCATATTACCGCATATTACCGAATACTTGTTTATATATATATTAATTCTCATTTTAAAATCCGCATATATAAGTCCGTATAAAATCCGCATATGTGGCCGCATACTGCATAGAAACCGCATTTTAAAACATTGCTCCTCACTAGCGCTTCACCTTTTTAATTTCATTTAGATTTCTTGTGAACAAGAAAAGAATCGTTTGTTTCTCCATTTTGTTGCACAGGATTTATAACTGGATAGTTGCTCCATTGAACACACAGATGAACATTCGGTAATGGTCATAGCAAATCAAAGGAATCTTTAAGCACTAAGCTACGATAGAGAATAAAATATCAAAAGACGCCAGGAATAGAACTATTTTCCTCTCATGACATCATTGGTGTTATAGTCTTTTCCCATAACCATAAAATCAGGCAGTCAGGCCGATATGTTATAGTATGATACTATATCGAGTAATCCATGCAAAATATGTTGTGGAAAACATGCCACGCAGATGGATTTGATTGGGCAGTCCGGGTGCCGAAGTAGATATTATTGTCGTACAAAATCTCGCGCCCTGCCAAACTATCAACTAGCATGCCGTACTCCCTCTTTTGTCATGTTTCCAACCCCTTAATTCACAAGAGAACGGAGTAGGTCCGATGCCCATCGGACCTACTTTTAAGTTCAACTAGCATGATGACTGTCCGATCTAATTTAAGATTTGTGCGCACAAAATTTGAAACAAATACACACGAAGTTTAAAGCGTTCCGAACGAATCTTAAAGCAAATCAACGGTAATTAAATCCATCGAACCAGAGTAGGTCCGATGCTCATCGGACCTACTCTCAAGTGAATTCACAAAGAATGCGATTTCATAGACCCTGTCAACACTCCTTTGTTGCTTGTGCCAAAATAACTCAAATCTCAAAATTTATATAGGACTTCTCAATTTATATTTTGAAGGGAGAATTTCATGTATATTTTTAGAAAAATTTAAAATGATGTATTTTTCACTTTGAGAAATATGTTGTCATCTTTTATTATCATTCCAGGTGATAGGTTATACGGAAAGACCAATACCGGCCAACACGAATATGGAGCTGCACTTGAGTTAAATTGCATGAACTCATCCGCCACCCTAATACAATATTTCTAACCTCTTTGGCGAATTTCGGATACTTTGATGCGAAATGCTTCCAAGCCTCACCGTCAGCCGGGTGCACCATAATCCCGGGTTTCTCACGCTTACAGTTCTTATGCCACGTCATATGTACCGCATTTGATTTGGTCATGTAAAGCCTTTGCAATCTTGGCGTGATAGGTAGATAACAAAGTTGCTTTTGGGGGACTGGTTTTGCGTTAGGATTGTTCCCGGCGGCTTGTACCTTGGTTCATCACAAACATCACAGTGTCTTTCTCGCCCTCTCCTTGTCGTAATATAGCATGCAAAAGTTTGGGCATACGTCAATTTTCTCATGTTCCATGCCCAGTCCTTCAATCAAACGCTTCGCTTGGTAGAAATTATCCGGCATATTCTTACTAGAAGGTAGCGTGCTCTTAATGAGACCCAACATCCCATTAAAGCATTTTTGGCTTAGTTGGTGTTCCGACTGTCACACAAGACAATATGGTTTGTGATTCGCACTTGAGTTCACTAGTTATTAGGAGTCGTTAGATTTATGTGAAGAAAACCTTAGCGGGGAAACCATAAATCGGAACAACAAAATGCAAACCAAGTTCTATCATTTGCGTAAGATAAATCGCAGTGATCTATGTAGTAACTTGTGTATTTAGAGATCTGTCATTTGCGTAAGATAACTCGCAGTGTCCTATATAGTATCTCGATGGAAGATCTGTCATTTGCGTAAGATAACTCGCAGTGTCCTATGTGGTGTCTTCCATAAAATAACAACAAGAAATCAGACTCGACAGAAGTAGAATATCAAAGTGGATTAAGTAGCAATGGTGTGCCAAAATCCTAGGAATTCTCATCTCTATCTTTATTTTAATTATTTTTAATTATTGCCAAATTTACATTGATCACAACTTCAACTCTCAAATTTTCAGATTTTGTCTAGCCTTTCGAAAGATTGTGATTTGATCGCTCAAAACTCTGAACCAATATTCCCTGTAGATCGACCTCGATTATACTACTCGATAGGATTGTGCACTTGCAATCCGAACCGATAGCATTTCCGAGTTTATAAATTTTAAAATAAAACATCGCTCTCTTTTGAGTGATCAGGCTGGCACAATGAAAGGGCTGCAAACGCCTCGCAAAGGCAGCTAAGGGTCTCATTGCTGATCCAACAAGAAATGGATTATAGGATTTCCAGGAATTGGTGTCAGTCTTCGGATACTGGATTGCACTGAACATCGCTACAAAGGATGCAATTCGACCGAGTTTAACGGGGGCACCAGATACGCTATTCTTCACCTACGCTGCGAATGGAAATTTCTCAATCAAGAAAGCATACCAATTGATAAGGGGGTATGTAGGGTCACAGGAGGATAAGAAGTTTTGGGAATCAATTTAGAAGAGAAAAGATACGTTGCCTAAATTGGTGTTGTTTCTGTGGAGGAGAATCAATAAGGCGTTGTCGGTAAAGGAGATTTTGGGTACAAGAATTATAGCCATATCAGTCACCTGTCCAATTTGCAACAATCAACTAGAATATATAGAACATGCTCTCTTCTGGTGCGATTTTGCAAAGGCAGCCTGGTGGAACTCTCCCCTTCAGCTCAATTCCGATCAGCTACAAGGAACGTTGAGGGAAATTATACAGACGATGATAAAGTGGCCGGATCAGGTATTCTCAAGTTTCGTTCGCTTAGCATGGGCAATTTGGAGAATTCAAAATGACAAGGTCTATGGAGGAAAACAACCGGATATGGGCACCTGCGGTAGATACTACACTGAAACGGAACATGCGTGTTGTATCTCGGAACAAGTACCTGTAACCAGTCATGGCCCAACGGTAATATTTGAGGTTGGGCACCAAACCACTACAACGGAGGAGGACTACAAGTGTTATATAGATGGATCTTGGACACCTGATGGTTCTGCTGGAGTGGGAATTTATATAACTTTCAGGGGCTCAGTTGTAAAATGGTGTTCTAAACGAGTTCGAGTCTTAAGTGCGTCCCATACGAAAGCAAAGGCTGTCCTTCAAGGATGTCAGTTAATGCAACAATACCAGTACGAGGGAGGACAAATCCTATCTGACTGCAACAAAGTAGTCTGCTCAATCACTCAAAACCCTCCAGCAATTCAGGATTTGAGATCGTCTCAAGATATTTGGGCTGCATGGACATTACTAAGGCAGATGGGAAGTAATTTCGGATTATCATATTGTAGTAGGAACAATGAAAGATTGAGCATAGCACATGATTTAGCAAATATGGGTAGAGTTAGAGGATGGGAAAGAATGGGATCAGATCAGGTCCCTACTATAACAGATGGATGTTGACCTACGGGTCTTGTAAAAAACCAAAAAAAAATCATTTGCAACGGCGGCTCATGCAAATTGTTAGGGCCTTCACAATAAAATAATATAAACAGTATCATAAAAACATTTGCAACGGTGCCTCTTGCAAATAATAATGTCTTTTAGAATATAATAATATAAAAAAAGAACTCCAAAAACACACTACTACAGAATTGCAAATCAGCACCGGTCAAACAACACCGGATTTGATGAAACCGGTGTTGTATGTATTTTAGCACCGGTTAAAAGTACCACCGGTGCTAAATGTTTGACATACAACACCGGTTTATTTGCTAAAATCGGTGCTAAACATTCAGCATCGGTTTATTACTAATAACCGGTGTTGTATGTCATACATTTAGCACCGGTTTATTACTAAAACCGGTGCTAAATGTGTGACACTACAACACCGGTTATTAGTAATAAACCGGTGCTGAATGTATCTGGTGTAATGTTTTAAACCCTAGAAGCCTCTTTCTTTCTCTTTCAACTGATCGGTTCCAGAAAGCTGCATGAAATTTGATTGTTTCATTTGCCTCTCCACCCTCTCTCCACTCCATCTAGTGTAAACCCTTCCGACTCCATCCCCCCACCCCTTCAAATTTTCTCGTTGGAGCCGCTGCACCGGCCGTAGAGGGGCCCGATCCAAGCCAGCGCCGTGGAGGCTGCACGACCGCTTCTTCACCACACCACCGTCGTGGAGGAGCCGCACCCCCCGCCAATTCTTAGCCTTGATTTGGAGGAGCCGCCGCACCCGTCGCACCACCATGAAGGAGCCGCCACGGAGTAAAGGATATTTGGTGGCTATCGTATGTTTCAACATTAGCCTTAATTTCTTGTCCTTAATTTCGTTTTATTTGAACCCAATCAAAAGGGAGCTAAGTCCCTTGATTTGGAGGAGCCTTGCTAATTTCTTGCCCCTAAAATGCACAGGGGAGTTTTGTACAATGGCCCAAGAATGCAATAATATTAGACAAGGTATAGAAAGCTTAAATTTCATAATATTATATATTTTATTTATTGTCATGTCTCATATATTTCCATTTGGGAAATGGAGATCCATGTGCGACAATCGAATCCTTCCAATTTTTTTTAGGGGCAATTCTGGTCTTGACTTTAGAAATTTATTCCGAATTTCAGATTTTTTGTAATTTTCTAACTATTTTAACAGTGAGTGAGGTAGAGCTCCCAAATAAATACTTAAAACCCTCTAAAAATCATACAAAATTCTGAGATGTCCCTAAGACTTGTTAGAACCTTGCTATTCGCTTGAACTATGCTCTAATGTACAGAAAATTGAATCACAGCATATGTCGAACATCATACTGGTTGTTGTACTGTCAATTACTTGTTGGAATGTAGTAAAAAATTAGTTTTGTTAATTATTTTTTGTTAATTACAGGATTTTTGCATCATATAAATCCTTAGGAGGACAACACAATAAAAAAGCCAAGGAAATAAAATATTCAATTAAACAGGTAAAATATGCTTCAAAATATAATCCTTATTCTATATTTGCTACTTGCAATTTTCACAATACTAATATTTTTTTTTAATGTGCAATACAGTGCCCTCAGCAAAATGACGATAAAAAATGTGGATTATATGTGATGAAGTTAATGCTATTCCTAGTTACTACATTTTTTGATGGTTTTCCAATACAGGTATAAAATCTATTTCATGACATAGTTACTACACTTTTAATATCTTTGGTTGTCACTTTTAATATATGCGCTTGGTTCCAATAGCATTTCTCCAGTAATATGCAAAGCCAATCAAGCTCTTTGTCAAACTTTCCAAATATGGAGTCATAATGTATTGCTCTATTTCTTGTTTACATTAACAGTTCAATATAATTTCATGGAGTGCTTAAGTTCATCACCTTATTCAATGGAAGATCTTAAACAATTTCAGACAATGTGGGCTAAATTCTTTTTGGAAAAATGTTTGGCATACTATGAAATTTAAGATAATGTGAGAGATATTGTAAAGTTAGCTTATTTTTGTTGAAACTATCAAAGTTAGTAAAGATGATACTTTTAAATTATGTGTTGTTTCATTTGTATAATGTTTTGTCCATTTTATATTGTGTGCATGTGAATATTTAATTTATGGCTAGCAAATTCGGAGGCTAGCCTAATATAAACTGAATTCCAAACAATAAAAAAAAATCAGCACCGGTTATTTAACCAAACTGGTGCTAAATGTAACAAATCAGCACCGTTTGAGTAACAAAAACCGGTGTTGAATGTAACTTTTAGCACCGGTTTTTATGAAACAACCGGTGTTGTATACTACTTTTAGCACCGGTTTTTATAAAAAAACCGGTGTTGTTTATCTACTTTTAGCACCGGTTTTTATAAAAAAACCGGTGTTATACATTAAATTTAGTACCGGTTTAAAACCGGTGCTAATCTAACATGGAATCAGCACCGCCCCAATCAACACCTGTAAGAAAACCGGTTTTGAATGTAAAAAAAAGTTGGTGCTGATTTGCAATTCTGTAGTAGTGACAATTGCAACGGTGCCGCTTGCAAATAGTAACACAATTCACAATAAAATAATATCTGGCGTGTTTAGGATGGGTATTATTATTTGCAAGTGCCAATAGGAGACATTAGCAAGGGGATCCATCACATATTTGCAAGCGTGATTATTTGCAAGGGCCTCCTGTTGCAGTTATATTAATTTAATCCGAAAACCAAAATCTTTTGCAACAACCCTTCCTACGCTTGCAACAAGCACTTGCTCCCGTTATCATTACTGGAAATTCTAGTAGTGAGTGATTTCAACCCTTCAAATAAAATAATCTATTCCATTCGGTGGGACCTAGATGCAAGATTTGAAGGGTGTAGATTAAATTCTTCTGTATTCTACTTTATTTTTCCATTTTATCGTTATTACATTTTATTTCATCATAATTCACTCATGTCTAAATTTTATGCCACTCAATTTCACTCTATATCTTCCATTATATTCCAACCCACCGAGCAACACCATTGAATATTAGTTGCCGAATGGTTAAATGTTGCATAATAATTGTGCTATCAGTTGCCGATCGAAAGGTTTTTTTTTAGTATAAATTTATTTTATTTAGAATGAGAACTATATTTTTTTTGAATTAATTAGTTGCTTGATTGATTGTACCAAACATTAATCTTAGAAAATAATCTCTTTCTGTTACTAAAATTTACTCAACATTTATAACGTACCAGTGAGTATATAATAATAATTAACGCATATGCTTTCTGTTGCATTATTTATTATCTAAAATATGTCTCAAATTTGAAGTGGGGCGCATTTGAAAGATTAAACTTCTTAGTTAATTTCCTGCCAAGGTATATATTATGACAGCAATAAAGAAAATACTTTTTTACTAAAACAAGCGCTTAGGATTACTAATTGTGTAAAATAATTGAATCTACCAGAAACACACTTATTAATGCTGCAAGTACAGTCTTGCTACGTACCGTCAAATCGTCCTTGTTTTTAACTTTTGTTCCCGAACATATTACTTATATAAAATTGCTGAGTACTATATATATAGAATTGAGATCCTTCTCGGTACTGTAATAGAGAATTTCTTAGAATTAGTGGATCTGAACCGTCCTTTTTAACTTGACACGAATCTCAAAACCCAATAATACTGTTCTTGCGCTAGCTCGAATCTCAAAACGGCTGAGAGTTAATCTCAAACCGTAAAGTGAGGAAAATCTTTTATGGTACCTGAGATGATACTTTTCCATATATATGTGTGGGGACTAATCTGGATTGGACACAAATTTCATATATAATTAATCTACCTCTAAAATTTGAAATGTGCACAAAAGTAAAATAGTACCATTTTATTTTATAATTTAACATCAGCGGCTTCAAATACTTATTAACGATTTCATTTTATTTACAACAACTCTCCATCCTAAATTTAAACTTCTTTATTCTCATAAAATCATCTAATCATGTAATCTTACTTATTTACACTTTTAAACACTCTATTACTTCATTCTCCATTTCTTTCCATGATCCATGACCGGATCTGCTTTCGTTAGTCGTCGTGCTTCGACGGTGAGATCTGCTTACTGTTGTGCTCCGATCAAAATGAGGTAGAGTTTGTATACTCCGAACTTCGATGATACTACGCTTTCGGCTCCGGTTAACTCCGCTCCCTCCTCTCTCTCTCATTCTCCTCTCCGTTCAAGGAGATAGAGACGAGAGAGAGGAAGATATCGCTTATCGAAAGTGAGACCTAAAGAAGTGAGAGGAGCAGAATGGAGTGGAGGAGGAGGAGCCGGTTAGAGTTTGATCACATTTTTTTTATTTTTTGGAGCGCTTTTCATAATTTCATTTTTTACATGAGCGGTTTCAATAAATAATTAATTGCCATTTATCAAACAAGAATTGATCTTTGGCTTATTTAATTAATTACCATGATATCTATATATATATATAACAAACTCAGAAAAAAATTTAAATATTTAATCTCTAATTTAAAAGACAATAAAACTAATTGTTAAGTTTTGTAATTGTACCTCAGTGGTTTTAAATGAGAAACTTTTAAAAACACAACCTTAATTTTTAAGAGATAAAAATGATAATTACAAGTATATATAGCGACTTAATTTTAACGAACTCTGACATCAAGTGCCGTGGTAGTAAAATTAATATATTATCAACATTATCAATACATCACATTATTCACATATATACTCATTATTTGACAGAAAGCCAAGGGCGGGCAAGATAATTTGGTGATGTATGTCGTGCTACTAATTAAACGGTCGGTAAATATATATCATTCACTTCTTATTGTGATGTAAACACAATTAATCTTGGTCCTTATTGTTTCTGTAATTGGTGCAGCAATTATCATCAATAAAACAAAAAAAAAAAAAAAATTGCCTTTTAACTTAGTGACTTAGTAATAGTACTCTTTATGTGACAGGTTGTAGATTCAAAATCCAGCAGAAAAATATTTTAAGAATATTTAAAATAATTTCCTCGTATCTTTTTCTCAAAAAGAAATATATATATAGAGTGAGGCTACGGTGCTATGCATAGCACGTATTGAGCCGTGCTACGACTTAATATTTGAGTTTTCAAAATCCTAACGATCAATCCGAACTGTTCAACATGATAATAATGTACTTGCAAACCAAATTTTACATTTTTTTCGAACTTTTTTTACTATTTTTTTAGATAGGTAGAAAATCACTGTTTTTGGATGGTCCAAAATTTTCAGATCAAGTGATTTTCTACCTATCTAACAAAATAGTAAAAAAATTCGAAAAAATGTAATTTGATTTGCAAGTACATATTCATTTTATAATCATGTTGAACGGTTCGGATCGACCGTTAGAATTTTGAAAACTTAAATATTAAGCCGTAGCACGGACCAAACCGTGCTATGCATAGTACCGTAGCCTCACTCATATATATATATGAGGAGGGATCAAGTTCCAACAAAGTTACAACAACCATTTTTTTCATTTTCAAAGTCCAAATCGTCGATCCAAACCGTTCAACATGATCTCCACAATAAAATGTGCTTGCAGGTCAAATTTTACATTTATTTGAATTTTTTTACTATTTATTAAGTATTTTACAAAAATAGTCATATTCAGACCATTGAATTTTGTACCCATCTTAATAAATAGTAAAAAAATTCAAAAAAATGTAAAATTTGATCATGCAAGCACATTTTATTTAGATAATCATGTTGAACAGTTTGGATAGACGATTTGGACTTTGAAAATGAAAAAAATGGTTGTTGTAACTTGATCCCTCCTATATATATATATATATATAGAAGACCTATTTGTAAAATGAACATATTTTCATTTTCAAAGTTCAAACAGTCGATCCGACCGTTCAACATTATCTCCATATTAAAATGTACTTGGAGGTCAAATTTTACATTTTTTTGAATTTTTTTACTATTTATTAAGTATTTTACAAAACTAGTCAAATTCAGACCATTGAATTTGTACCCATCTTAATAAATAGTAAAAAAATTCAAAAAAATGTAAAATTTGACCTCCAAGTACATTTTAATATGGAGATAATGTTGAACGGTCGGATCGACTGTTTGAACTTTGAAAATGAAAATATGCTCATTTTACAAATAAGTCCTTATGTCCATAGAAGAATTTGCCATATATATAGAGAGAGAGAGAGAGAGATGGGCTATGGTGCTTCGCGAAGTAAATGGTCTTTTTTACTTCACACCATATTTTCATTTTGAAATCCAAAAAAATCGATCCGAACCGTTCAACATGTTCTAAATATTGAAATGTGCTTGGAGACTAAATTTTATATTTTTTTGGAACTTTTTTACTATTTATTAAGCCACTTTGAAAATCGCTGATCCACTGTGAACAGTAAAAAACAGTAAAATTTTCTGGACTACCGGATCAGCGATTTTCAAAGTGGCTTAATAAATAGTAAAAAAAATTCCAAAAAATGTAAAATTTAGTCTCCAAGCACATTTCAGTATTTAGAACATGTTGAACGGTTCGGATCGGTTGTTTGGATTTTTAAAATGAAAATATGCCGTGAAGTAAAAAAGACCATTTACTTCGCGAAGCACCGTAGCCCATCTCTATATATATATATACAGAGAGAGTGGCTAATATCAAAACGTTTGCACCAAGCCTCTCGTGCAACCAAGTCGTTTTCGGATTTTCAAAGTCCGAACGGTCAATCCGAGCCGTTAGATGTGATCTCTATATTAAAATCTGCTTGGATACCAAATTTTATATTTTTTGGAATTTTTTTACTATTTATTAAGCCACTTTGAAAATTGCTGATCACATGGTCCAGAATTTAGTTGCACTGTTTTTACTGTTCATCCGGATCATCAATTTTCGAAGTAGCTTAATAAATAGTAAAAAAATTCCAAAAAATGTAAAATTTGGTCTCCAAGCATATTTTAATATAGATTGAACATCTAACGGTTCGGATCGACCGTTTGGACTTTGAAAATCCAAAAACAACTTGGTTGCACGAGGGGCTTGGTGCAAACGTTTTGATATTAGCCACTCTATATATATATATATATATATATATATATATATATATACCTAGAGAGAGAGAGTGGCTAATATACAAACATTTGTTCCTGGACTCAGGAACAAACGGTTCGGTTCTCCGATTTTCAAAGTCCAAACAGTCGATCCAAACCATTAGATATTCAATCTATATTAAAATGTGCTTGGAGACCAAATTTTACATTTTTGGAATTTTTTTACTATTTATTAAGCTGGTTTGAAACCGCTGTTTTCAATGCTGTAGAAATTTAATAAAAACAGTAGTTTTCAAACCATCTTAATAAATAGTAAAAAAATTCCAAAAAATGTAAAATTTGGTCTCCAAGCACATTTTAATATATATTGAATATCTAACGATTTTGATCGACTGTTTGAACTTTAAAAATTGAAGAACCGAACCATTTGTTCCTGAGTCCAGGAACAAACGTTTGTATATTAGCCACGCTCTCTCTCTCTCTTTATATATATATATATATATATATAATAAAACAACTAGAAGAAACTCGACATCAATGTACATACTGATTAGAAATTTCAATCCGTATCGGATCCGGCAAGCTACCATTAAAATCATAGACTCACATACAAAAAATACAATAACTATTATCTTACTTCTTACCAGTATTTTAATATCAATATCAGGTGTATATTTTTTTAAGTAAGAGAGAAATTTCAACGTTTATTTAGATCCAATCAATATATGTGCATTTGAAAGGTTCAGATCCTTTTGATATATTATATGCCGAAATTTTTATTTTTAACATTTTAAAAAAATTCATTAATAAATTAACCATCGTTTTTGGTCAATTCCAAATTTAACACGGCCGCAGAATGCCGGAGCGGACCCATATGGGGGGTACCGCAGAATGCCGGAGCGGACCCCTATATGGGTCCGCACAATGCCGAAGCGGCCCCTGGGGCCGCATAATGCCGGAGCGGTCCCTTTATTTGTTGTTTTAGAAATACGAAATTGTATATATGTTAAGTGTTATTTAGTTTCGAATGTAGTTTAAATTGATTTTTGGTCGTATCGTATTTTTGGTCGTTCGTTTGAAATATTTTAGATATTTTAGATATGTGGTTTCTTTTAAATTATTTTGTGTACTCTGAGATAATAAAATCAACAAAATAAATAAATAACAACAAAATCAAACAAACAAGAAACTAATCAACGAAATAAATAAGTATCTGACAAAACATCTACCAATACTCCAAATAAGAATCTACCAATCTAACAAAACATCTAACAATCTACGGCTCTGGACTAAACACCGTCCTCGCCTTCTTCTTCCTAAACCCCCGACCCCGCCTGCATAGTGGCGTCTCGTCTGTATCTCCGGAGGATGCTGAGCTGGATGCCTGGACATCCGTAGACTGAACCGGCTCATGGGGAACCTCCTCAATCTCGGATGTCTGCTGGACCCCAGGACCAAACACTGTGGTCTGTCCAGACGCAGCCTGCGTGAATAAAAACGCCTGTCTGGCAATAGGGTCATCGAGGAGGGAAGGGTGAGGTACCTGCTGTGAGGACTGGCCAGGGAACGACGGGATGGGCTCTGTCTGAACATACCCTGGCTCATAGGCAGGAGGTACTGTCTGAGTGGGACTGTAACCTGGGGAATACAGTCCATCTCCCTCTGTGCCATAATCAGCGGAGATATGAAAGCCCAGGTCCTCCTCGTGTCCACCCTGTAGTAACTTACAAATTAGATAATGTATTGAATAAGAAAAAAATCACAGTTATGTATTTTAATTTAAATTATACCTCGGTAGGCATCCTAGCCTGGGATCCCATGGCGTCCTGTGCAGCCTGGCGCATCAACTCGGCACCTCGGTCGAACGCCTGACCGACCGTCTCAGCATCATGGACGCCTGCAAATACGTCCTCATCACCAGTGTAGGGGACATAGACATCGGGCTCGTCAGATATGTCGTCGACCGCATCAACACCGCCCAAGCCAGCGCACCTCAGTAGAGAGTCGAGGCGCGCCCTGTACCCATACAGGCACACTGCGGGTACATTGTGCTTGAGGATGACCTTCCCGAGCCTCTTCCATCCCTTGGTGACGGCCATCGTAGCCCCTATGACGCAACTCTTGACAAGATATAATGCCTGAAAATATGAAAAAATTATGAAGAAGTTGTACAATTGTAAATATTAATATTTTTGAATTTGAAACTTCAAATTAAAAATACCGTGGCTGCGAGAGGTGCGCCGGCGGGGATAATACCGTGGATCCGTCCTCTACGATCCCTCGGCTTCGGTACCCGCTCGTGCGGGTTGTCGGCGATGTAGCCCTCAATGAAGATGGTGTACGCGCCGTGATCCTGATACCACTCTCTGTAAGGTCTGTACGAATTACAACAAATGTTAGATATTCCAATCAATAAGCCATAGTTGAAGTAATGAATTAATAAAATTTCTTACACTGGCGCGACATCCATCTGACGGTCGGGCTCGGCCAATGGGGGATCTGCCTGTCCTGCCTCGAACACGTAATCGGCACGAGCAATCCCCCAGTCCTTGCCTGCAGTGGTCTCCCTGGCATGGTGCAGAGCTCGCCAGACATCCTCGCTGATCGGTGCCGGGGGCGGAGCAAGCTGGCGCATCCCGAACTGTCTCATGACCCGTCCGGGGTAATGGTGCTCGATGATCTATATATATTAATACGTTAGACTGTTTTTATTAAATTAAGTTGATTGTGTAAATAACTAGCATAAATAAATTACGGTACCTGAAAACATATGAGCGGCACCTCTGCACGCCAGAAACGCTCCTGCTGACGACATCGCTCCGGCAATATCTCAAGATATGAGCGATGTGCGCCATCCACCTCGACCTGGAAGTATAGATTTAATATCATATATCAATTCGAACTGGAAAAAATTTAAATAAAAATAAAAGTAAACTTACATAATCTCTGTAGGGCTCCCAAGTGACAAACTCGGCATCATCTCTGAGGTGCTCGAGCTCCTGTCTCCAAAATGTGATGCCGAGAGACGCGCCATGCCCTGCACCTACCCAAATCTTGGGATAGCAGTACTTGGCGGCAAATGCAGGGCAGTTGTCCGGCTCGGGCTTGCCCCACTGCGGCACATCTGTCTTGCTAGCCAGGACTGGACGGCCAACAATCAGATGTGCATAGGACCAGTGCTGTAGTAACATGCACGGTCCTATGAAGGTCTTGTTCTTCTTCAGGCAAGCTGTGTTAAGACCCCTTTACAAGAAAACAAAGTCAGCTTTACTACACTACGATGTATACTATTTGAAAATATTTATAAGAAGGTGTTTCTTACCTATATAGGCATGCCAGCGTGGCACCTCCCCAGTTGAACCTGCCCGCAGTGGACAGGTCGCGCAGAAGCTCGAGGTAACACAGCCGCACCTGATCTCCATGCGAATCCGGAAACAACCGACAGGTGATCATCTCCAAAATATAGGCGCGCAGATATCGGTCAATAACCACCTGTTATAGATTTAAATTAGAACAATACTTACAAGAAAATATGATTGAATCTCGTACAAGCAAATACCTGATCTGGTCGCTCCGGAAAGACCTGAAATCTCGCCCGCAGCTTTACCAAGCTGATGCAGCTAGGCGAGACCACAGTCTTCTCACCTCTCTTCTTCGCTTTCTGGAGATCCTCGTGCGGGATACCCAATAGCTCTAAGCACAATGCACGAAAATCTCCGTACTCGACGCCCGTGACCGGCTCCCCAATAATAGTCATACCCCACAGGCAACTGACGTCCTGTAGGGTGACTGTCATCTCAGCATGGGGGAGATGAAAGCTGTGCGTCTCCGGACGCCATCGCTCAACGAGGCCAGAAGATAAGCCCTCGTCAGCATTCTCCTCGGCCATCTGGGATATCTGGTACAATCCCATCGAGCGTAAAACCCCCACGTACGCCGGCTGGTACCGTAGATGCTGGCGGTTGTGACGAACCGTAACCGCATCCAAACCCTGCATTTAAGTAAATAATCAGATCAAGTTCATTCATCAAAATTTCGAGATGACAAATTTATAAATATGACAAATTTACTTACCCCAGTGGCAGCCTCTAATATCCGATGCTCCGCATTCGGATACCACAAGAAGTCGCTGACCCTGTCGGTGCGACTCCGGATACCCGGAACATCCGCCAACGCTGTCTCGATGTACTGAGACATCTCGTATGGCGTGGCTGTAGGAGCATGCTGTGTACCCCTACTGGAGGATGGTATATCTCTACTGGTACTCATGCTGTATTGGATAATATTTGGTCAAATATGAGAGTTTGGTAAAAGTCCGGTTTAAATTTGGGTACAATTCTAATTAAATTTGGGTACAATCTAATTAAATTTGGGTACAATTCTAATTAAATTTGGGTACAATCTAATTAAATTTGGGTACAATTCTAATTAAATTTGGGTACAATCTAATTAAATTTGGGTACAATTCTAATTAAATTTGGGTACAATTCTAATTAAATTTGGGTACAATTCTAATTAAATTTGGGTACAATCTAATTAAATTTGGGTACAATTCTAATTAAATTTGGGTACAATTCTAATTAAATTTGGGTACAATTCTAATTAAATTTGGGTACAATCGAATTAAATTTAGGTACAATTCTATTTAAATTTGGGTACAATTCGAATTAAATTTGGGTACAATCTAATTAAATTTGGGTACAATTCTAATTAAATTTGGGTACAATCGAATTAAATTTTGGTACAATCGAATTAAATTTAGGTACAATTCTATTTAAATTTGGGTACAATCTAATTAAATTTGGGTACAATTCTAATTCTAAATACTAAATCTAAACTCTAAACCTAAATCCTAATCCTAAACCCTAAACCTACACCTAATTACTACTCTACACTAAAAATTAAAACAAGAGAAGAAGAAGAAAACTTACCCGAGGTCGAAGGGATTCAAACTTCAAAAGAGATGTAATGAAATCGGAATTCTGCGGCCCTATATATAGGCCAGGGACCGCTCCGGCATTGTGCGGCCCCAGGGGCCGCTTCGGCATTGTGCGGACCCATATGAGGGTCCGCTCCGGCATTCTGCGGTACCCCCCATATGGGTCCGCTCCGGCATTCTGCGGCCGTGTTAAATTTGGAATTGACCAAAAACGATGGTTAATTTATTAATGAATTTTTTTAAAATGTTAAAAATAAAAATTTCGGTATTATATGTAACCCATCGTGGTTAGCAATCCAGTATATATAGCCAAAATGAAACATGTGAAAACAAACCGCAATTGGGGAGAGAGATGACCATCCATTTGAATCACATTACAAAAATTCTGAATCAAACGGGGAGCAATGGAGATGAGCCGTAGCAACCAAATAATTAGATGAAAAACATATCCATCGAAACCCAATTCTAATATATTAAGCCAATTAGCGGACAGTGTGATCATATGATATAATCCAACATTAAAGTTAATTTTGTCTGTTAAAGTACTGAGGTGGAAGACTCAGAATACAATTTTGTTTACCAACTCGATATACTATTTTATTTGTCGCCTTAGTGGCTGAGAATGGCACACGAGTAAACTGAGTACTTTCTTTTTTGGGACAGTGTTCGACTCGTGATGAGCATATATGGTAAATTAATTAATTTAGAGTACTACTGATGTGACACCTTGTCTTTTCATCTTTATCCATCTCAGCATGCTCATGTCACACCTTGTACCTGATTTTTATATAAAGTCATGAGACGAGTCGACGACAACTAATCAACTATTGAAATCGTAAGAGGCTGTGTATTATGTTACAGTGTTACACCAACGATCCAATACGATGGTTGCTAATAATATCTTCTGCACAAAACTTACCAGTAAATGCAAAGCCTAAGGCTTTTACAGATATGCTGCTAATAATACCTTCTTAAATATCTTTTCATATATTGTTATAACTTATAAACCAGATATGTCCACCAGGTGCTTCCTATTTTATTTATAAGATAATCTCTACGACTGTTGAAGACAGTTTGCAGGAATTCATAAATTGATTAAACTAAATCATGTCTAACTTTTGGTGGGTCATGATTTAGACTTCAGATCTATGATCTAAATTTACTGTTAATTAAGCTCCCTTTTTGTACCCTTTTTTCGTGGTAGGTAGTTCTTTGTTCTCTTTCCCCTTGCATTAGAAGCCCTCTAGGCTCAAGGTTGGATGTTAATATTAGATATTTCCCAAGAGGGTAATGCTTAACATATTGTGTTGCTTCCGTTCAGAAAAATAATAAATTAGTCTTCCATTTGTAAATTTAAACTATCACTATGTTGACTAATTTCACCCCCAAAAAACTGAATTCATATCACTAGGGTAACAAAATATTTCTGTTTAGATCCTAACATTTTGATCATAATCTGCACGAATATTAAAGAGGCTCCGTGCATTTACCTCAGACCAGATTGGCCCGGATTATGATCGGACCGTCCGTATCTAAACATAAATATTCTGTTACCTCAGAGATATGGATTCGTTCAAAGTAGATATCCCATAAGAATTCATATCACTTAAGGTAACAGAACATTTTTGTTTAGATCCGGACCGCCCGAATACGAAGGGGCCCTATGCATTCCATATCAGGCCGAATTGACCTGGATTTTGACAGTCCGGATCTAAACAGAAATATTATTGGGTCAATTTTGACAGTCCGGATCTAAACAGAAATATTATTTTATATCTCAGTGGATATGGACTCGACTTCCGGTAGCTGTATCATAGAAACAAAAGCCCTCTAGGATACCGTGAGCAGAAGACATCTTCAAAATCTATGCTTTCTATTATTAAAGTGCCTAAATCCTCAATGAAATTCAATTTAAACATTTCAAAAATATTTAATGTTATTCCAAAGAACAGGCCTCCCCTTTGTTCCGTAAGAAATGTTAAAGGATCCCCAATCAAGAAAGTATCATAGGACATATACAATCTAACAACAGGAAAGTAGCAACAAATAGAATTCTGAGACAACAGAGAGCCCATAAAATCCTATCTCAAGAAAGAAAGTAAACGCCTTAACATACAAAAAGATAATTATTTTCTTTGAAAAAAATACTCATAAAGCCTCATAAGTTCCTCTTACTTGCAGATCTGCTCAACTGCGGCAACAATCTGTGCAGGCTGCACAACAGTCCAATCCTCGAGTGTGCCCGCGTAAGGCGTTGGAACATCCTGTGACGATAAGCATATGATCGGTGCATCCAAATAGTCCCAGAAATTATCAATAATTGCTGACCTGAGGCTCGCACCAATGCCGCCTGTACGCATGCACTCTTCTACAATCAGCACCCGGTGTGTCTTCTTAATTGAGTTGCCGATTGTATACAGATCGAATGGTTTAAGCGACCTTATGTCAATCACTTCAGGATCATACCCCTTGTTGACTAGAGTTTTCGCAGCCTGCATGACATGGTACCGCATCCGGGAGTACGTCAGGATAGTGACATGCTCACCGGGCCTCACCATCTCAGCCTCCTCGAGAGAAAGTACGTACTCTTCGTCAGGGATCCTTTCTTTGAGATTGTAAAGAAGCACGTGTTCAAAAAGAACAACTGGGTTTTCACTTCTAATGGCAGCCTTCATGAGACCCTTGGCATTATAGGGGGTTGAGCATGCAACCATTTGTAGGCCTGGGATAGACTGCAAATAGGATTCAAGACGCTGGGAGTGCTCGGCACCAAGCTGGCGGCCAACACCACCGGGCCCACGAATGACGATCGGTATCTTGAACTGGCCACCAGAGGTGTAGTGGAGCATCCCACAATTGTTGGATATTTGATTGTAGGCAAGAAGCAAGAAACCCATGTTCATGCCCTCGACAACAGGGCGGAGACCCGTCATTGCAGCACCGATGCCCATACCTGTGAAGGAGTTTTCAGCGATAGGCGTATCAAGGACGCGCAGGTCGCCGTATTTTGTGGCGAGGCCCTTGGTGACCTTGTAGGACCCACCATAGTGGCCCACGTCCTCACCCATCACGCACACGGTAGGGTCCCGCTCCATTTCCTCATCCAGACCTTCCCGGAGTGCCTCAAATAAGAGCAGCTCATGCCTGGGATATGCACAAGACATGCAGTTAGAGATAATCTATTCTTGCCTGGTACTGCTGGTGCACGAAAGAAACTTAATGCCAACATGCTAATACTGTATAACAGCAATGTCATTTCTACAAACAGAATTCTTTTCACGTGCACATTAAACAGAATTTTAAAGGTTACAGAGCAAATAAGTATAAAGTTTGGATAAAAGAAGGCGGCAAAATTTGAATATGCACAAAAGAGAATAAAAATGAAATTCACTGTGCCGATATGAGAAACTAAAGTGTAGAAAAATTTATATAGAATAAGCAACAAAATAGGTTTCTTTATTTCAGAGTTCAGCAAACAATACTTAGACCATAATAATGACCTGTAATATAATAGCTTATAGCTTAACCATTCTCATTTCAGACACTTTTAGAAAAGTCAAGGTAATTTTTACTGCTAAATTAGACCCCCAATAACTAAGGTTTTGTGTTCATGGGGCTAGTCAACGACTCAAGGCTTTATGCGCCAACCAAATGGGCTGTGAAGAGTGGGATCATAGACAAAAGCAAAAGTATACCATTTATACACCTTTCTAAAACTTCCACCGAGACTGTCTTATCATAGTATTTTCCTGATAAATCCCCATTCCATGTATAATAGTACCCGACATAATCACACCTACCAACAAAAAAGAAGGTACAGAAAAAAGAATATGGTGATGAAGCATGCAAAGGAGTACAGTAAGAAGCAATGACCGATCATCTTAGTTACTAAAACGGCAAATTCGGAAGATGATCAGTTTGTTTTAAGTCAAAATGTTATTAGATTTTATCGCAAACAATTTACTTTGACGGGATTGTCCTTGTGATAATGAAGATATAATTGGTCGTCCATTAATGTATCTAATTACGAAAGCTAGGTTTGTTGTTGTTGATTACATTTGATTTTAACTATAATTTCAGGCTGCTGAAATTATAACGCTTTCAATTCAACTTTTTATGCAAAGAAAGCTCTATTAATCCAATTATCTCCCATAAAAAGACATAATAATAACAATCAACCATTGTAACTGAAAACAAAGATACTATACACAGAGACACGGCAACGGAATCTAGTCAGAGAATTGTAAAAGAACATGACAAGAAGAAAAAGGGCATGACAAGGCCAAATTCATATCACCTAAGGTAACAGAATTTTTCTGTTTAGATCCAGACCGTCCAATCAGAATCTGCACGAATATTAAAGGGGCCCGTGCATTCCACCTCGGGTCGGATTGGCTCAGATTCTGATCAGACGGTCCAGATCTAAACAGAAAAATTCTGTTACCTCAGAGGATATGGACTCTGACGAGGCCTGAGGTTACGGACATGCAGTTTTATGCAGCAGGTCATCTTGAACTACTTTAGTTGATTTATATGCATGTTTTGTATACATTTACAATAATGTCAATACTAAACTAATCTATGGTGTTTTCTTCTGCTCACATAAAAACCTACATTGAATTACCTTGTAGTGAATTATGCCTTCTTCCCTCAATTTTGAAAACATACTAAAAATTAATTTCTGTGTAACTGAAGGACAGACCGTATAATAAGCTTAACTATGCTTAAATAAGATGAAATTTCGTGCGTATCATGTGCAATTAAGAACCTGAATTCATGTTTCTTTTTTTAGATAGATTGATGATGGGCTAATAATAATAGCTGAGTAGCTTCCTTCGTGCAGATATTTTTATCTCACAAAAAAAGTGAGGTATGAATATCTTGCATGATTTGTGAGAGGTAATATGAGCTACTTTTTTTAAAATGTGCAATTAAGAACAACCGTGCGGCCCGATGAAATTCGGTAAGCAATTTTGCATATTATTGCAAAGAAAAAAATAACAAACAGAATTAAGAAAGGTTTAACTTACCCAGGCTTCGAATCTGTAGTGTTTGCAGCAGCAGTCTTCTCCTACAATAACAGAAAAATAAGAGAGGTACTTCTTAAAACAAAAGAAAAAGAAATAAAATGCAAACTAAACTAATTCAATTGACGCATTCTACTTACTGCAACCGCATGAGTAATCAAATTGACGCCTCTAGCACACAGGCCAGTAGGAATTTTCACTTCAGATCGTACGACAAGAGCGTTTCCATTTCTCCCTGTACTGGACGAGGCGACAAACCTCAAAGATCCGGCCACAACTGGACTCGAGGGAGCGGAGAGGAGCGCCGCCATTTGGAGAGACGACATGCCTTGTCAGGTCCGATCTGTCAATTGGAATTTTATAGAGTCGATTTTAGCGAGTGAGAGAAGCGGAGTTTACGAGGTGTGCTGCTGTGTTGCGAGTTGCGACTGAACAAAAACAAAGAGAGGGAGATTGTTTTCTTCTTCTTCGTTTCTGTAAATACTGGAGACGTCCTTTCTTCTCGATGATATCGCTTCGGATGTAATGATACGGGAAATTTGAGCGTAAGCGTACAAAAGAGTGATACTCTGTAATGTTACGGGAAATTTGTTAATGGTACTTTTTTAATCGTTTATTCGATCCGTATCGTATTCAATAAGGTGGGTATGAATAAGATTTTTTTCGTTTGCTTATTGGGTATGAATATGGATAAGATTTTTTTTCGTTAACTAAATGAGTAAGGATATGAGTAATGACTATTTCGTACCCGTTATCCTATAGGATAATTATAAAATCTAAATATATATTCAATTCAATTTCCAACCCACCTAACTATGTATTGGTGTTTTTGAATTTTCTTCTTTTATAAAAAAATAATTTAGTTGGAATTGAGTGTACATTTATTTTTATTTTTTATTAGAAATGTAATTACACGTGTGAAATGAATGAGTTTTTTATATTTAATTTGTAAAATATAATAAAACTAATTATTATATTAGTATTATCCGTTATTCATCCGCTACCGTTTCGTTATCTAATAATATTAACGGATAAGGGTAGGGTAGGGTAAGGTCAATTTTTAATGGGTATGGGTAGGGTATGAATAAAGTCAATTTTAATGGGTATGGATATGAAAATGCCTCCATACAACCCGTATCGTACCCATTGACACCCCTATCTGTAGCGCATATTAGTATGTACTATTAATTTTTTTTTTAAAATTTAAATAATTGATCTGAAACATTCAGTATGATCTTTATATAAAATATACTTAAATATGAAATTAAAAAAAATAGTATTTTTTTAAATGGGTAAAATATTACTCAATCCAAAACTCTAGACCATTCAGAAGCAGTGAATTGTCTATTAATAAAATAGTGAAAAAATTCTGAAAAATATAAAATTTACTTGAAATATTTTTATATAAAATCACATTTAATTGTTCAAGTCGACCATTGGGACCTAAAAAATAAAAATATTAAGTTATAATACATGCAAATATACACTATGCATATTACCATAGCCTCACTAGTCACTCCATACAAAATTACAAATGACCGGATCCAATGACACAGTTACATTGAATTTTTTTAACCTGTTTTTTAAGTATTCGACATGAATATTTTTATTTTGAAAATTTTGAAAATTTTATGTTTTTTTTATTATATGTTACTAGACTCCTAGTCCATACAGACTTCATATGCTGAAAAACAATTAAAAATATTTTTGAAGTATTTGAATACATAAATCGAGAAAAGTATGCATTAAATCCTAAAAAATTATAAACCTAAATCATTAATTTATGCACTATTTCACTATTTAAACATATGAGTTGAGAACGTGCATTAGGTTTTAAATGACAATGATAGATAATTATTGTTTTACATTAAGAGAAAGCTGACTGGTATGATTTTCAGTCTTGTCTTTAAGAGTACATGAGAAATTAACCCTTAATTTTATACATATAATGTAATATGTGATGACTGAGTCGAACAAGGGACGTGATCAGAATAAATTCTTGTGTATCCATCTAAACTTTCGAAATAATCAATTTCCCCATAAAAACATTTTAATATTCAATATACTCATAAAAATTTAACATTTCTTCTTCTATGCCTTTATTTATTAAATCTATTATTTAATTATTTTAAAAGTTAAATTAACAAATATACACTTTTTTTCAAATGGAGATATCTCTTAGAAGTTGAGATATGATTGAATTGAATAAGAGAGAAAAGTAAAGAAACACTTGTTGCATGCTTCCTCTCTTCATTCAAAGTGGAAGTTAAAATATTTAAATATACAAGTCTTTTTATGTTCTTCCGTAGGAATTCTTCAATAACTTATCATGTTATTTTCTTATGTTTTTAAAAAAAAGGTCTATTTTTATTTAAATGTTATCAATTTTATCACATCATGTTGTAAATCTGGTTATGACTTTGCCAAATCTCTCATATGTGCTTTTACCTTTTCAACTCAACTTTGGTTCATTTTGTAGACTTGTTTGGTATTAATAAAGAGGGAAAATTTCTACAATACTCATCAAAACTTTTAAAATAGCCAATTGACCTTCATTTTTTTTTTTTATTTATACTTATACCCTATTTTATATATAATTTAGAGTAAAAATGTTATAGGTAATGTAAATTGATTTCCATTCGCAGCAAATTTTATTTATATAATTGACCACCATTTATATTTGATCGCTATAACTTGAAAGTCTGACTTTGCCCCTGACTATTATGGTTTTGAATGTCTTTAGTTTATCTGGATGTTATTTTTAATTTGCCTGGTACAATAAACATAATTTTTCCGATTATTAATCTCTGATGCTTGTTGGAAAAAATAATTGTTAATTTACGATTTGTGCTCCAAAGTTATGATTGTAGATCTTCATGTTAATCAATGGGCTTTGGAATTTAGACGCAATGAAGAAGATGAAGCATTCTCTCTTGTTCAAAAATTTGGTTCAACTTTTAAAGGGACATCTTCAATTAAAAGAAAGGGATATATTTGTTAATTTAACTTTCAAAATAATTAAATAACAAATTTAATGAATGAAAGGAGATATAAGAAATAATATGAAATTTCCTGGGTATATAAGTATATTAGATATTAAGATGTTTTTATGAGAAAATTGGCTATTTTGAAAGTTTCGATAGGTAAATCAGAAATTTTCTGTAATGAAGTTTATTAAAGAAGCCATTATGACATTATAACGAAACCGTAATGAAGTTTGAATATTTAAATCATGAATTATCATGGTAAGCTCAATCTATCCACTTTACCTAATTAAACCTTCATAAGATGCTGGGAAAATTTTGTGTATACCCTTTACAAATATCAAAATTATCGTTTTTTTCCTTTTAAAATTCATAATATCATATTTATTATGCTAAATTTCAAAAACTCTCGTATTTATCTAATTTCTTGTGTTTTATATTAAAACTTATTTTACATTTATAAATTTTTTATTTTACCTTAAACTAAAAATAAATATAACATGTGTAAGAGAGATGTTCAGTCTTCTAATTAAACCGTTACAAGAGCAAATAATCAATCTCTCTACTTGTGATGCACATAGTGAAAATTTAGAAGACATACACTTGTGTGTATTTCACAAGTAAGAAAATAGACAATATATTGTCACAAACTGGATAATTAAAAGAGTGAACACTTCTCAAACACATGCTACATACTTCTTCTTTTTTTTGTAATGTAGGATAATATATGAATTTTATAAATGTGAAGTGTGTTTTAATAAAAAAGACAATAAATTCTATAAATGTGAGAGTTTTTAAATTACAAAGATAAATATAATATTATGAATTTTAGAAGAAAAAGTACGTAATTTTGAGATTTTTGAAAGATATACATGAATACCGTCCTAAGAGCATCTACATTGACAATTTCATTTCAATTGCAAATTCAGCAGGATAATTTTTTTTTCAGTTTTTGTGATGTATGAGAATTTCATAGAAAATGATTTTTTTTAATAAAATTATTGTTATAACTCCATGCTGGTAAAATTGATTCTCATTCGCTTAAGCAGTTAATTCCTGAGATGTCTGAAATTTTTTTTTTTAAGTTTTTGGACACTAAATCAATTAAAATTAATTTCCACAAGTACACATTTTTTTATTTTAACTTTAATTTCAATTATTTTTAGTTTAATTTTGTCACTGCATATTTCCTAATAGCAGACCATCTAGTTTAGGGGTGCACAAAAAAACTCATGACTTATAACTCGTTCGGAATCAATTCGGATTCAACTCGCCAACAACTTGAGTTGCAACTGACTCGGTTGTCTTACGAGTTGAATCCAAGTTGCCTTCAACTCGGTTCGAAATCAACTCAGTTGCCTCATTGACTTGGTAAACTATGTAATGTTTTGTTAGACTTTGTACTACTTATAATTATGTATTTGCCATTGTTTCATTATGTAAAGTTTTAAATTGTGTACTATTTTGTTAAACTTTATTTTGATAATTTCTTTTTTACTAGTCACGAGTCACGAGTCGACTAAGAGTATCTACATTGACAATTTCATTTCAATTGCAAATTCAGCATGGTAAATTTTTTCAGTTTTTGTGATGTATGAGAATTCCATAGAAAACAATTTTTTTTTAATAAAATTGTTGTTATAACTCCATGCTGGTAAAATTGATTCTCATTCGCTTAAGCAGTTAATTCCTGAGATGTCTGAATATTTTTTTGTAAGTTTTTGAACACTAAATCAATTAAAATTAATTTGCACAAGTACACATTTTTTGAATTTAACTTTAATTTCAATTATTTTTAGTTTAATTTTGTCGCTGCATATTTCCTAATAGCAGACCATCTAGTTTAGGGGTGCACAAAAAAACTCATGACTTATAACTCGTTCGGAACCAATTCGGATTTAACTTGCCAATAATTCGAGTTGCAACTGACTCGAGTTCATTGACTCAGTTGTTTCACGAGTTGAATTCAAGTTGCATTCAACTCGGTTCGAAATCAACTCAGTTGACTCATTGACTTGGTTATGTAATGTTTTGTTAGACTCTGTACTACTTAATTATGTATTTGTCACTGTTTCATTATGTAAAGTTTTAAATTGTGTACTATTTTGATAAGCTATGTACTATTTATTTTGTTAAACTTTGTTTTGATAATTTTTAATTTGATAACTATGTACTATCTACGAGTCACGAGTCGACTCGAGTTGTTCGCGAGTTGAATCCAAGTTGGAGTTTCTGACTCGAAACTGGATTAGCAACTCGGACTCAACTCGGCTCATGAGTTCACGAGTTGAATCCAAGTTGCCCTCAACTCGGCTATAAGCAGCCCTAATCTAGTTCAAGTGAAGGGAGATTAGAAACGACCTCCTTCAAGAGAAATCAATGACCTTCCTGCAACACTGTTCCTTTTCCATATTTTTTTCTAGAGAGCACTATAATTCTATGAATTATCAGTTTATCAAACGACGAATTTATCTTTGCCATGTTTGTAAAATGAGTCGGCGGCGTGACATACATGGGGCTTATTTTTATTGAATTGGGATCTGTTAAAATCTCAACTGGATTTCTGGGTCCTCAAAGATTTAGGAGAGGAGGTCAATTTGGGTCCGATGCCCATCAGACTCAAAGTGAGTTCGATGGGTTCGATAACCGTCCAATCTGCTTTAAGATTCGCACCCACAATTTTGGCATCTGCTTTAAAATTCATGCACACGAATCTTAAAGCAGATCGGACGGTCCCGAAACCCATCGGACCCAACCTGCTCTCTTAGGAGAGAGAGAGACATAGGGAGGAGAATTTTAGGACCCAGAAATCCCATTGGAATTTCAGCAGATTTGAATTCATTTTTGTCAGGTCTGTGAAGGCCTTTATTTTTTTTTCCAATAAGTGATTATTTGTTACAAATTTATTTATGGACCGTGATACTGCTTGTAAAGGAGTTGGAAAAATGAAATGCTTTTGTATTCTGAGAGAGGATTTTGTCAAAAGTCGAATCTATATTTTTCGATCTGAGTTACAATCCGGACTACTAATATCACGTTAATTTTTTTGGGACCCAAGCCTCTATTCGTTCAGAGAGAATCTGAGCCGTTCATTGATTTAATCTGAGCCACTGATCAAACCACATCTCAATCTCAGCCTTTAATTAAAATAGTTTGATTTTATACATCTGTTTCATGTAGTCAAACGTGTAGAAATCTAAATTTAGTGATTTATATCCATGCTACATACAGTGACACACAGAAATTGTATCACTGAATCTTAAAAAGCACCACGCGTTTTCTTTTTCCCACGCGTTTTCTTTTTCCCACTTCACCGAGTCCGAGACTCATGTGTACCGTATAAGGGAATCTTTTGCAATTACTTGATCTGGACCGTTCTTTTTAACTTGGCACGAATCTCAAAGTCCATTTCCCACGCGTTTTCTCCAAATTCATCGGTGTACCGTAAAAGGGAATCTTTTTCAATTACTTGATCTGGACCGTTCTTTTTAACTTGGCACGAATCTCAAAGTCCAATAATAATGCCCCCTCCCCACGCGTCCCTGAATTCGGGATTTTTTTAAAAATCATAAATAAAATAATTAAATAATATAAAATGGTAATTTTTCACCGATAACCCTAGAAGTTTATTCACCGATAACCCTAAAGTTATTTTTATTACAAAGAATTATATTATAAAAACTTATCAATAATATAAAATTTCATTTATTATTTTATTAAATGATAATTTTTCACCGATAACCCTAGAAGTTTATTCACCGATAACCCTAAAGTTATTTTTATTACAAAGAATTATATTATAAAAACTTATCAATAATATAAAATTTCATTTATTATTTTATTAAATGGTAATTTTTCACCGATAACCCTAGAAGTTTATTCACCGATAACCCTAAAGTTATTTTTATTACAAAGAATTATATTATAAAAACTTATCAATAATATAAAATTTCATTTATTATTTTATTAAATGCTAATTTTTCACCGATAACCCTATAAGTTTATTCACCGATAACCCTAAAGTTATTTTTATTACAAAGAATTATATTATAAAAACCTATCAATAATATAAAATTTCATTTATTATTTTATTAAATGGTAATTTTTCACCGATAACCCTAGAAGTTTATTCACCGATAACCCTAAAGTTATTTTTATTACAAAGAATTATATTATAAAAACCTATCAATAATATAAAATTTCATTTATTATTTTATTAAATGGTAATTTTTCACCGATAACCCTAGAAGTTTATTCGCCGATAACCCTAAAATTATTTTTATTACGAAGAATTATATTATAAAAACTTATCAATAATATAAAATTTCATTTATTATTTTATTAAATGGTAATTTTTCACCGATAACCCTAGAAGTTTATTCACCGATAACCCTAAAGTTATTTTTATTACAAAGAATTATATTATAAAAACCTATCAATAATATAAAATTTCATTTATTATTTTATTAAATGGTAATTTTTCACCGATAACCCTAGAAGTTTATTCGCCGATAACCCTAAAGTTATTTTTATTACGAAGAATTATATTATAAAAACCTATCAATAATATAAAATTTTATTTATTATTTTATTAAATAGTAATTTTTCACCGATAACCCTAGAAGTTTATTCACCGATAACCCTAAAGTTATTTTTATTACAAAGAATTATATTATAAAAACCTATCAATAATATAAAATTTCATTTATTATTTTATTAAATGGTAATTTTTCACCGATAACCCTAGAAGTTTATTCACCGATAACCCTAAAGTTATTTTTATTACAAAGAATTATATTATAAAAACCTATCAATAATATAAAATTTCATTTATTATTTTATTAAATGGTAATTTTTCACCGATAACCCTAGAAGTTTATTCGCCGATAACCCTAAAGTTATTTTTATTACAAAGAATTATATTATAAAAACTTATCAATAATATAAAATTTTATTTATTATTTTATTAAATAGTAATTTTTCACCGATAACCCTAGAAGTTTATTCACCGATAACCCTAAAGTTATTTTTATTACAAAGAATTATATTATAAAAACCTATCAATAATATAAAATTTCATTTATTATTTTATTAAATGGTAATTTTTCACCGATAACCCTAGAAGTTTATTCACCGATAACCCTAAAGTTATTTTTATTACAAAGAATTATATTATAAAAACTTATCAATAATATAAAATTTTATTTATTATTTTATTAAATAGTAATTTTTCACCGATAACCCTAGAAGTTTATTCACCGATAACCCTAAAGTTATTTTTATTACAAAGAATTATATTATAAAAACCTATCAATAATATAAAATTTTATTTATTATTTTATTAAATGGTAATTTTTCACGATAACCCTAGAAGTTTATTCACCGATAACCCTAAAGTTATTTTTATTACAAAGAATTATATTATAAAAACCTATCAATAATATAAAATTTCATTTATTATTTTATTAAATGGTAATTTTTCACCGATAACCCTAGAAGTTTATTCACCGATAACCCTAAAGTTATTTTTATTACATGGAATTTTGATTAATCACAAGATAAAGGTTCTCGCAAAATTAATCATCAACTGATAAAGGCCAAAATGGCTACATGAAATTGTACATACAAAATTCGAAGCATTGAAAAATGATTAATTTGGGACCGGATAAACTTGTACATACAAAATTTAGAGAAAGAATAAAAATCAAGAAATATGTCTGGGACCGAGATGGCAACTCGGTCCGGAGAAAAAATCCTCCGGACCGAAATGCCATTTCGGTCCAGAGGACCACACGGTCAGCCACACGGAAAAAGTTTGATTTGTTGTGAAAAAGAGGCGGAAAGCTATCAGTATTGGCATTTTTCTCATGCAATTCTCCATGAAGGCAACATAATGGTGTTCCTTTTTATAGTGTTGTTCAGGTAGAAGTTGCTTGTCTTTCAATGAGAAACTAATAGAATTACAGTCTCAAGGTTTATTAGCTTTTGGTACTAAGCCGAGTAGGAGTGACATTACCTGCAACATGCTTCACTGGAACTATTTTTGGCAGTGGAAATTTTAAACCTAATGAACAATAGTGCAAGGATCGAACAAAACCCAAGGACTCTAAACCTAACCCCATAATGCATTCATGCAAATATAGGTTCATTCGTATGGTAAAAGTTGATAACTTATGGATGTATGAAAAGTTGAGACTTCAATTTTTATGTTTGAACTCATATCATATTATGGAGATGAATTTCTATTTAATTTTTTGTCTTGGTAATGTTTAGTATGTTTTGCTTATAAAATATATGTTGAGGACAAGTGATGTTTTAGAGAGAATTTTGGAGTTATTGGCTGTTTTGGCTAAGTTATTGGCTAAATGAATATCTTTTGTTTGTAGTTATATTCTTATTAGGTGCTTTAAAATAAAAACTATTTTGGAGTTAAAACTAAGGCAAGAAAATGACAAAATGTTTTGGAGAGAATTTTGAATATGAACAACTAAGTCTCCAATACAAGTGCCCAAAAGATAAAATTGCCTTTTTTTTTTTTTTTTACGAACACCAAAAACCCTACTAATTAAAATATAATTGCTTAATATGACTTGTAGAGTACAACTATGGTGTTCTTAAGCTCACTAGCTCTTGATAAATAAACCCGTGGTCTATATTATGACCACATTTATGTTCCAAAATTTATAAAATTTTCCCAATTTTTGTTTTTTTGTGTTTATTTATATTTTTAATCAATTTTCACCACATTTATGATCCAAACTTTACAAAATCTTAATCTTTGACTTACGTTCTTTTTCATGACCGTAAATTATTTATTTGGACAAAATCAAACAAATGCAATTCCCCTGAGAAGCAAATAATAAAATTATCTGGAAGCATTCTTCTCTTTTCCCTTGATATACTAAAATTCGTCTATACTTTTTAAAATTCTATGTTACAATTAAAACCAAAGTACGATATAATATAATTAAAGTGCAAGGGAAGAAGCTAATGATTAACACTGAGAGGTTGGCACATGTTTTACTGGTTCAAATCAAGCTTTTTAAATGGAATTTTTTAAACACAAGTTATTTTGCTATAGAAGTATAGGCCACGGCATGCTAAAACCATTATATCTACCCTATTTATATTTATTACCAATGATTATTTATGTGAAATCAGACAGATAAATCAAATTAATATTACACATAAAATTCTTTTAAAATATATTTACAATTGTGTGTGGATTAATTTTCAGTTAAATTTGAGTTCTATATATCTGTTTTCCGTAAGGAGATGATGGCAACAAATTTATGGGTCCATTGCAAAAGAATGTGATACTAAAATTCTTTCTATATATCTGTTCTGTATATATGTTTTCCATAAAATTCTTGTAAGAATGTGATGCTATTTGTTTTATATTTCCTCAAAAAAAGTGATCAAAATAATATTTTACTTTCCGTTGCAACGCACGGACACTTGACTAGTTTGTATAAATGAATTTAGAACTTAATAAATAAATTTGAAAAGTTTTGTGAATTTTAACCGTTAATGCGAATATTAATATAAATTGAACGGTTCATGTTCGATTTTGAATAAGACTTTATCTAAAACTTTTGGGCAAAAATTGCATTATGCCTACAGGCTTATAAGCAAAAAAAAAAAAAAATTGCATCGTTGTATCTGTGTAAAATAATGTTAATTGAACAAAACTATATTTAGAAAACTTGTGGAAGTACGCGTAGCGGGGATTGTTATCAGAGGTAAGACAAAATATTTTTATTGGTATAATTAGCGGGTTGTGGAGTGCCGTGAATTAATTATTTCAGACAGTGGATTATCCAAAAATAGACAAAAATTTCTCTAAGAGTAAGCAACAACCCGGTTATACATAAACTTATATCAACTTTTAAAATCCAAATTGTCTACTCCTGATTCAATGTTGGCCCGTCATTGCGTGGAATCGAGAATTAGTCTTAAAAAAATGACTATTTACCAACAAATTGTAGAGACAAATAACGTGAATTGAACAAAAATTCTCGTCTACCTTGGAGTAAAAAAAATAATTTCTGATATGATAATTACAGAAAAAATAAAACGACTCGTTATTTATTATTTAACAGCACACAGTAATATTAGAAAAGTCAAAAATACGCTTTTGTTGAAATGCTTAAAATCATAAAAAACAGAAATTTGTAAAAGAAGCATGGTAGGAATATTGTGAGTTGATTTCCTACACCTGCTACCATTAGCCCTTATTTATGAAACGTGATTTTCCAAGGATTTAGGTCAATATCAACCAACTTTGCAAGAAGTATATTTTAATCGAGTCATATGTCGCCATTTTTCTTCCACAGAGTTAAATGTGCTACCAATTGGAAATTTTTTTATCGGTAGTAATTAATAGAAAAGAAGAGAGACAAACAGTAAGAGTACAGTAATATTTATATTAGTAGTAAGATCAGTAGCGATTTTATCAATCTTAAAAGTAAAAAAGTTTGGATCGGTAGGAATTTTACTGATCTAAACCAGTTTGTTTTTTTTTTCTTTTAATTTTTTTCTAGTAAAATGTTTTTTTTTTATAAAAATAGATAAAGTAACTTAAAATTTAGATATATCAAAAATATTCCATCTATTTTTTGAAAAAAAAATTATATTTTACTAGAAATCAAATATAAGAATTCTCTCCTCTATACATCAGATTAAAAAAAATGTTAAGGTCGATAGAATTGCTACTGATCTTACTACCAATATAAATATTACTGTACTCTTACTGTTTGTCTATATTCTTTTCTATTAATTACTGCCGATAAAAAAATTTCCTACTAAGTCATAGAACTTTTAAAGGCATAATTTATGTAATCTAATATTTTTTTTAAAGTGAGAGGAGTTTGAACTCTTGGCCTTCGGGTAACCAATTTTAAGATTTGTTTTTCTAACTAACTGTGCTACCATCCTATCTATCTAATTTAATACTAACAGTATCAAATCACAACAACAAAATGTATTATGAAAGATCGATATTTTTTTTCATTCAGTCATTTTTATGTCCAATTTGAACGACATGAGGAAAATTGGATGGTGAAGAATTCCTCTCTATTAGTCTATGGGATGAAAAACAGCGAAACAGTCAAACTCAGAAGTCTGGATTCTCTAAAGTAATGTACCTTTTGAGTTTAATCTGAACCGTTTGATCATAATTCGAGCCAAACCTGTATGTATGAGATTAAAATTTGTACTATATAATGAAAGTACCAGATTTAAACTCAAAATATGAGGTACCTAAGTAAGTTTATATGAAATCCAAACCTAGGCCGACCGATTCAGATCATTAGGCCGAAGCATTTTTAGGCCGAATTGAAAACAGTACATCGCGTCCCGACAGCGGGTTATATACAATCCTGTAGGACCCAGTTGTCATAGAAAACTGTTGCTCGTCGCCTAGTGTGTTATACTTTTTAATTCACGTGGTAAATTTAACAAACGTTCGAAACACTTTTGTTTTATGGGGGACTGCTTCCGAAGGAATGTAAGAAATAATGCAAAACTTTCAAACTTCTTTCCTTTCTATATTTAAATAGAAAGCTGATAACAGTATATGCACTCAAGTATTTGTAAAATTTCGGCATCATAATTATCTAAAGAGATTGTAAAAATTTCAGTATTGAATTTTTTTTATAAAATATTAATACCTATGTATGAAAGTATTTATAATTATATTTATGAGGTGAACAATTTTTATACAAATAATTGTCTCTCTAATCAAATCTCTCAAATGTACTCGCACTATAAATATTTGTGGGGAACCACTTAAACTATATGGGGGACCATACACGTTTTTAGAGATGAATTTTTTTTCTCTGTTCAATCTCGTTCATATTGATGATATATGAGGAATTTTACGAATCTTAAACCACGAACGTCTTCTACGTAATTTTCTCTTTCAAATGAGATCCATGATTACGTACTTTCGGACTCGTCGTCACGCAAGTATTTATACCTCGTCGTACAAATATATTTATACTTATACTTGCAAGTATTTTTTAGATATGACACTGGATGACGTCTGAAATTATTAATATCAAGTATTACAAATATTTATACCTATGCGATGAAGTATTTATATTTTATACCTATGAAGTCAATTATTTTTGTTAGAGAAATGTTGGCGCATAAACGATTGGGAGACTGAAAAAGAATGATATAAAAGTTACACATTAAATATTAATATATTATCTTCCAAATATTTGCGAGGGGAAATATAATAAAGTGGGTATATGTGTGACTTTTTGAAATTAGAAGGGTAAATATGATATTATGAATTCTAGATGGTGGAATACGTAGTTTTGAAGTTTTTGAAGGGTGTATATGAAAATTTCCCATTTTTAAATTAGAAACTTTTTTTTTATTCAAAGCCCGGGGACAAAATTAGAAACTTAGAAAACGCCAAGAATATTGCAATCAGAAGCCAACTGCTATTTCTCATCCCATAAATTGGAGTAAAATATTAACGGAGCTTTTTTGACTTTACACAACGCATAACTAATTGAGAAAATAAAATGATAAATAACGGATGTGCTGTGTGAAATTAAAATAGCTCTGTCAATATCTTTGTAAATAGTCTGTATTCTCTAAAGTAATGTACCTTTTGAGTTTAATCTGAACCGTTTGATCATAATTCAAGCCAAACATGTATGTATGAGATACTTTAAAATTTGTACTATATAATGAAAGGAGAAGGAGTAGATCCGATGCCCATCAGACCTACTTTTAGATTCAACGAGCATGATGATCGTCATTTGTGCGCACGAAAATTGAAACAGACGCGCACGAAGTTTAAGGCGTTCTGCACGAAATCTTAAAGCAAATCTACAGTGATTAAACCCATCGAACCAAAATAGGTCCGATGCCCATCGGACCTACTCTCAAGTGATAATGAAATGACCAGATTTAGGCCGAAGCATTTTTATTCTAGAGCAGGTTGGGTCCGATGGGTTTCGGGACCGTCCGATCTACTTTAAAATTTGTGCGCACAATTTTTAAAGCAGACACGAAAGTTGCGGATGCGAATCTTAAAACAAATCGGACGGTCATCGAACCCATCTAACTCACTTTGAGTCCGATGAGCATTGGACCCAAATTGACCTCTTTTTATTCTAATCCCGTGGGAATCTTTAGGCCGAATTGAAAACAGTACATCGCGTCCCGACAGCGGGTTATATACAATCTTGTAGGACCCAGTTGTCATAGAAAACTGTTGCTCGCCGCCTTGTGTGTTATACTTTTTAATTCACGTGGTAAATTTAACAAACGTCCGAAACACTTTTGTTTTACGGGGGACTGCTTCCAGAGGAATGTAAGAAATAATGCAAAACTTTCAAACTTCTTTCCTTTCTATATTTAAATAGAAAGCTGATAATTATGCACTCAAGTATATGCACTCAAGTATTTGTAAAATTTCGGCATCATAATTATCTAAAGAGATTGTAAAATATTAATATCTATGTACGGAAGTATTTATAATTATATCTGAGGTGAACAATTTTTATACAAATAATTGTCTCTCTAATCAAATCTCTCAAATGTACTCGCACTATAAATATTTGTGGGGAACCACTTAAACTATATGGGGGACCATACACGTTTTTAGAGATGAATTTTTTTTCTCTGTTCAATCTCGTTCATATTGATGATATATGAGGAATTTTACGAATCTTAAACCACGAACGTCTTCTACGTAATTTTCTCTTTCAAATGAGATCCATGATTACGTACTTTCGGACTCGTCGTCACGCAAGTATTTATACCTCGTCGTACAAATATATTTATACTTATACTTGCAAGTATTTTTTAGATATGACACTGGATGACGTCTGAAATTATTAATATCAAGTATTACAAATATTTATACCTATGCGATGAAGTATTTATATTTTATACCTATGAAGTCAATTATTTTTGTTAGAGAAATGTTGGCGCATAAACGATTGGGAGACTGAAAAAAGAATGATATAACAAGTTACGTATGAGAATATTAATATATTATCTTCTAAGTATTTATACCTAACGCGAGATCGAGTAGAGGAACTAAAAAGAGGATCATATAACTAATGAGGATTATAATACATCATTCTTCTAATACTAAAGTGCGGACCTAATAATTATTCTTATTTTAATCTTTCTCGATTAGAAGGCCGATACAACAACTATTCTGGATTTTTAAAAGAGTTCAGGCATGGGAGTTCCGAGTCCATATAAATTTTTTGTTTCTCTATGGCACATTTGGTATGGAATTCATGTCCCAAGTACCATGAACCGAAGAAAAATCGTTAAATTTTAATGGAAATTGATCAACATTCTGACATCTCAACGTAAGAAAACATTTTGATGGGCAGAGAAATAATTATACAACAGATATGGAGGTTTTGAAAAGGTGGGCAGCCTAATTACATATTTAATATATCCTACAAAATACTAATTTTTAATCTAATTTCTAAGGTTCTAAATAGCGATTATCGCATCGTCACGAAGAGGCTAAAAAAAACTATCGCGAATAGCGTAACTATAGCGAAAGCTATCGTACATAATATTTTTTTTCTTTTTAAAAAATTATATTCTATATTTCTACTAATTATCAACATTATCAATATTAGAGAACTAATTTAAGTATATACTTTTTTCAATCACGCAAATAAGAAAAACAAAGGATTTAAAAGGTAACATTCTTTAATATTTTACAAGTGAAACGAAATCAGTACCTATTTGATTATTTTACAAATTACAATAATCGAAATCAACTTTCAATTGAAACGAAAGACAATAATTTTACAAGTGAATACTAGACGAAGAGCAAGCAAAAGGTAGAATTAATATTTGAATTTTTTTCTGATATTAAAAGGAGAGACTAAATCACAAATAGAAACAGAAACACATAGTTCGGTTTAGCATACCCAACATAGCGGACCATGTAGCATCACAAATAGAAACAAAAACACCAAAACCCATGCAAATTGCAAAAATAAATAAAAAAGAAGCTCATGTAGCATAGCGGTCAGCAATAGCGCATACCTGTAATAGCAGTAAACTATCACCGCTATAGCGGTCGTAGTTGAATTAGCAAACTTTTATTCCAATAGTGTAATTTTTATGGTCCGAATAAGCTATAACACAGCTATACCGTAGTTATAACTAGTTATTTAGAATACTGTTAATTTCTGCTTGCTATATTTTATGTTATAATTTTTCAATTGGAAATTTGTATTCACTTATTAAACTCGTGTTCACAAACATTTTAAGATTCATACTATTATCTTCCATATAACATTATATGATGTTTTGCAATACTATAGTTAGTTCATATTGGTGATTAGTTAATGAGGTTTCAAATTAGTTTTCAAAATTACCACTTAGTTTTAAAAAATTATATATAAAATTATATTAGTTATTAGTTTATTAAAATTGTATATTTATTGTTATGTCCTTGAGGAACCATATATTATCAATAACTTTATAAAGAAATATATTAATAAGTTTATATTATCAAGAAACTATAAACCATATTGTTACATATATTAAATTCTTGATTAACTTGCCTGATTTATCAATCAATAAGTTTATAAAGAAATATATATCATCAACTATGACACAGATTATATATTCTAGTTGTCAAATATAACGCACAAATAATTTATTTTTTAACTCACATATACGGAATGAATATTAAAAAATATGATTTTATTGCTTGGGGTAAATATACAATAAGACTCAGGGATGAATACACCACTTCCACCACAGAGAAACCGGACACCACCGACCCCAGCAATCGGCTCAAGCCAATTAGCCGACCGAAGAATTTTCGGCGCACGAGAACCCCGTGCACCACGTGCCTTGTGAGAATTTTCAATTTTAGAATTGCCCCCTCCTTTCCTTTCCTGCTCTCTTTCTCTTTCTCGCGCCAGAAACAAAACGTGTATGAAACAAAGACCATTGCCTACCCTTTTCTACCCCCATATAACTAACACCACCCATAAGAAAAATCCCTGACAATTTCAATTAGGAGAAACAAAAGAGATCTCTCTCAAGAGAAATGGTAGGATTGCGATTTGAACCGGAGCTCTCTCTCAAGTTAGGTTCCAGCCAAGATAGCGTTTCAAGAGATGAAATTACAAAGAAGCAGATGACTATCTTCTTCAATGGCGAGATGCGCGTGCTTGACGTAACTGAGACTCAGGTTCCTTTTTTTCCCCCTCTTTTACATACATGTTTAATTACCGCAATATTTGTTTTAAAGTAGAGAAATATAAATAATTCGTTTTGTTAAGTGTGAACTTAATTAAACAGGTTCCGCTATACAATCAATCAAATGAAGGAGTTTCTCAATGCACCTACCGCTAATTATTTATATCATATAAATTTATCTGGCCAACTTGATACCCCAATTGTTGCAAACGCATTCGAATCATGAATAATATTTGCCCCCAAAAATCAAGTAGGGTACAAATTGTTAGAATGTTGTTGGTTTGTTGCTTATCCTTACTGTAAACCGAAAAGATATAATTGCCCAAAAAAGTTTCCATTAATTGCAACAAGTTTTATTATATTTATATACTACACACCTAAAAGTTAATATTTCCACCAAGACCCACACCTAAAAGGCTAAAAGTAAGGCGGCGGGTCTAGTAGACCTTTGATTGATGGATTTGTGGACCGGCTCCCTTTTGGTAGACAAATTACTTGTCTCAAAAAAGAATTCAACTTTTTTGACTTAGTAAACAGAGTCAAAATTAAACATTAACACGCATCTCACGTTTAATTAACCAAATACTAAGTCAACGACCAAGTCAACAAATCAGCCAGTCTCAAATTCCCATAGGGCTCCATATAATTAAATTAATTAGGAATTAATTAGAGAGGGGCATGCATGCACCAAGTATATATGGTAGTTGCCTAATAAACCATACTTATAGAGATCCATAAGTTGTTAAAGGACAAATATATGTTGTTGAACTTGTTCTTTATATATAGCTAACATTGAAAATCCCCTGTTTTTTTTTCCTTGAACAGGCGAGATCCATTATATGTTCAGCGATGAAACAGATCGAGAAGGAAAAACAATCACAACTTCAAGAAATTAGCAACACCAACAAGAAGATATCTCAACACAAACATGATCCAAAACAAAATGTTTCGGCGCCTTTACAAGCGCTGCCACCAGCGATTCAACCATCGGAGCTCTCTATGAAACGATCTCTGCAACGGTTTCTTCAGAAAAGGAAGGCAAGAATGGCTACCGCCTCTCCATACAGCCAAAATCAACTCTTATCCTTGTCATTATCGTGATAGATCGATCGCATACTTAATTACTGAGCTTTCGAGAGTTCCTTTTTTATTTTATTTTAGAGATTGACATACATTAGTAGAACTTGATTGAGATATACAGTATACTCAGATGAAGTTTTTTTTTTTTTTTGAGAAAATCAGAATTGTATTATAGCTAGATTGCTAAAAGAATGTATACAATATATTGTTGGATGCTTGAATTATGTGTTACATATGGATTGATTGAATAATTTACCAAGTTAGTTGGCTCCTAGCTTCTTTTAAAAAAATTATCACGGCATTGCATTTATTTTTCATTCATTTTGGTTCTTCAAACCTACACGAAATTTAGATCCTCTAAGCCAACCCGTGGCCAATGATTCCCCTCTTATTGATTTGTACCCATTTTTAAGATGCATGATTGCATTTTTATTATATATTTGATGTGTTTAATCTGTTCTGAGTTTGGGTTTCAAGGCTGAATGGGGAATTTTTGAGTCTCAATGAAACTTCTCTCTTTGTCCACCAGCTAGTATATATAAATCGATTGGTTGGAATAATTGATTTAATTTATGCAATCATATCTTACATTGTAACAAAAAAGGCATCTAGAGTTAGGTATATTATTTTATCTTTTCTTTATGAACAAGGAATTCACAATTTTTTATACTTGCGGATAAAACAAATTATTGTAGTTAACTATAATACAAAATTGGTCACCTTAATTTTGACTTTCGTCCTCAAGACACTAACCTTCATTTTTCCCCAATTATATTGAATGTCCAATTTGTGAATTTTAAGGGAATTAATGATCCTACCATCACTATCTCAGATGTGAATGGAGTTGCCGACATTATCTCAACAACTTTTCAATGCAAGAAGGAAAGAAAGAAATTAACAAATGTGTATGATGTGCAGCTATATTTCACTGATACGGGTAAGGATATCGTATCAGATACGATACGGATACAATAATTTTTAACGAGTAAATGCTTATGATATTTAACAGTGCATTTGTGGTACTTACAAGGCTTTCTATTGGTACATGTGATGAATTCCTTTATTTTTCGTGTTTCACATTTTGATGAAGTTGACTGGCTTCACAGAGACCACACTAATGCAAAGAATCCTCCACTGTCTTACATATATTGCAGGAGGACACAAGAGGAATTCAAAGAGAGTTCTTATGTAATGCTATTATTTATCACAATTTTTTGTATCTTAATTAAATAGATTGGCTTTATTCCAAGGATCAAAATTTAAGTTTTCATTCTAATATTTCAGTTTATTTTAATTAAATATTGCTTGTTGTGATTTAGTTATGTTCAACATTCAAAGGGACATCTCAAATAAACAGAAACGTTTATGTCTTCAGGAACTTAACTTTTTCAACGGTAGCCTCATGGAAATAATAAGTCTAACTATAAAATAATATAAACTGAATCAATAAAACATTTTCAAGAGCATAGTGCTCCAGTATTTTCATGAACCTTCACTATAAAATAATATAAACTGAATCAATAAAACATTTCCAAGAGCATAGTGCTCCAGTATTTCCATGAACATTCACTATAAAATAATATAAACAGACTAACCACAACATTTTCAAGGAAAACTCATGGAAATAATATGTCTCACTACTTCCATCTTATTTCCATGCGCATGGGGTGAGGTATTTCCATGGGCTATCAATAAAATATAGTATTTGGTCTGTTTGGCGGGTCATGGATCATGCAAAAGTATTTCCAATGGCAGATATGATACATTTTCAAAGGCAGACAGCAGGGATTTCCATGCGCTACTATTTCCATGGACCTGCCGTTGGAAATTGTTAAGTGTGTCAGAAAAGACAATTTTATTTCCAAGAGCCCTTCCTCCCCTTGGAAATAACATATGCTCCGCATGGAAAAAGTGGAAATTATAGTAGTGAACCTTTGGTACCAGTATAATTTTATAAATAGCAATCTGAATTTTTCCATCGAAAATTACTCATGTCTTTTCATTAATTTATGTAAATGAAATTGGTGCACAATAATAACATAGGCCACATAATTAAATAAAAACTAACAGGGTCGACACCAACACCACCCGAGTTTACCTTGATTCTACTAATTTTTCAAATTTTAGTCACCCTCCTTCTTTCAGGTTAAAGTCATTCACATCATCATCCCCTTCCAATCTCACCATCAAAGTGTGCTCAAGAAATGGCTCATTAAAGAAAATAAAAGAAACAGAAGGGGAGGGGAGTAGGCAGCCGTTCACCTTATCAACCCTTCAAATTGGAGGTGACAAAATTACTAAAATTTTGCTTAATTTTCACGCACAACTCACCTCCTCCATCCTTTTCTTCCCTTCCGCTCAGCTCCGAAATTCGCTATCTTGAAGTAAGCAAACGACTTTGGTCAGATACAATCAGGGCTTAGGTTCTCTTCGCCCTCCTCCCTTTCCCTCACGTAACTCCTTCTCGAGCACGTCCGTAAGTACCAACCTATCTTTCTTTTTAAAATTATGCTCTTCAATATCTACAATACCCTCACATAAATTACTCATATTATCATTTCTATGATATTTAAGTATTAAAAATTACTAAATTATAATTAGAATATGAAAACACTTATAAATTGTTATTGAAGATGTTATCTGTTCCAAGAAATCAACAAAAAAGGAAAAAGAAATGAAAAAAGAGAGACACTGTTATTAAATTATCAGTTTTCTCAAACATCTCAACCAAAATTTAATTAAAAATAAAATTTAGCTTCTTCGTATTTTTATCTTGAGTAATGTGGTTGTAGGTTGTATAACATTCATTTATACCTATATATATATGATGATAATAAATGAAATGAAAATTCAACGAAAATGCAATTTGTTTCCTCTTTATGTAGAATGGAAATTACAAACCGTTAACCGTATACATATGACAAATACATTTTGTGTGGCTTATCGATATAAAAAATATCAGTGTAACATATCATTTATGTTGGTGCATTTAAAATGTATTTTCTGGTACAGTCATGATTAATTTGTTCTTGATATTACTATAATAAAAATCAGGTTGTGGAAAGATGTATACACATTTTTTTATTAGTGATCATGTCAAACGGTCCATTAATCGTGATATATATATACTTCATGAGTAGCTACACTTCTGTGATACATGTATCGGAAGCATCTTATTACATTATAGCAAGCAGTTTTATTCATAGACACGGATAATTAATTATGTACATTTTCTTGCATGAAAAACTGAAATTATTTATTAACTTGCTCACTTTTTATTATTATTTCCTTTGAACCTTTTAACTTCATGCATGTATGTATTTTAATACAAATATTATTATGAAAGTAATGAAGCAATGAAGTTGTTATTGTCTTTATCAATTTCAACAGGAAGCTGGTCAAGTACTCATGATATTGGGCCTAAAAGGGCCCATAAAGAGTAATTATTTTAATTTCATTTTTTTGCATTCTCTGCTGAAGGATCCAAGTAAAATTAATATATAATCTCCACCATTTACTAGTAAGACGAAAATGTGAAAAAGATGAAGGCAAAATATTTTATTCAACAAACATACTCCCCTACACTTAAGTACACAGAACAAGTGTCACTATACGAGTAGGAGGTCACACGCAGCACTAGATCACCTTTATTCAATCTAAAAACATAGATAACACAGCCATTAATTAATTATTCACCAAGTCCTCTCCACACAATGAAATATATATTCATGGTATCCTGCACACATAAAAGCATAACATATCAAAATTTATATTAATCAAATCATTGTACTAAAGGTTACAAGAATATATATATATATATATATATATAGAGTAAGGCTACGGTGCTTTGCAAAGCATAGAGGCCTCCGTGCTTCGGGGCTACTTTTTGGATTTTGAAAATCCAAACAACCCATCCGAACCGTTCAACATGTTCTAAATATTGAAACGTGCTTGGAGACCAAATTTTACATTTTTTGGAATTTTTTTACTATTTATTAAGCCACTTTGAAAATCTCAAAATCCAACGGTAAACAGTACAAAAATTTGGACCACCGGATTTGGGATTTTCAAAGTGGCTTAATAAATAGTAAAAAAATTCCAAAAAATGTAAAATTTGGTCTCCAAGCACATTTCAATATTTAGAACATGTTGAACGGTTCGGATGGGTTGTTTGGATTTTCAAAATCCAAAAAGTAGCCCCGAAGCACGGAGGCCTCTATGCTTTGCAAAGCACCGTAGCCTTACTCTATATATATATATATTGAACAGTATAACGGATTTAGTTAACTTACGAATCACATCGGTTGAGGTCAATGGTGAAAGACAACCCGACGCCGCACTTGCCAGGCAACTGGTTTATGAGATCATATCGCAAGCCCTTAACTCGACCAGCGTTAGATTTCATGCAGTTACAAGCAAAGCGCCTGTTGGCAGTGTTGTTGGCCAAGCCATTCAGTTTCTTGACCCCACCGCAGCACTGCGAAGTTGCTCCTCCCTTCCCTGTCAGATAGCCCGTGCACGGTGCAATGCTCGAAGTAACATCCCCACATGTAAGTGCCCGGCATGGCTCGAGCATAGTGCACGACATGACGAGCATTACAAGAAGGCTCACAGCTAGTCCTTTCATGGTTGGTTAATTATGTGTATATATTTCTTTGGAGTGTTTAGAGGGAGCTCCTATGGGGATGTTATGCAAATGTCGAGAGAGATTGGAGGGGGTTTTATAGATAGAGAGAAGTCAGAGTGCATTCATGGGAGTTCGACAGGGGTTAGAAAGGGGTTAGAAAGGGGGTGAAATAGCTGATGGTATTTGGAATTTGTTTGTGTAATGAGTTGCGTGAGGTGGCTGTGAGATGGAGGTGCCACGAAGATTTGAGAGAGGTAATAAAATGACACGCATTTTGGGCTTCAATATGGGTCAACCTGTTTTGAAATGGCACGGGTCCGGATCCCCTAAAGTAACCCAACTTTTGGGTTTTCGATCGGGGCCGTCCGATTCGATTCTGTCGCTCGAGATCGTCTCGGGATTCGAATCCATCGTCGGAATGTGTGCGCTCTACTTCGGGATTGATAGTCTCGGATCCGAATCGGATGGTTCCGATTTTAAACTCAAAAATTAAGTTACTTCACTGGATCTGAATTCCGGCGGATGCAGAGAGAGAAACCGCTTCTACTGGAGTGAGGCGGTTTGATGGCCATCAGATCAAATTCGGTCCATGTTCAATCAGAATTATTCGATAAGTATTAAGATTCGTGCAAATTTACTAAATAGTTTTGATTGAGCCTCGATTCCCAACTGGATAACCTTAAACTTCCCTCATATTTGGTACCCATTATGAATAATAAATAAATCGAAGTTTAGGTGATATAATATAATAAAACAACTTAGGTATTATTTTTCAGTTATATAATAAAACTTAATTCGATCGTAATTTCAACATTCCTTATTTTTGTTATCCAAATTAAATATTCATCTCCCATTTTTATTTAATTAGACTATTATTTTAATATTTATTAAAATTTTAATTTGCTTGATATTTTGAAGTACACACGCCATGCTTGTTTTAAACGGAGCAAAGCCATAGACGCGGGCCAGGCTTTCTCTGTTGGGCGGAATACACAAAGAGATGGCCCAATTTAATGACCGAAGCCTTGTTAGCGACCTTTATAAAATATTAGGAAAAGCTTGTTAGGCTTTCTCTTTGTTAGGAAAAGCTGAAAAGGTGTTAATTTTTTGTTACCTAAAATATTATAATTTTATAAAACTTGTCAACACTCGACATAGCAAGTTAGGAAGGCCCGAATGATAGGCCGGGTTAAACGTCCGTTGAGGTTCAGGCCCCTGTTTTATGGCCCAGTCTCATATAATTGAATATTATTGCTATTGTTATTATCATTGGTAGGGAAGTATGTGAATTTAGTTTGTTTGGATGCTATAAAATTATTTAAATTCTTAAGTTAATTAAATATTGTGATGCACATACAAGCATTTAAATGTTGTGGTGGTAAAAATTTCAATTATAAATTTGGTATAATTATATTAAACATGCCCATATATGATTTTAGTTTCTACAAATTTTAAATTGATGTTTAAAATATATGGTTTAGAATTGAAACAAAAATAATAAGGCAAACAATTGGACTGGAGCAGCTCTGAATGGGAGCAGCTTGGGTCCGATGCTATCGGACTCAAAGTGAGTTCGATGGGTTCGATGACCGTCCAATCTGCTTTAAGATTCGTGCCCGCAACTTTCACGTATGCTTTAAAATTTGTGCACACGTATCTTAAAGCAGATCGGACGGTCCTGTAACCCATCGAACCCAAGCTGCTCCCGCTCTGAATGGGCTTGGAGGGAAGGTAGCAAGCCAAACTAGGGATTGTTGGGGCAGGTTCAGAATTTTTGTCAGAGTAGAACAAAAGATCAAGAGTAATCAGATTCAAATAACTAACTGGATGAGCTTGGCAAGTCTTCAAATGATGATATTTCAGTATTTTACTTGAAAACAAGTTGTTTAACGATGATGCATTAAATTATTAAAGATTTTGAGAAGTACCATAAAATGCTATACAACCAGAAACATTCATGCCAGTAACGATGTTCTTTTTCCCAAAAAGAAAGGCAATGACTACAACAGATATATACAAGATCTAAATCTTATTCATGTTGAAAACCCTATTAATTCATGTGGAAATTTGTCGTTATCTAGAATATAATAGATAAAAAAAATAGTTTTCTGATTAATTCCAAAAACTGACTATTTCTACATGTGATCTGAACAAATCATGGGAACTACAAAGTATTAATTGTTGCGCAAATATTTCTAATCCTCTTAAAAGCTGGAGCAACCGTCCTTTCTCTGCTTAGAGTACTTTGGACGATAGCCCACGTCAACGCCCCAGATTTACCAAATCAGAACTCTATAGTACTGACCTTCAGATCCTCTCCAACCAATCAAAATATTCAACGCATTTATAGCCGTTGATTATCCACGTGATTTATATTAGTGCCATTGAATATCTTCTTTACTACGAAAAGTGTTGGATGGGATCATCTCTCTTACCCGTCTTATTACCATTTCTCGACGACTCAGTTGAGATTCAGCCTTTTACAGCGTAGCCTTCTTAGGCTCTACCATAGGCAGTAGCATCTCTGGTCTCTCTGTTACGTGACTCATTATTACCACATCACCTCTTTTTTTACATCTCAGAAAATTTTACCAATTACCTCACACTTCTGTAGTTCCCTATGCAACCATAAATACACCATTTGTACGGACCTGGAAGAAACTGAAAAAGCATCTCGCAGTTTTTCTTTTGCAAGCAATACACGGATTTTTTTTTTAAACAGTAAATAAAATAATAAAAGTTAAAGAAACGACATGATTGGTTCGTTTGTTATAAAAACAGCAAAAACTGAATCCGGAATTCGGTTAAGTTATTTTTTTTTCGCTTCACCGAATACGCTATTCGGTTAAGCATGTTTTCACAAAACAGATCCCGAAAACTATGTAAACTCCGTGTAACACCACCTTTAACCGAATTGCCAATTCGGTTAAGATTTTTTTTTTATTTTTTATTCTAAACCGAATAGGATATTCGATTAGATTATTTTTTTATTTTTTATTATTAACCGAATAGAGTATTCGGTTATGAAATTCAAAATGAGAACCTTGCACCATGGCGTTCTGTTTATTTTAATAAAGTATTAAAATAAAATACTTTATGATAAGAATTCGGATTTCTGTATTAAAATAAAATACTTTATGATAAGTATTAAAATGAGAACCTTGCACCAATTAAAATAAAGTATTAAATATACTTTATGAACTATCTTTTCATTTTATTTATGAACAGTGTTCTAAATAGCTAGCTATTGCAGCGCTATAGCTTTTCTGGACCATAAAAGCTAAGCTATGAGATAAATGTGCGCTAATTCAGCTATGACCGCTATAGCTGTAATAACTGACCGCTATTACCGCTACGCGCTATGCGCTATTGCTACCGCTATGCTACATGAGCTTTTTTTTTGCGATTTACATGGGCTTTTGTTCTTATTTATGATGCTACATAGTTTGTTATGAAAATGATTCTAAACCGAACTATGTACTTCTGTTCCTATTTGTGATTTAGTCTCTCATTCTATATTGAAAACTATTCAAATATTAATTTTTTCTTTGGCTTGCTCTTCGTCTAGTATTCACTTGTAAAATTATTATCGTTCGTTTCAATTGAAAGCTAATTTCGATTATTATAATATATAAAAATGTTCAAATAAGTATATTTTTACTTCATTTCACTTGTAAAATTACTTGCTCTTCGTCTATTATAATCTGTAATACTATGAAGTATGAACTATTAAATAATATTATCTTGTAGATCCTTTTTTTTCTTCTTATTTACATGATTGAAAAAAATATAGACTTAGATTAGTTGTTATTTGATTATTACCCCAATTCTCCAATATTAATCATGTTGATAAGTAGTAGAAATATAGAATATAAATTTTGAAAAGAAAAAAAACGCTATGTATGATAGCTTCCGCTATAGCTACGCTATACGCAATAGCTTTTTTTTTTGTCCCCCCCGCTATGCCGCTATAATCGCTATTTAGAACCTTGTTTATGAATTACCTTTCATTTTATTTCAATCTGGTCGAATTTCTATTTTCTAAAGTTTCTGAATTTCTGTTTCTCAATCTGCTCAAGTTAATAAAAGAGACTACAGTTTTGGAAAAATTATTACTAATTATCTAGACAAATAGTAATAAAGTTTTAATTTAGATATATTAATTTTATTTGATAAAATTAATATATCTAAATTAAAAGATATATGAACACATTAATTAATAAAAGTTTCATAAAATTAATATTAATATATTAAATTAAAATAATTACATTAATTTGCTTGACGCTTGACCCTAATCGTAGGTTTCACCGAAATTTTTATTTATAGCATAAAAAAAAAAACCAAATCACCCTGATTCATAACAAAAGTTTTATTAAATAATGTAATTGTCAAACTTTTAGTTTATATTCAAACTATCAAATAAAATAATATAAAATAATAAAAATTTCAGGGTATTAATAAAAAATAATAATAAACTTTTATTAAATAATGTGTTGAAATAGACTTTTATTAAAAAAGCCAAAAAATTAAAAAAGCAAAAAAATTGGTTCACCGAATCCCGGATTCGGTTAAGCCAAAAAAGCAACAAAAATCCACCCAACCGAATCCCCTATTCGGTTAGCCAAAAAAGGTGAAAATTGCTTCGGTCGATCTTCTGTGGCAACCCACTGTATCACCTGTTAAAACCATCAGCTTAACCGAATAGCGTATTTGGTGAAGCAAAAAAATAACTTAACCGAATCCCGGATTCGGTTTTTGCTGTTTTTATAACAAACGAAGCAATCATGTCGTTTCTTTAACTTTTATTATTTTAATTACTGTTTTTAAAAAAAATCCGCAATACACGGTCGGATGAAATGTAAGCAACTAAGCATGGGTACTTTGTGCTAGTACCCCTACAAAGCTTGTATTTTACTATTTTTCATTCTAGAGATGCTTTGAGAATCGTGATCTACGAACACAAGTCCAAGTTTCTCTTTTCATGTATAAACCTACTTAATAGGTTTCAACCAAAGTAAATTTTTCTTCTCGAATTAACTCAAAAATAAATATCGAAATGAAAATACACCCGCAGAATCCACGTGAGGAGTCAGTCGTGGCGTCACCATCGAAGTCAATGCCTTTTCTTTGATTCGTAATTCGGGAGAGAGGTACTGCTCCGGGAAGTGGGTCCCACAAGTACACCTCGTTTGAAAACACTTAGTGGTAATCCGCCACGTCATGGTAAAAATACAGCAAAATTTCGTGTGGTCCGTATACTACTGTATCGTATAGCGTAGTACCACTGTACCAGTACCATCCTCGCCAGTCGCCAGGCTTAGGCTAATAGGCTGTGTTGAAATCTGCAAGTAGGCGAGAACTGTAGCAGCCGCCTACTTTAACAGGCAGGCTCCTCCTTAATTTCAATGTGCAATTAATGATGCACAATTAGTGGGCTAATCATCAATTATTTACTTGATTAATTGCGCACAGTAAGGGGCAATAGACATCTGCTAACGGGTACCTCGGGCAGGGCAGACCCGTACCCGTCCCGGGCAGCGGGCAGGACGGGTACGGGTACAACGGGTAGGCGGGTACAACGGGCACGGGTAGGCGGGTTTTTTTTTGAAAAACTCCGCCCTGCCCGTCTCAAACCCGTGCCCGTTGCGGGTAGACGGGTACAACGGGCAAGGGTACAGCGGGCACGGGTAGAATTTTTTTTTTTTTTTTGCTGTTTTCTGATTTTTTTTACCGTGTCGTACGAATATTATTACGTGTTTACCGTGTCGTACGAATATTATTACGTGTCGTACGAAATATTATTTCTTTACACGAGTAATTTTATTTTATTTTCAAACTCTCATTCTAATTTTTATATATGAGTTACAAATAATAGTTCGGCTATAAAAATTGTATATATATATAATAGTTTATAAATAATACGATTCCGACATAAGAATGAGAGTTATAAACAAATAATAGTTCGGCTATTATTTGAAATAATACGCTATAATTTGTATATAAATAATAGTTTATAAATAATACGATTCCAACTATTATTTCGACACATCATATATAAATTGTATATATGAGTTACAAATAATAGTTCGGCTATAAATTAGAATGAGAGTTTAAAAATTTGAAACTAAACCAGACATAAGAACAAATACGCTAGACATAAGAACAAATACGCTAAATAAATAATAGTTTCAAATTAGAATGAGAATTTGAAACTAAACACATCTTTATAATTCCTAAATAAATAAAATTTGTAACTCATATATAAAAATTATTTGTGCGAAAATTTGTATATTTATTCGGCTAAGTACAAGTCTAATTATTTATTTCTTTACAGGAGTAATTTTATACTAAAATACGCTAGATTACTTGAAATTATGTTGAATTACACTATATTACAATAAATTATGTTCAATTATACTAAATTACGTTAAATTACAATAACCTCGCTAATTATGCTGAAATACGGTAAAAAAAACACTAAACTACGCAAAATTACGCTAAAGTAGACCGATTTTGTGCCATCTTTCATGAATCATAAAAAATAGTAAAAAAATTCCAAAAATAGTAAAAATTGGTAATCTGCAAGTTCATTATGTAACTAATTTACTGAGCTACTTGGATTGAATGATAGACATGAAAATCTTAATCGGAAACTTCAACTCAAGTTTTGAGGCTCTTCCCTTAGTTTTTTGACGAATCCGACGGTCGGATCGGTCCCAAAAGGAGGTTAGCTTGGTACAGGGGCTGTGGAGCTCGTGTCAAAATTTCAGCCCGATCCGACGGACGGATCAAAAGTTATGCCCTTTTTTGTGAAGCATGCGCAGGACTTGATTAATATAACTTTGGATATTAATAAACTTTGGATATTAATATTCAACATAATTAATAATTTGTATTAAACTTTGGATATTAATAAAAATGTCGGCATTCTAATTATATAGTTTCATAATTTATTTATATCTCGAAATTTGTAGTTTACATTTTAAATTGATAATATATTTTGTAAACGTTCATTTAAATTGATAATCTAAATCTAAATTCAAATCTAAATTTAAATGCAAATTAAATTAAATCTAAATTCAATATAAATGTAAATCTAAATTAAATTTAAATTGAATCCAAATCTAATTTAAATCTAAATTAAATTAAATAAAAGAAAAAAAAAACCATTTCAGCCTCTGCCGAATTTCAGCTTCAGCCTCTGCCGAATTTAAAAAAAAAAAAAAAAAAAAACAGAGCAGTTTTAGCTTCATGCAGAGCACTAATCATATGCAGCGTTGTCAAATTTCTGTACTCCGTGCGCTGCGTGTAGCCAAAACTGATCTGTTAAAATTACTGTAGAACCGGGGGGAAGAAAGTTTGAAATAAAGGGGTTCGGGTTCGGGTGCTACAGTACACGGGTAAACGGGTGCTACAGTACACGGGTACGCGGGTGCGGGCAGACGGGCAGCGGGCACGGGTTTGGCGGGTACGGGTACACCCGGGTTTGGCACCAAAACAGGCCACCCTGCCCATTTCAAGCCCGTACCCGCGTACCCGTTTACCCGTCTATACCCGGGCACGGGTACGGGTACCCCGGGCACCGGGCACGGGCGGACCGGGCACGGGCAGCCCCAGGCGGGCAGTGTCAAACCACTAAGGTGCAAGCGATAGGTGGTTTTAATCCGGGTGTGCGAGGTGTTCGTCTCAACAAAACTTTCCTGTTTAAGTCCGGGACAATATATTTTGAGTGAGGCTACGGTGCTATGCATAGCACCAATTGGGTCCGTACTACGGTTCAAAATTTGACTTTTCAAAATTCTAACGGTTGATCCGCACCGTTCAACATGATTATAAAATGAATATGTACTTGCAAACCAAATTTTACATTTTTTCGAATTTTTTTACTATTTTTTCGAAAATCACTTGATTTGAACATTGTAGACCATCCAAAAACAACCTATCTAAAAAAATAGTAAAAAAATTCGAAAAAATGTAAAATTTGGTTTGCAAGTACATATTCATTTTATAATCATGTTGAACGGTTCGAATC